>NW_019379610.1:1155829-1212786 GCF_000648655.2 Copidosoma floridanum | reverse complement strand
ATCATCATCATTATAATAATAATTATAATGATGATAATATTAATAATAACATGTTAGAGTATTATACATTAAATTTTTATAAATAAGAAATCTTAGACTTCATACCACTTAAGTTATATTTTTTTTTTATCATCTTTAAGGTAGTTTCATCCCAATATATGGATTTTTTTTTTTATACTACAGTGCTTTACGTCCGGCTCCTTTAATAAGGGCACTACTATGGGCACTTAGCACTTTGGAGTTTGGAGAAGGAAGGGAAAAGGGATGGGAGGCCTCCCATTACTGGGAGGGGGGTAGGGAGAAATTAGGAAATTATGCTGCGAGGAGGTCGCCTAAACCCTCCTCGAGGAGCATTGCGTGGTGAAAAAGCACATGTGAACAATCACAAAGGTACTTGTCCGATAGTCGCACTAGCCGGGAATCGAACCACGGTCTCCCACGTGCCAATTCACGACCCAGCCGACCGAGCCACCGCGCGCTCCCAATATATAGATTTTTTTTTTTTTTATATTGTAGTGCTCTACGTCCGGCTCCTTTTAATAAGGGCACTACTATGGGCACTTAGCACTTTGGAGAAGGAAGGGAAGATGGATAGGAGGCCTCCCACTACTGGGAGGGGGGTAGGGGGAAATAAGGCAATTGTTGCTGCGAAAAGGTCGCCTGAACCCTTCTCGAGGAGCATTGCGAGGTGAAAAAGCACATGTGAAAAATCACAGAGGTACTTGCCCGTAAAGTCGCACTGGCCGGGAATCGAACCAAGGTCTCCCGCCCAATATATAGATATCTTTGAAGAAAGTTAAATCCTTAAGTCAAACAGCATCCCATCATTCTGATATTAATATGTGGTATTGTGAACTATTCGAGGTACACTGTAGGTGTTTTTCAATATTGTTTCTGATCCATAAATGAATTTTGATTGTTATTGATTTTTCTGTTCTGTGATTGGTGAAAAGTATTACGACTTATCGAGATCGGAAAAATTTTAAAATGAAATTTTGAAAAAATGNAAACTCTTGCTTATTAACTTGATAGAACTTTTACTTTGTGTGATGTAAAGGAAAAGCCCAAGAGTAAGCCCAGCTTACCCACCTGAAGGCGCCCTGGCCTTGAATCGTGAGGAGGAGCTTTCTTCTCTCACCAAAACTTGATTGAACTTTCTCGCTTTAAGCTGCGGCGCCCTGGCCTCGTTCGCGTAGAGCATGCGAGACGTCTTGCCTCGATGGTGCGCGACCGGCAACTCGCGTGGTTTTCGCCTCGCGTGGCTTTCTAATCGTCGCACGGCTAACATTACATCGTGTGATACTCAGCGCCTCGTTAATTGGCGCTCACTCGCATTGTCTCTTCTCACCCCCCTTTTCTCGCCTAGTACTCATATCCGAACACGTTTTTTGCAAATTCTATAGACAAATTAATTTTCAACAACAAATGCGATTTTTTATACAAATTGAGTACGGTGAATTTTTAGGTATTATGTTAAAAAAAAATCTAGCTCTTGTTTGTTGTCATCGGACAATAATTAAAAATTTGGCATTGAAAATAGTGTTTGTTTCTTATTCACGCGATAAATTTATAAATTAATCAGGAAACAGTTTTTTTTAAATCAACAGTGTTTCTCGTATAGTTGACAGTACCACATATTAATATAAAAATTATAAGATGCTATTTGAATAAACAATGTAACTTTTCTCAAGTATATATATTGGGATAAATCAACATCAAACAATTATCGTTCATCTTTAAAAAATTATAAACGTCGTTTCTTACATAATTTCTTACTTCATTAATAATTCTTCTTCTGAACCACAACGAGCATTTTTTTAGTCAAAAATTTTTCGAAGTTAATATTCTTCGTTGCCTGATTGAAATGATTATGTTGTTTCAGATTTTAAAAATGTAATATTTTTTGTCTCACATATTTTGCATCATGTTCTTTATCTAGGGGCTTGAAACAATCTAAAAATTTCCGTAAAAAAAATATAATCATAATGAATCTTTTTAAAAGTGTGATGGATGTAAATCTTTTAAGAACCTGTCTCCAAATAAACAGTTGAAAGGGCAAACAGCTAACGATTCTCATATTCGAAAAAAGGATGAAGTGCGCTCATTAATGGCAGCCAACAAAATTGCTGCCACACAAGATAGTACTATATGTTGCATTGATTTTGACCTGCAGAAAATTCTGAGCACCCCTAAATCTGACATCTTTATTATGTATTATATGTTGAAGCTAAGCGTATGGAATTTTACTATTTTTGAGCTGAGTAACAATATTGGTCACAGCCACCTCCAGAATGAAACGATTGGCAATAGAGGATCAAACGAAATTGCATCGTTCGCTTATAAATTTATAAAATCAAAGGCAGAAAGGGGAACAAAAGAAGTAAAATTTTAGACAGATAGTTGCGGTGGCCAAAATCGTAATGAAAACATGTTTTCCATGTACATTAAAGCAGCCAACGAATTCCAAGTGGAGATCGTACATAGGTGAGGCTATTTTTATAAGTACATTAGTTAAAAGTATAAGTGTTTATACATGAGGAATTCTCCTTTTATTTCTCACTTTTCGGGGTACCAAAAGTTACGCCAATATTTTTGTCAAAGCAATACTTATATGAGCTTCAACTAGGCTTATTCTCCTGGTCTTTATCTTGAACACCCAAATAGACCTGCAGCACCCCTCAACTCTCACCCTGTTAAGAGCGACAGCCGTAACAACGCAACAGCTTTAAAATCGAGTTATTTCACTCTTTCAACTGTACCTTGTAACTGGGAAAAATTACAGTGTTAACTCTATAATCAATCGAATGCGCTTGAAAATAACTTTAATTCAAGCCATGGTTGAGTAAAAAATGATAAACTGGGCAGCAGTAATGGGCGATTTAAATTTTAATGTTTAAATTAATTGTCACTACGGTCTTCTACTACTTTTTAGCTTTTACTTAAACCGACCGTAGCTATCCCTGTATTCAACATTTTTAGCTTTACTTGGGGTTTAAATTAAAAGTATTTCCACGCACTTTTAATTGCTTTTAAAGCAAATACTGTTACTTTATCTAGAAGCAAGTTATAGTTAAAAGAGTAGAAACATGATTTTAACAAAACATTCGATTTTTGTGATCTTGCGTTCTGACTGCTGTAGCTTTTCCCAGGGTGAGAATTTTTGGGTGTCGTGGATCTATTCGGGTGTTCAAGATAAAGACCAAGAGAATGAGCTTAGTCGGAGCTCATTTGATTGCTCCAGGACGGAGGGATCGACGGAAACATTCGCGTAACTTTTGGTACCCCGAAAGTAAACGACTAACAAGTGAATATATTTATTCTCTTATTATCTCATTCCAATACATTGGTCGTGCCTTAAAACGATAAAATACAAGTTTTGAAAAGTACATGTCACAGTTTTACTTTGTGTTTCAATTAAAAATAGTGCTACGACTTTTTGGTTTCAAAAATAGTTTTTTGCATAAACGTAGCCACTTGTATTATCATAAGCCAGGATTCTCAGGATAAATATAGTAATTTTTTGTACGTGAAGTACAATGCACACAACTTTTTTATGTAGATTTCTCGAAGTGGGACACACACAATCCGATGGCGATTCTACGCATGCAAGGATTGAAACACACTGTGAAAAGAAGAAAGCAATTTTTACGCAAAACGAATGGGCTCGCCTTATAGATGAGTGTGAAATTTCAAAAAAGTACACGGTAGAGCAAATGGAACAAGATTTTATTTTAAATTTCGATGAATTGTCGAATAAGTTTAACTGGAAGGCCGTAAACATGACGTTTCCTCTGTACAGCGGGTTCTACAAGATATTTATCAGAATAGAAAACTTTAGTAGGTATTAATCTATTAATTATTAGTTATAAGTTATTCAGCCTTTGGGTCAATACACACACACACACATTTTTTTATGACTATGCAATCTAGTGTAAGGCCATCTAATAAACATTTCTTAAAATTAAGTACTTGTAAATTTATTACTGGGGCTGTGTTTGCATAGGCTCCGTTTGTAATCTGTTAAGGTCACGTGATCATTTATAATAAGTGCGAGTGAGACGGTGACATCATGCTGTCTCCCTCGCACTTATGATAAATGATCACGTAACCTTAACAGACTTAATAACAAACAGAGCCTTAGGCGAACACAGCCTGTGTCACTTTTATCTGTTTCCACTATTCAGTAACTTGATCTTCAATTTGCCTGATTGATCATTTACGCGCGAAATTTGAATGCTTGAGCTGTTTTCTAAGACTTGTTCAAACAAAATTATTACTTGTGTGCTTAGCTGTGGCTTGTCTTGTAATGATTATAGCTGTACTGCTACTTTTTAGTTGTGTTGTTATTTGTTTCTTGAATAACAACAAATATTGAAATTTCGCGCGTAATGAATAAATATCAGTCCACAGTGTTTGACACAATAGATTCCAGGTATGAGATTCTTAAGATGAAAAATCTGTACCTATTGACAAATAAATTTTTCCTTGAGTTTCAAGTATATAATGTATGTGTGTGTGTGTATTGACCCAAAAGCTGAATAACTTATAACTAATAATTAATAGATTAATACCTACTAAAGTCTTCTATTCTGATAAATATTTTGTAGAACCCGCTGTACGGAGTAAGCGACATGTACCGAACAACAGGAACGGAGCACTTGACCAAAAGTCACGAGACAAAAGTTACTAGATTCTCTCACTCAATAATTAAATTCGTTATTTACAAAGTTTGTGACATTTAATAACATTAATTTATTTACCTCCGTAATCCGCAAATCAGGAGGAATCGAATCGTACAGGTAGAATTGGATTTGAACCCAATTTAGCACTTGAAACTAAGTTTTTTATACTTTAGTGCCGCGCCCATTTTCGACTTTTTATTTTGCAAATATCTCGCAAACTATTGATCTGCAAATTAAAATTCAAGTGGAGGATAAATCCACAAGTAAAGAGGAATCGTTTAAGCCCCGAATAGGTGCAAAATATTAATATTTAATATTTACGGGCGCCAACTTCACAAGTCTCTATATCTCGCTGAGCACTATGTCATTTGTGTGTATGTGTGTGTGTGTGTATTTGTGTGTCTCTCTGTGTGTGTTTGAGTGAGTGTGTGAGTATAAGTGTATGTAAGAAAGAAAATGAGGAAGAGAGTCAGACAACGCACTGGCGCATCGACCACGTCTACATCGTCGCTCAAGAGGCCAAGATCGCTTATAAAGAAACAAAAAAAAGCAGAGGGCCAACTCAGACACGAAGCCCTCCACTGAGACTGCTCTCCTCTTCTAGCATCTGGCTCGAAGGACTATGCTTTATTGAGCTATGACTATTTTCTCAGCAACAATATTCAATTAGCACACTAAAATACACAACTATAAAAATTAACAGTGCTTGGTTTAAGCAATGCAATTGCTAATTTTCTTAGATCTAATGCACGAAAAAAAAGCTTGATGTAATAATGATCTACAGTGATCTTCAGATTAAACGAAGGAAAAGCACTTACTCAGATAATGTAGTCATGCGAGACTTAAAAGGTCACAAGAATATGTCTTAGAGAGTATGCTTGTGCTGTGGATCAGCTTATTTGCTCGAGCGGACAGTGTGGACTGACGAAAACGTTGGAGCATAGATCGAGCCAAGTGAACGAAAACGCGATCGTTCTTAGCAATTAGTTGCCACACAACGTCGTTGAACACATGCTATTGGTCGTACAAACGTACAACAAACTACTAGCACACTAAAATTTTTATTTAATAGTGTTATCTCATTTGACATGCTAGTTAAATGTTATAGATACTTAGTTCAATTTCTTTTATGTTAATTTTTTTTATTTTTCCTCAAATGTTAAGATTATTTGTAAGAATAAAGTTTTTGGGAACTTTAACATAGTTCAATTGTTTTTCCAAATCTTTAATTTTGTTTAAGAACACAAGCTTGTGACCACAGTGGCACAGTGATTCTTGTTGCTGTTCTTGTAGCTTTAGTACTTGGTAACACGTGCTCATGAGTTTAAGACTAAGCTTTTACTTACTTAGCTTGTAACTCATCTCTTACGTTCATTAGTCCAACTATAGTCTGATGGCTAACAAGCCATATAAAATAAAATATTTGCATTTGTGTGAAAGTGATAAATTCATATTTCATCTCAATCGATTTTTTAAAATTATGATGACTATAGCAGTTTTATACAAGGTAACACAGAAATGTAGCATACTCATACGGACAGTTCATTGGAATGGTTGTGAAACATGTACAAAAAAAAGCCATAAATAAATGAGCCGTACTCTAATAAGCGTCTTTTGATTTTTTAACGCGTTTTTTATTTTATTGTTTTTGAGTACTTATTTGTGCTTATTTCGAAGACGCAAACATAATCAAATCTCTTTTTACAATTTTCACTGATTTGATAATTCAGATTATATCATTTTTCTTATTCTTTCTAAGTGCCTAATTAACTTAAGGTTGTCTGGAAATTTAAGGATTATGAAAATATGATTAACCAACTAAAGATAATGGTCTAAGACATGAATTAAACTACTATCAGAGAGTGAATTGCTTCATTCTTATGGGTGTTTTGAAAAGTTATCAACTTACTAATAATACAACTTTACAAGAAGGATTGTTTGTAGTCTATAATAAAGTCATCTATAACTCAATGAACATTGTCATCATGTAAATAAAAGATGTACTCCTTAAAAGTATGAAAAATATTGAAGTACGAAACCTTACACATAACTTGTAGTGTCTTTTCTAATTAAAATATAATAACAATTGTTAGTTAAAAGATAAAGTACAAATTTGTAAAGTTGTATGAAAGAGAATAAAGAAAGAAAAAAAACTGTAAAATAGTTTACTTTTTTTGGAACAAGTTTTTGTAAATAAATGTTGTGCATAATTGACTATTAATTCATATGATATTTGCCAAAAGTAATAGATTAAATCAAAAATTAATATTTTAGACATGCCTTAAATTTCTACATTGCAATCAATAAATAATATAAAAAACAAAGACGTTATCATTTCTTTCTGAAATATGAAGTTATTTATATGGGCTATAGAAGTAGCTAATCAAAAAGTTGATATTAAATACCATTTTTTTGCTATCTATGTGCTTAACTATAAGAAAGATATGTATGATCAAAATTTTTCTTAAAGTTTTTGATACAAGTTTTTTAAAACAGTCTTATAATGTAAGAAAAGTTAAAAAAATCATGTTGTCAAGGCAATACTACAAAGCTATTGACAGGATGATTGATTATTATTATGAATTTTGTGAGTACTATAAAAGAAGTGAGTGTGATGCCCATATTTTAATAAGTACTTATTGTTAGGAATAATGTAAATGAAATATTGATAGTTGATCTCCATATTTTAGTAAGTCGTAAGAATAGGTAAACACTTACTTGAGGATTAAGTAAATATGTAGTCACAATCACGGTTGCATATGTACACATGAAAAATAGATTTGTTGTGGATGCGAGTTTATTTAGTAAAAGCTGTATCTTAAACTCGCAAGCATGTGTTACAAGTCCACAAGCCCTTACATCCATTATAGTATGTGAATGATTCTGCAAACTATTCCTTTAATGTTAACAACAACATTTAAGAAAGAAAAAAGTCTGAAAAAAAATTTTTCGTTTGACAATTTCAGATACATGTTTGCTAAACATAAAAAGGAATTTATTATGAAATTACCGTAAAATAAATGTAGTTGCAGAAGGATTATTTAAAAAAAAGGCAGATGCAGCGAATACATTAATATAATTTTTTTTCTTTTTCCTATACTTTCAGGACATTTTAGTAAACTCTGCGTACAGCAGTTCTGCAGGGCTGTGTTTTTTTGCAAGTTATTTTACATTGTAATCGGCATTTAAAAAAATCACGGTAAATTAATTGTGAGCTTGTTACATAGGTACACAGCAATAGGGACATCTCGTCTGCATTGGCTGCCAAACAATCATGCCATGGTTAACAATACAAACATAAAATGCCATTTTTCTAAGTATGAGGGTCAAATTAGTAAAGGCTGAGCCTCAAACTTATAAGCACAACCCAAAACTAGATGTAATGTAGCCTAAGCTATTGTAATTCCGTGGCCGTAAATGAAGTGGGTTACAATAAAATCAATGATTTTGCACAACTATTGAAGTTTTTAAACATTTTTGCAAACTACATTTCTAATATTACCCTCAAGATTCAAGGAAAATAAAAAAATGTCGGAGATAGCACAACGCAAATTAAAAAAAATAGATTTTTAATAACAAAAGCCATTTTTTTTAGTTAACATAATACGAAAAAAATTTAAAACTAACTGATTGAAAAACACAAAAGCTAAAACCATGAATCACGTTAATCTATTAAAAAATATCGCAATGGATACGGGTTTATACAATCACTATACTAAATTCACTAAAATTTTCGAAAAATTAGAAAGTTTTGCTCCTTTTCTGATTGAAAAAATTCTTTGTTGCAACATGGTTTTTGAGTTCAGAATACAAAAGTGGCCTTTAAATACGAAAGAAAAAAAGAGTACTTAATATTTTGTGGTATGTAAGGAAAACTGTTATCTTCTGCACGTGCATCAAATTTTTGAATTGGAAGATAGGTCATGCTTATTTTATTATTAATCTATTGAATACAAAAGAAAATACATTCTGTCAAGAAATGCTTTGTTTAGTATACTTTAAGTTAAGTATTGGTTGAATCGTTACACTAATGTATAAAGAGAAATAAAATTTTGTATTTATCATTTTAAAGGATCAGAAATAACTTTTTCCTACTTCGAGTGTATCTGAGTGTTGGGTGTCCCTTGGTCAGAAAAATAGGGCTTGCACCTGGTGTGCATCCAACCAGGGCAAGCACTAAAAGTCTTTCGTATACGACCTATAGGTCCGTCACGCCTGGTGCTTGCCCTAGTGACATGCTCTACCAGGTATGAAAACTACCATTTTGTACAAATTGTCAGTTTATTACTGTATTAAACATGGTAAAATTTTTTGTTAACAGCTTCTACTAGCATAGCACTGGCAGAAACTTGGATAGCACTAGTTCAAAAAAATAAAAAAGACAGTAGTTAACGTCAAAACCTTGCTCCAAGAAATATTTTTAGTGCATAACTACTAATATCACGTTGGATTACGTGGATTTTCTGATGTTTTTCTAACTGCATGTATTTTTCATACCTATTGTTATACTTTTAAAGTTTTCGACTGTTACTCGTTAATCATTGGATTCAAGCTTGTAAGATATTCAAACTAATTCATAAATCTCTCTGTTAGTTTTTGGTAAAGCTTTTATTGATAGAGACAACCCTCTTTTATCAAACTATAAGTTCTCTTTAGTCCCAAAATTTAACACTAAAAAATTTTTTCTTTTCGAAATCTAACAGTTTTGTTACAAAACAATTTTGATTTGAAATTGAATCATGTAAACAAACTGAATGTTGTTTTTTACCAAAAATATGTTTCGCTTTTTGAAGAATTACATGTCTTAATAAGGATGCTTTTACTGTTTCAACTTTTGTTCTTTTGTTAGTAGCTATTCGTACACCTTTTATGCAGCAATCATTCTCAAATAAAACGTCATAATTTCTTAGTGGCTGAAAATCTTGCTTGGTATCGTGTATAATGTCATGTAGGCAATCGAGCAAGAAATCTTGTACGATGTTCTATGAGAATTAATGTAGCATATTATGCACGATATTATGCAGAAATTTTGTTGTATAAGTAATGGTTTAAGTCCTGTTAATACGCAAGGATAAACGGATAAAATTAAAGACAGCAGCAGTTTACAAAAAATGTATGTAACGTTCTCAAAGGACTTAAAATAACAGTAACATAACTAAACTGTTGGTGCAATATAGAGCCTCAGTTAAAGGTATACACATACCCTAAAAAACTGCCACCACATAAGAGGTACCTATATAACTTTTTAGTTAAAATGCCCATTCGGGCACCAAATTGTTATTTAGAACTTGGTTTCGGTCCTGATTATAAATTTAATGTCACATAACCTAAATTACGTCATGTCTTCCAAAAATCGTACCATTTCTGGCCAAGAGCTCATTTGTTTGGCACAAAAACAGAAAAACTGAACAGTTGACGTTAACACAGTGTTCTAGAAAAATATTTGATCCCTGACAATGAAACCGACATCACGTGGTACAGATTGTATCATGAATCCACGTAGTCATGCCGTTATTGATCGATAATTCAACTATATGTCACAAAAATGAAAAATAAGTTCTTCTACTTGTAAACTGTAACTAAGATCTAGGGAAAGATTTTGGTCACTGATTACGAATCCGGCGTTAGATTCCACGAATGGCGTGATCTATCCTTGAACGGTATCATATTTGCCAGTAACTGAAAGTTAAATATTGTTTTCTAAACATAGTATTTACAAACTTCTGTTACCTTTATACAGCTTTATAATAAAAAACTATAAGCCTTTAACATTAGTTTTAAACAGTTCTATGAATATAAATTCTCTTTGTTTAAAGATATTAGTTCATACTTTTCATTTATAAAGGTTCTCAAGTATCAGTGCGATTAAAAGATATTTACTCGATGATTTAAAAAATTCTATTTTTAATTAAAGTGGTTTCGTAACAAAATAACAATATTTTAGAGAAAATAATGTTTTAAGTGCCCAAAGTCAAAACTAAAGAAAGCTCATAACTTTATGAACCAGGTTATTTTAATGAATACAAGCTTACTAAAAAATTAAAAGAAGTCATTTTGTGAACAACCAAATTTATTAAGAGCTTGTTTCTGTTCTCAATCCAAAAACAATCAAAAAGTTTATTAGTATATGATTTAGGAATAAGTAAAACAATCCATGCAACCAAACATTTGATTTGTATCAGCAACAAAAATATAGATAAAACTTATAATATGTCCAGTTTTGGATCAAATAAAATTTGATAGTCACCACCTGGATAAGGGCAGATTTTGGGATGCATATGCCCCCAGCTTCAGCTTTATGCCTTGTTATGGTGAGGTTATTGACATGATCCTCGAGTCTCTACCTATACGTTAAAACAGTATTATTATTAAAATTTGTTATGCTACTTCCCAGCTTTTTTATTACTAATAGTTTTATTCTGGCTTATTTACTTGACTAGTACGTTGTCGGTAGAACAAAATTTTCTTCATGTACACAAAATAAAGTTTTGAAAAGTATGACTTTTTCAGACATTGTTTTTAGTAAATATTTTAACATTACCATTATGAAAAACTACGATGTTATGATAAAAGTTATCTATTAGTGTTGATGGTCTTTTTAACTCGAGTTTACATTAAAAAAAAATTTGTCAGAATTTTAGAAGTCAGTATGATTTTTTAAATGCCAATCATGCCATTTGTCTACTTTTAACATAAGTATGGAAAATTAGAAAAACAGATAGCTCACAAAATTAATTTTACATCACCATTATTTGCTTGAATAAGTACCGTGCTTAAGTACAAGGCAGAGATTAGTAGGGAGATTGCTGACTGCCATGCTACGGCGTGTGCCCACTTTTTTCCAGGAGTTCGAGCACCCCGCCGCGGCCAAGCGGCCGAACCAGGCGCACATTTTTTTTTTATTTGAGAAGCACGGTAGGGGTATGAGAAGAGTGGATTCGCGTGGAAATATCCATATAGGCGCACATTTTGAAGCCGCGTGAAAGGGGTATACCGAATTTGCGCCTATACGAGTAGAGGAGTGGAAATGTCGGCTGTATAGCTGTATATATCTAAACGCACAGCCAAAGCAAGCGACGACACGAGTTTTTCTTTTTTGAGAGTCTTTGGACTCTGCAACTGAGTACATGCTCTGTATATATTTAACTGACTTGCTCTCGCTCTGGCTTCAATGTTATCCATAAATCTTATTTAATTAAATCGTGGAACTAAATGCTCATTAATTATATACACAGAATTTTGATTTCCATACAGTATGTTTGAACTCTCCCATACTCTTAAAATCCCCAAATCCATTTATGTTTTCAAAAAATTAACCACTAATTTATTAATTTCACACATCCTAACTTCTGTAAACTGTAGGACGAGCTCCGGAGGAAATCCATGAACATATGTGACTTCGAAAAATGTACGTCCCGTACTTCGGATAGCTAAGATGGATAAGGCTTATGCCCCTTCGAAGAGTGTNTTTAAAAAATTAATAAGTTAGGGTTAATTATAGCTGAAATAAGTTTACTAAAATTAAGCAAGCCTAGCTTTACCGTTTTGGAAATATAACAGTTTAAAGTCCAGTTACAACGTTACTAGAATACCTATATAGTGGTTTAGTCCGAAGCGAAAGTTAGGTTAATTTGTTGTTTTAACGTTTGTGTTTACTTTCCTGGGCATTTTTCTGTTCCATACACCTAATTTTTAAATTATTTTTCCTTACACCTCCGCCGAAAGTTCGTTCCATCTGACCCGATTTTGAGCTAGAAAAAGGAACTTTCTATTTACGACAAAAAAAAGCCGCCCGTTTACTGCTATTTACTTAATGTTGAAATTTTAATCAGTAAATGAATTTGATAAGCACAATATAAAATAGTTTTGTAAATATTTTAAAATTGTTTGCAAATCTTTCATAAGGTGTACTACTTTTATTCATTTGTAGACAGCCAGAAGAACAATAATGGAAGAAACAGTTCGATGAATAAGTAATAAAATTTATTCGGCAAGATCCTGAGACTAAACATTTTTTATAATACCGCAGTATTTTGTTAAAAAAAAAAAAAAAAATGAATTACCTTTAAGCGTGATGATTGTTATGAACATATTTTTAGGCTGTTGATTATAAAGGAACTTTAATCATTTTTATTGAATGCAGAAAAAGCATCGTAATACTTTCAACAATGATACAATCGCGTGAGTGCAAGAAAGAGTCTTTTTAGAGTAAAAGTAAAGAAAGAGCCTTTTTAAATTTTCGGGCTGAATAAAGCCCTCTTAAACTAAAAGAAAAAGCCTTTTTATACAGAGGTACACTCGCACTGAGGTGTTGACGTTGATTGGTATGATTGAGCCCAACGAATCATCGCTCAAGATTATTCTTCGACATTTTTGAGTTCTTATTTGCTCCTCACCCAGCTCTCGATTAGTCTCGTACCCCTGTACAAATCCACACATTCATTCTATACTGGAGAGCAAAACGAGAAGTTCAACAAAAAGATATCAATACCGTTTTAACTAATTTGTTTACTTCTATTTTAAGGTAGTGATGTATATATTTTTATAGATCAATTATATACATACACACATAAATGTAGTACCAACTTAAAATCGGAGAAATAAAAATTAAAGGCTCTTTCTTATATTCAGTTTCAAAAGGCTCTTTTACGCCTATTACACTGAGAAGACTCTTTATTATGCTAACGTGATAAATTATTTAGAATCAGGAATTGTGAGAACTAAAAAAATTTTTTAACTACGAATTTCTATATCAGTTAAAACTGAGTCTGGGTCTATTTCTGCTAGCAAAAACTTCGATTAAGTTACGGGGATATTGTGATATTTCATTGTTTTAAGAAATTTCTGAAAAAATGTTTATAGATATGTTTTAGTATCATAAATAACATATCAAAATTTCAAAGAGCCTAAATACACCATTTTTAAAAAATAAAATCGCGAAGTTGGCCACTTATACACATGCTTTTAGATGGACTTGTCGGAAAAAGCACGTTTTTACTCATAACTTTTGAAATTTTTTTAAGAATCTTTTAAAAAATTACTATGTTAGGGTTTATTGTAGTTAAAATAAGTATACTAAAATTGGGAAAGCCTAGCTTCACTGTTTTTAAAATATAACCGTTTAAAGTCCAGTTACAACGTTACTAGAATTCCTATATAGTGGTACAGTCCGAGGCGAAAGTTAGGTTAATTTGTTGTTTTAACGTTTGTGTTTACTTTTCTGGACAGTTTTCTGTTCCATACACCTAATTTTTAAATNCGTGAATTATTGAACTGTTTCCAATCGGGTATTATAATGACAGTTTTAGGAGGCCATTTTATGTATACTGGACGTACGTCCTAATTACGTAATACTATGATTATCTCCTTAACTACAGCTGTTTTTTCGCTTTGCCACATAAATGGAGAAAAATAGTTCGATGGAAAGTATACAATTGCGATTTTCCTGACAAACTGTTGTTTTAATTCTTGTTAAATAAATTGATTTAAAATTTTAAGAATAATTCATTTTTTGCCTGATACTTAACGATTGTTGAAGCAACTGAGATTTAAAAAGAAACTATCGAATATATACTTGATTGTTTCAAGCTCCCTAAATCCAACATATACAGCTATCCCACATTTTTAAGAAATTGTTTCAGCTAAAAGAAGTACTGACCAACTATCTTACGGATTCAGTCCAAGGGAGCACTACTTTTGTTAATCCAGTATAAGTATTATTTTCCTTACACCTCCGCCGAAAGTTCGTTCCATCTGACCCGATTTTGAGCTAGAAAAAGCCTCATATCAGTCCTGCCATATGTGCGCAGAACGAAGTGCGCAGATATATATAGTTATATATTCAGCACCGAGAAGCAGCAGTAGTTATACAATACATATATACGGCTAACGGAGTTATAACCTTTATAGTTTATACAACACAGAAAATCGTTGGATATTTATTTACATAAATTATTGGATGTATATATATATATTTTTTTTTTGCACAATTTACATGTATATATAAATTTATTAATTTCATATGAACAGAGTACACAACACAAAATTAAAACTACCAAATTAATGTTTTTTGATCAGTTACTTTCACTTTAATGATTTATTTAGTATATAAATGTAGTATATACATGTCATATTACAAAAATAAACTATGAAATCTTTTATTTAATCGAATTATGCCTATCACAATTATAATAGTTATTGATAATAACCTGATTTATTTTGCACTTACGGATATAAACATTAGGATTTTTAAAATGATCTTTATAGGATCCATGATTCGAATTTAAACGGATTTCTCTTCCTCTCGTTTTGCCAGCACGACCAACCTGCACAAATCCTCGGCCCAATCTGATTCTATATTATATACTACAGTCTCGGCGAGCGTATATATATAGATATACCTATACACATGTACACTCATCTACGTGCATTTAAGTGGTATTGTTCGAGCGACCGATCGATCAACAATAATGCATAATGCACTAAATCTTTGACTGGATCTTTAAACCTTCATTTTTAACAAAACTAAAACCGTGGTGACGAACTTTCGGCGGAGGTGTAAGAAAAAAAAGTATACGTACCACGGCCAAAAAGTGGGGCTACATCTGACCGCGCACTGACGCCCCACTTTCTGGCCTAGGTAAGTAATATACTATATCTGTTTTGTTAAGAATAATCACAACAAAGACATTTCTAACACGAAAATTCAATTTTGAAATTGACTGTGCCACGATAACCCCCTCAAAATAGTATCAACATATACATTTGTAGTGCAAAATCTTTAACAAATCTACAGTTTTCTGAAAAATCGACCGATTATTTATTCTAGTTTTCCAGTTTATTCTTAAAATCGTGAAGTATTCAAACTACTATTGTTTACTGAATTTAAGTGCATACTTCTTTATGATAAATTAATTCAGCTATGATTCTCAAAAATTAATATGTAGAGCTGTGAAAAAGGCACTTTGAAGATTTTAAAGTTAAGCTACTCGTCGTGAGAGTTCCGCGAACTTTTTAATAAAAGCAACCTATGTCACATGGTTGAAGATACCGACAATGCGGTTGTTACTATAACTACAAAAAAAAAAAAATAGCTGCCTTGCGTTCTGTGGCAAGAGGTGTTTTTTGATGGTTTATCTTATCAACTACAAACAATAGAATAAATTTATGCGAATCATTGTGTGTTGCATACGATGTAAAATTAATTGATCGATTGCGATAGTTAAAAGAGCAATTTCAATTGTGAAATTTTAATATTTTGTAAAGTTATTCATCTATAAAAATATATATAGTGCCACCTTCAAAACAGAGGAAAAAAAATTTTTGTTAACTGTTTATGATTTACGCACTGTCAAAAATTTTGGTAACTATTTCTGAAAAATTACAATAACAATTGATTATAGGTAAAAAGATTAATTGTTTACACAGAATACAAATTTTTTTTTTAAACCATACTCTGAGTTACAAGTGGTTGAAACTAGTATGTGTTGAATAAAAAAAGCTTCGTAATACGCACTATTTATAAAGACTAAAGAATCTACTTTTATGTTTGTACATATATATATATATATATATGTAGTACGAATTTTGTCAATGCAATAACCACAAGGTATTGATAAAGGATGTAAATATAAGCTCAAAAATATAATATATGTACGTAGTTAAATATTCACGTATAATTGGATGTAAGTTGAACTTTACTGGTAATGATCATATTTGATATAATCTTAGTGAAAGAATGAGTTTTCTTCTGCCTTCGGCTTTTTTTTGTCGTAAATAGGATGTTCACAATTTCTTAGGAGTTTTAAAATACACAAATTATGTTAAAATCCTTAAAAGTTATTTTAGTATCATAAAATTATAGAATTGCCTTGTATCAAAGTAACAATATTAATTTAATTTTTTTTTATCTATCCGAAAAAAAATGTTGACTACATATATATGTATATATATATTAACGAAACATAAATAAAAGAAATAAAGACAAAATGATACATTGAATAAAAAAAAAAAAAAAAATATCTACCATGAAGTGGATTTGAACCCTTGAGTGCAAAACAATCTCTGAAGGGGCATAAGCCTTAATCATCTTAGCTATCCGAAGGACGAGAAGTACCTCTTTCGAAGTCACATATGTTCATGGATATCCTCCGGAGCTTGTCCTACAGTTTACAGAAGTTAGGATGTGTGAAATTAATAAATTAATGGTTAATTTTTTGAAAACATAAATGGATTTGGGAATTTTAAGAGTACGGGAGAGTTAAAACATAATGTATTGAAATCAAAATTCTGTGTATATAATTAATGAGCATTTAGTTCCACGATTTAATTAAATAAGATTTATTCATAACATTGAAGCCAGAGCGAGAGCAAGTCAGTTAAATATATACATAGTACTTGGTTGCAGAGTCAAAAGACTCTTAAAAAAGAAAAACTCGTATCGTCGCTTGCTTTGACTGTGCGTTCAGAGATGGATATACAGCTATATAGCCGACATTTCCACTCCTCTCCTCGTAAGCGCACATTCGGTATACCCCTTCCACGCTTCCACGCGTCTCCAAAATGTGCGCCTATATGAACATTTCCACGCGAATCCACTCTTCTCATACCCCTACCGTGCTTTTCAAATAAAATAAGAATGTGCGCCTGGTTCGGCCGCTTGGCCACGGTGGGGCGCTCGAACCACTGGAAAAAAGTGGGCACACTCCGTAGCATGGCAGTCAGCAATCTACCTTCTAATCTGTGTTACAAGGTTAGTGATTAGTATTTTTAGCGTGGTCTACAGAAGTATTACAATGTCCTTACATTAATCAATTAGAAGTTTTTGAGTTCAGTGGCGTCAAAATTCATGTACGTAATTGAATGTATACTGGTTGCTTCTCGATTGGTTTTAGTTTGTTTACATGGTTTCGTAAAATATAATAACCACGGATATCTTTTTACAATAGAAAAAGATGCCTCAAATCATGCGTGTAGACCTAATTACGTACTTATTTTCAATTCTTAAGCATTTTGCACAAGTACTTTTTTTTTAACTGTGGAAGTTTTAAAAAAATAGCACTAACACTTGTAATTTTTTGTTACAGCCATAAAAGCTTTATTTAAATTTATTAATAATATCAAGAATAAGAATTTATGTCTTATACATGTAATACATTTAATTGTGACAGAGAATTTTTAATTATTAGAAGATAGTTTAAGTAGAAAAGGTTTGAAAAGCATGGTGTAATATAAAATTTAAAGCAGTATACATACATCTCGATTGCTACATTAAATTATTTTAAAATACTGTGATTTTTATGAACTACGTGCTTTTTTATTTTACAAGTCAGTAGTTAGTATGCTTTAGTTTTTTTGTATGCCTTAAAATAAATTTATTGTTACTTTCATTTCTGTATTGTAATAAAAACGTAAAGATGAAAAAAAAGCTTCTAGGGCAAAATATTTGACTTGTTGCAGTTTGGAAGTAATCACAAAACAAATTATTATAAATAGCTTACAAAAATCCATTTTTAAGCCTTTTTATGCATTTTCTTAAAAGATAGAGAAATCACACATATATTAGAAGTGTAGGGTATACCATTAACACAATATCAATTACAGTTTTCATATTACTGTTTTAAAAAATTATCTGTAACTTCTTTTAATATTAAGAAAAATGTTATTGGTCTTAAAAGGCATGAGTTTATTTGTACACTTTAATAAAGTTGCTGCTCAGCAAGTTACGCAACTGGTGATAGAGAAATGTTATCATTCATGCCTAAGACATCCCACTGAAGTCACCTATATAACTTTATGCATATTACTTCGTCTTTTCAAAGATCTTTCTACATCAATTTAATTGACTACTACATTTTCGTGATCATCAATGGCACTAGATAATCTGACAGCTGTTCTTTACGGAGTTAACGATATTCGACTTGTAAGTAAATTTAAACATCTAAATTTTTCCAAAAATTATTTATTAATCCTTTTAACAATAAAAATTTAGTCATAAAACGACTCATTACTAATCATCAAAGCGAAAATTAAATTGCATTCGAAAATTTAACAGTTAATAATATTCTTTAAAGTTATTTTTTAAATGGTAGCTGATCACATGCCTTAAGAACCAGAAAATAATATGGGCCTTAGTTGAACTGACTGTAAGTATTGTAAATACGTAGATTACGAATATTTTTATTCTCTGAAATAATGTTTACCGAGAAAATTAATAACGTTAAATAAGGCCAAAAGATATTGTCTGGCTCTGCGAATAACTTCTTATATAATCCTTATTAAAAGTTTAATTTTAAAAGGTTCAAACTTAGTTAACCAATAATATTTTTCAAGTTAAAATAGATGAGCCATAATTTTAATATAAAAATGTCACCTTGATAAACTGTTGACTTGCTGTCCTCTTTTAAGAAATAAGGCAAATAGAGTGGTTTTGTTATATTCAATTATGTCGGAAAACCTATCTAACTGTTAATCGACATAAGATAAAGAATGTATCTTTTTAAAATATTACTACAGTAATTTTTATAATTGAGCCAAAAAAAAAAAAAAAAGAAAAATATTGTGATCAAGCAACCCCCATACATAATAAAGTTGAAAATTGGTCTTACAAGTAGTATCATCACAAATATTGGATTTTTGTACTAGAAGACTACATAAAATATTAACTCTACAGCAAGAGGTAACGGTAATACAAATGCATCACAATAAAAAAATTACTAGAAAAAATTAAGACCGTAGAAGCTGTTGCTGAATAACAAAGACGTATTGAGAGATATCTTATATGAAGTGAAATACTCATTAAATTAAACAGTCCAAAGAATACTGTTGCATAAATGATCTGTCTGCAGAACTTAATTTTTTTCTGATTGGTCGTAAGCTCTCATGAGTTGTGAGACTTGTTTTATACTCAAAATTCTTACTCAGTATCACACAATTTTTTAATCTAGACCTCACCCTTCTGAGAAATGTAATCATAAGCTTACTTAGAGTGTTATTTTATACTCACAAATTGTTACTTTTACATTTATACAGTTATAGCAGTTTTATTTGAATTTTTAATATACACACGTATGGATTTACCAATCACTATTAAGTTGAAACTTACATTTATAAACTGTTATAGAACCAAGCGTGCTAAATATATTAAGTGCAATGTAATATAAGTAAAGTTTTATAAAAGACAACCAAACATGTGGTTGTAATAAAATAATGCAAAATGTTCTAAGTAAACAGTTGTAAATAATTAGATTATTTTTTTTTAAGAATTCATGCCTACTTACATATGTATGTGGATATCCATTCTGGAAATAAAATCATATGGCTTTTACAAGGTTTACCAATGAAACATCATTTTTATCGAGTTTTTTTTGGGCCATGCTGAATTCAACTGCTTGGATATAATAAAAGGGGTCTCAAGGTCTAGTTAGTAAAAAAAAAATAAAAGAAATAACATCAATATTTTTCTTAGAACAAAAAAAATACTAAAGTCTGGGATCTGGCAAAGAAGCTAGGACATGTAAGAGTGCGTCAAACAAAGTAAACGTATTGCACATGAGCAGTGAGAATCCACTGCTGACATGCAGGTAAATAGGGGCTTCATTACGCACTTGGTTAAGAAAAAGTGGGCCAACTATTTAGAATTACACTTCCGTAGACGCGTTCTGTTCTACCAAGTAAATCAACGATTTCAGATTGGTGGCCTTGAGAAAAAGTGTAACGAAAGTGGATTTTGCTTGATTCTTCTTCTTTACCCCACCTTTCTTGGCGTACTTCCAGTCCTTCTACACCAGCCAATATCATCGCATCACACAACATCATCGCACTATACCACACCATATATTTTAAAGTTTGATAATTTTTTTCTTTTAACCAGTTTCGAAAAAAAAAAAAAAAAAAAAAAAAAAAAAAAACAGTTCCTAAAAGGATGTGAGCCCCTGATCTCTTGCACACTGGGCAGCCCCTTACCTACACATCCATGAGTGGGCCTCATAATGGAAAACCGATTACTTAATTGTATCTTACAGTTCGTATTTCATTTTCAATGTAAATTTTTATTAATTATGTATTTATTCATTTTACATTATATAAATAAGTAATTTAATAAAATACATTTTTTTGGTACATGTTTTTTTACAAAAATTTAGAAATAAGTATATATATAAGTAGAGTAGCTTTCATGTAAATTAATAAACATTTATTTATTTATCATTAACTTATTACTTTTTAAATGAATAAATTATTGTTTATACATTTTTACATTTTTTCAGAATTTTCATCATAAAAAAAGAAGTTTCCGTACTATATGAATAAAATAATTTATTTTTATTGCGTTTACTACTATCACAATTTTTCTTTTGTAATTGAGAACAAAACTCAGAGAAGTGGAAGGAGCGCACAGATTCGCAGCAACGCTGGAAATTATTTTTCTCATATGGATAAACTTACACTCTTTTACGCATCCTGGAAAACTTTTTTTTTGTGTTTTTAAATAGTATTAAAAAAAAAAAAAGTTATCGATCTGTTTAAAAATAAAACAGGTATACCTAAAAGTAATACTTCTTACAAACAAAAATTGGGGGGCTTACATAGATCTTATCTATGCAAATTTATGGGATTTTTTTATAAGATTAAATGCTAAAGTGCAAATTTTTAAAAGTAAAAATCTGAAAAAGGATACAGTTAAGCAATCTGCTATTTTTTAAGGGTATTTTTCATAAAAATTTTAGTATACTTTTGATGCTTGAATAATATCTATCAAAAAAACGTATGGGTGATGAACTTTCTGAAAGGACATTCACTAGCATGTACTACTATACAATCGAATGTAGTGGCACTACAGGATAGTTAGTCTTAATTCTTAAGATACAGTAATGTTTTTGATATTAAATATAAACTAGGAACACGTGTGTGATTGTATGTAATAAATGTGAGCGTGACGCTCTAGATATAATCAGCGTAGGCAGTAGGAAGTTGTTGTGAAACCGTCGGAAGATTCGATGAAAGTGCACAGTCTTCCACTGGCCAATCTTCATATTGTATGTATTGCATTTTTCCATGATACATTGTTTATCATATTTCAGTTATTAAATATTAAAATATTTTCTGGAACCACACCCAACTAACGTAAGTAAACTTATTTCAACGATAATTACAGCAACTTTGTGCAGAATATTGTTTTATAGAAGGTATATTTAAATTTATAATTATATTATCTGCCACATAATTTGATAAAACTATAAATTTTTACTTAGGTACCCAAGTACCCACTGTCCACTAGGTTTTTCTAACCTTGAAACACAGATTTTAACATCAAATCAAAGCGTTCAGCGTCTTTTTGTATAATTAAATCGGTTCTTTGCTATGCTACTAGATAAATTTGAAAAAAAACACCGTTTTTATTTAAAAATTGTCAATAATCCAACCATTCTCTAATTTTAAGTACCAAATTCCATCACTTTCTTAAACTGTTTCATTTACATAGCACCTCTATTTATCTACGTATTAACGATACCATCAACGCTATTGTAAAATACGAACAAAGTGGTTGCAGTGGAGAAACTTTCTTTAACGCAATATTCTGACATGCGATTGTGTTCTAACCCTGTGTTCGTGGGGTCACTATTTGACAAATTTAATCATGTATAATAAGTTTGAAACAAGGAAACTGTCAATACATGTGGAACACTGGAATTCAAATGCACAAACACTTCTAAATAGTATTATGAATTGAATAGGTAAATAATTTCAATACTTGTACACACCCTTTCTCAATATTCAGTATACTAAAGATTCATAATACTAAACTACATAACTTCTTTTTTAAGAAATTTTCTTCAGAAGCTAATAATAATGAGAAAGATATCCTTCCTGGGTGCAGATAAAATATACAACCTTCTATTTACAAGCCAGTTGCTGTACTACTTATGTTACCGAAGAGCTGTACATTTACCCGCACCATAAATTTAAATGAGTTTCTCGTTCCTAATTTTTAAAGCTGTCTTTCACCTAATCTTGATATAGCATGTAAATTACTCTAATGCTTGTAGGTAAACTAGAAATTAAATACGACTAATAGATCAACAAACAAATATTGATATATCTTTAACATTGTATCAAGAGGCGCATATGTAAAGCTGGCGGGATTAATTATATATAAGCACTCTATATCCCGTACACATGAATTTTTTTAATATTCAATATACTGATGATTTATGATACTAACTAAGCCACATAACTTTTTTCTCGAAAAAATTATTTTAAGAAAAAAATAAATGAGAAAAATATTCTTTTCGAGTGTAAACCGAATACACAACTTTCTCTTTACTCGACGGTTGCTCTACCATTTAAGACTCTAAGGAGCCATACATTTACTCGCACCGTGAGTCTAGATAAGTTTCCCCTTCTCAATTTTTAACGCTGTCTTTCACCTAAGCTCAATATAGCAGATATACGACCTCTAATGCTTGTAGATAAACTAGAAATTTAATACGACCAATAAGTATTCGAGCAAATACTGATACATCTTTATCATTCTTTATATACCTGCTATATCGAGCTTAAGTGTGAGACAGCTTTAAGAACTAAGAAAGAGAAACTGTCCGAAGCTTACGGTGCGAGTGAATGTACGGCTTCTTGGTCGCTCAAGTTGTAGAGCAACTGTCTACACTGAGAAAAGTGGTGTTAGAAAAAGTTTTGCGACTATAATAAAAATTACTCTATTTCATAGGAAAACTAAGACATACTCAACATATTATAAAAATGACTATGCTACATTGTAGGACCAGATTATAGTGAAATTTGCTATTCGACATAGTAATTTTTACTTTGCTCAAAAAGAACTTTCATATTAGTAAGAAAGAGAATACATATATATTACCTAGAGAATACATATTTTGAACAAAAGATTGATTTTCATTTTTTTATCTTATAGAATACAGATTCTGAAGAATTTGAAACATGAAAAAATCTGCAGTGACTGGGATTTGAACCTTCCTCCTTGAGCTTTCGGTCAGGCTCCACAACCACTAGACCACGGGATATGATCACGGGATAAACTACATGTGGAAACGTGTACTGTTTATGATACACACAATAAAGTCAAAAAAACAAAGGGTTTTCTGTGGACCACGGTATTAACAACGGATAGTTAGTCGATTCAAAATTAATTGTCGGCATGTATTAACTTTAAACCCTGATAAAACAAATAATTTATTTCTATCAATATTTACATTCGTATAACCTCAAATTTAAAACTTAATAGGCGTATATACTAGACATCGTACGAAATTACTTTCGAACATAGTAATTTTTACTATACTGAATAGCAATGCAGTGGAATGAGAAATTTCACTATATCACATAGCAAATCCTACTTAAGAATGTGGTACGTTTTAAAACGATTACAACAAAGTTTACTATGGTGTGAAGCAAAACTTGTATTATCACAATTTTTACTATTTAGACATAGTAATTTTTATTATTCCGGAAAATTATTTTTGCAGGGCTACTGCATAATAAAAATTGTTTAAAATATGATAAAAATTATTTTCAACGTAATAACTGTGTGCCATTAGGTGAGTATAGCTCAGCTTTCCTAAAAGTGTAGTTATTTTTAGTACAGTTATAATACATTTTTTAACACTTTTTTTTTCAGTGTAGTTAACAGAATCTTATGTGTTTAGTCTACACCCGGGGACAACATTTTTTTCATTCTTATTTATTTCGTAAGGAAATAACTTGAAAAAGAAATCATGTGGTTAAGCATTATAAATCTTTATTATATTGGATATTGAGAAAGGGCATGTATGAAGCGTATAGAGTGCTCCAATAAAAAGTGCTGCCATTAAAACATATGCGTCTCTTGAGACGATGACAAAAATGTTACTATATTTGCTTATTTACCGATGGGTCGTATAAAATTTCTCGTTTACCTGTATGGAGGATACAGAGTATATATATAGAAAGGGCTACCATCTATACGTATGTGCCTCTAGATACAATGATAAACATGTATCAATATTCCATGTATACGTATTGGTCGTATTGAATTTCTAGTTTACCTACAAGCATAAGAGTCATACACCTGCTAGGGGTAATCGAAGATATTATTGCGGTATTTTTTTAGTGGTTAGGTTTAAACGTTTGCCTAAGAAATTTGGTTCGTCAAATTGTTGTGATGTTTTTTTTTAATGTTGGACTCAAAAACCACTTTATTTCCGTTTTATAAATGTATTAACTTATGAATATCGATGTAAAAGAAGGTTCATCGTTTAGTTGCTAATGCTGGTATTAATGTGGGCCTGTGTGTATTATTGTGGTTCATTTCAATGCCAAGTCAACTGGGTATCCGCAATAATAGCATCATAGTGAAAGATGTTATATATATGCACCAGTTGTTGCGGACGTGATTTTTTGCTATGCAAATGTAAAGTTTCAAAGGCTATTTTAAAACTAAATTCCAATGAATTAGGTAGTCTATAATTTTGTTTATTAATTTCAAGTGGTTACTCACCAGAAGTTATTAATTCAATTAAAATGTACGCATTATTTGAGAGTACCACAATAATTGGAGCAACCACAATAATACTCTCGTTTACCCGTATATCAAGCTTAGATGAAAGACAGCTTTAAAAATTAAGAATGAAAAACTTATCTAAACTAACAGTGTGAGTGAATATAGGGCTTCTCGGTAGCTCAAGTGGTTGAGCAATTGCCTAGTAAACAGAAGGTTGTGTTATCGATCTGCACCCGGGGAGGATATTTTTATTTTTCTTGTTTATGTCTTAAAAAAATTTCTTGAAAAAAAAAAATGTGTGGTATTAGAATTAAGAATCTTTGGTATATTGCATATTGAGAAAGGGTATGTACAAGGCATAAAGAGAGCTTATGTACAAAGTGCTACGATCTATTCATATGCGCCTTTTAATACAATGATAAAGATGTATCCATATTTGCTTGTTTACCTATTGGTCGTATTAAATTTATCGCTCACCTACAAGCATTAAAGTTGTATACCTGCTGTATCAAGCTTAGGTGAAAGATTGCTTTCAAAATTACCCTACTGGAAAAAATCAAGTGACTCTTCACGTTAGATCTCACGTCTAGCTGTCATATGATTTATTGAAAAAATTTTATTTTGAAAAATTATTGTCCGAAACTTAACTGAATCTGAACTTTTTTATTACAATGGTTGTTACCATCCATCTAACAATACCAAAACTGGGGAACCCAAGTGATTTATGTGAAATTTAAAAAGTAAAAAAATTTTTTCCAATGTATCAAATTAAACGTAAAACATTTATCCTGTATCCTGCAGTTTTGGTGTTGTCATACGGATGGTAACATCAATTGTGATTAATAAATTCTGGTTGAATTATATAGAAGACAATTATTACTCAAAATAAATTTTTTCTCTAAATTATGTGAGAATTTGACGTTAGATCTCACGTAAGAGATCACGTGGAACCATCAAGAAATGAAGAAATCACGTAATTTTTTCCAGTAGAGTAAAAATGAAAAACGTATCTAAACTTACGGTGCGAAAATGTACGGCTCCTTAAAGGCTAAAGTGTTAGATCAACTCTAGTTAACAAAAGGTTGAGTGTTTGATCCCCACCCGGAAAGGATATTTTTCTCATTCTTATTAATTTCTTAAGAAAATTTCTTGAAGAAGAAATTATGTGGTTTTGTATTTTAGATCTTTAGTATATTGGATATTTAGAAAAAGCATGCATGGAGGATATAGAGTGCTCATATGAGTTGGCCACGATGGTCAAACGTTTGCTGGCAATCGCAAACTTCAGAGCGCTTCTACATCAGTGTCATCGCCGGCTAAGCTACTTTTACTGCGCAATTGTGTAATTGTACATGTTCACCCACGTGCATCTATATGAAAATATAGTATTCAATAAAATACTGTATGTACTAGTTAACATTATAATTTTAATAAAGTACATTAACAAACAAGTTTTGCATCTATGGCAGACCAGTTCAGATAGCCAGTATTGATTAAACTGGTTTTTATAATATGGTACAACCTCCAAATATTACAAAATACGCCATCCTATTATGAAAAAAAGATAGCGATTAGTATTGGATTGTGGGTTCAATTATATTTAATTAAACCTGATATTTTATAAAATGTGCTAAAGTTAGTTGTAAGATTAAATGTCAAACTATCCTTTGGCGTGCGCCGCACATCCTTTGAGGCTAGTATCTTTAAAACGGAGCAAGATGAAGCAAAATTAAAAAACTTTACGAATCTTCTGCAAGGAATAAGGATATTGTGACGCACATAAAGAGAGACGTTGAGTTATGAAAAAACATAACCTAAGTTTTTATGTTTTTGATGTACTTTTATGGAATGAAGAGGGAAAACCATGAGAAAAGTGATATTAGGATAAATACATGGTAACAAAACTGCAGAAACAATTTTTCATGGGTCATCTGTGTACATAACCTCTAAATATTCTAAAATATGCTATATCTGTAGAAGGAATCAAGATAGAGCGAAAATAACAAGTTTTACGGGTATCCGAAAGAGGAAATTAACATCGTGGCACACAAAAACCGAGGTGTAGAGGTATGTAAAAGACATAACCTTAAATTGCTGTACTTTTAAGATTTCTCTGTAATATCAAGGTGGAATATTATCAGGAAAATTATATTACATTTGCGAAATTATTACAACTATGTAGGAAGTATTTCTCGTTATTTTGGCCAACAATAACTTCATAAATTATTTTAAAAAAGCAAAATTGAGGACGAAGCGATAGATAAACCAAGGATAACTTCTTACGTGTTTTCGAATTTCTTACTTCTGCGGTGCGTCCCCTTTTTTTTCTTTTTAATAAATAAATAATTTTCTTAAGCTTCAAGACAAAATTTCTTAGCAGCAGGTTTTTTGTCTAATAATGAATTATTATTTTTTAATTTTGAGTCTAAATTTTTAGTTACTTGTTACTCATTTATTAAATTATCAATTAATAACTATGTTTAAGTTATCATCACGTCTTAAACATATATCATTGACAGTGTGTCAATAGTTTATTTCATACAGTTTTAAATTGAATAAGCATTTCTTCAAAAAAAATTGTTTTTTTAATATTTTTGAGCCTTTTTTTAAAAAGTATTGTGGGTGTCTATATTAGAAAAAGGGCTTAAAAAATATTGGAAAACAAGGTAGGAATAAGTGAGTCAGCATATGTGGCAGATGCGAGCACGATGTTAGAGATGTCAGCCCTGCCTGGTAGCACGTCATGCGATGACTATACTTTGTTCTCTTCTTAACTACGTAATAATTTTTTTTTAATTATATTAACTTGTTTATTTATTAAATACAAAAGTATTTATAAAAACCAAACCATATAAACATACACATTTTGATCCAACGAAATTTGTACCACGTTCATACAGAATATTACTTTATAGAAGATAGATTTATGTTTATATATTGTAGAACAGAATTGATCGTATAATACTATAATAAATGAAATACATTGATACGCTTACGTTTGCGTACGTGTGTGAGACAAAAAGAAAAAAAAGACGAAGAATAAATGGCACTGGATGACATAGAAGAGAGCTGAAAAAGAAAACTGTGGGGTGGAAGAAAAAGAAGAAGGTTAACAGCAACTATTGGTAGCTGTATACCGTATACATGAATTTCCCGTATTTTTAAACTATATTCTGAATGTCACTCTAATCTGTGAGGATTTTCGATTCTTTTGCTTAGGTAGGGAACCAAAACGAGGCTGTAAAAGTATTGGTTAAGAAAGTTTGAAACATTACACTTCCTTATTTTACAGTTTTTAACTTTTTTTCTCAAAACGAACGTGCTCATGAGAGAAAAGAAACACACTACTGTACTGCATAATAAACAGTAAACAATTTTTCAGACACTGACAGTTTTTACTATTTCAAGAAGTATAAGTTTATTCTGTACAGGGCAAAATTTTTAGGACATTCAGTTCATATTATGATAAAATATTTGAAAGATAAGCTGAGTATAATTTTTAATAAGAAACATAACATTTTTGGTAATCTCATTATCCAATTGCATGGAAGCGTCACGGTAGTAAATAGAAATACCACAAAAACTTGTAGCCTCTTCCTTCTAAGCCATTGTATACAAACTATTTCAACTAAATGATAAGATCTTTAGTATATACGTAAAAACTCACTTTATGAATAAATAATGGCTTGGACAAGATCTATATTTTTCACTGGCAAACCGTATAGTCATAAGAATAGTATACCTCTGGTAGCACAATCTTGCGCACTGGCAGTGCGTAAGTCTGCACCTGGTCTGCTTTCAGGATCTTGTGTAATTCTGATGCATGACAAGTGCATAAGACACTTTGCGGAAGATTTGCGCAAGATTTGCATGCAGGCAAGTGCGCAAGACTCTTGCGTAAGAAGTGCACAAATCTGACGATCAGTCGAGTGCGTTATCATTCTGACTTGATGCACTTCCACTTACAGCAGATTTGCGCAAGATTTGCGTGCAGGCAAGTGCGTAAGACTCTTGCGTAAGAAGTGCACAAATTTGACGATCATTCGAGTGCGTTCTTTGTCTTGACTTGACGCACTCCTGATTGCGGCAGATTTGTGCAAGATTTGCGTGCACGTAGGTGCGCAAAACTCTTGCGTAAAAATTGCACAAATCTGACGGTCAATCGAGTGCGTTATTATTTTTATTCGATGCACTCCTCCTTGTTGCAAAATTTTGCAGAATTCTCGGGAGACAATAATTGACACGAGCTATTTTAACTATGGTTTTGACTTATTTTGCTTGTAATAACATATTTCTTACGTTTTTGCTGGTGTAGAAATTGTGAAAAAATTTCTGACGTGAGATTTTCACATAAGAAATTTCTTGAGATTTTTTAACAGGGTTATGGAAGACATTTATTTTTGTGCACTGACATTTTTTTTATGTACAATTGGCACCAAAAGATCATAAATTACCTTTATATAGGAAAAAATTAGGAAAATACTATGAATACACTAGTTTTGCTCACTCATTAAGGAAATTTTATAGTATCGGCGAAAAAAAATTTTTCTGGAATTCAGTTCTCAATGTTTTTTAAAGTGTTAAGAAAAAAAAATAGTTCATAATTCAAAAATGTATGTACATGTGTGCTTATGTATGTATGTGTATTTGTATGTGATCGGTCGTGTCTCAGAGCCCTATGGTCAAATTTTAATAATTTTGGGTTCAAACTTATTGTTTTTGCATACTTCTACCGGCTCGAAAAAAAAATTTTCGTTTTGCACCGTATCGAGGTTGATGCTGTTCATTTTCGATTATTGACACGGTTTTTAAAAACATTTGTTTTTGCTTTTAAAATTATTTTTATTTATTGCGTATAGAATCAACACTATTTTATATTTTAAATCCTTTTAAAAGNGTTTAAGATTTCCTTAGAATTTAAGTAATATTATCTGTAGCAATGAAAGTAAATGTAAAAAGGTTGACAATAAACAGCTAAAATACATCACCAACCAACTTTCCGTTGTAACGTTAACTTACGATACATTGGATGAAATTTAGAGTCAGAGTAATAAAACTAATGATTTTACATAAGACTGTTTGCTGTTCACAAGTTATGTCTATTATGTAGAAGGACGTATCACTGGTTCTACAGCAAAATAGGTCTTAAAGTTGTTCTTTTTTACGAAAGTAAAAAGGAAGTGAAAAAATAATACTTAACAAAATAGTAGTGTCTTATAAAAGTATAGAACAAATAATTTAGCTTTAAAAATGTAAAGAAAAACTGAAGAAAAAAACGTATTCAAAAGTAATGGACGAGATAAAATTTAGTTGTATTTAGCAAAATATGAAGGCATTACTTAAAAAATAGCTTAAAAAATAAGAGGAGGTAAATATGAGGTATTCATTTAGCGCTCGTAACTAAATTTCAATGCATGCGTAGTAGCAAGGAGTCGAAATACTGCGACGCTGCACTGCAGTATCGAAAACGTATAGCTTGATTCATTCCCGCGTGGTCAGTCAGTCGATACGCACTCCCTGCTTTCGTGTTTTCTTATTTATTTTAATTCTGCTTTATTTCAGTTCAGCTTACTATTCTGTTTTTAATTATAAGATTAAAAATAGGGTATAGTTATGATAGTAAAAATAAACGTCTTCGTATTTAACAATAAGAGTAATAGTGTCGAAGAATAGGAAGTCGAAAAATACTGTTATATATATTTTTATAGAAAACAAGTACAAACCCATGATTTGTGCACTTCTTACGCAAGGATCTTGGGTTAAAAAGCCTTGTGTTATAGTTTCAAGCAGATATTATTTAACATCCTCCTTATTCTTGATAAAAAAGACTGGAGCTTGGAATGCAGGTTTTCTCCCAGGCTGTAACTGTTTTCACGCCCTTTATTCTTCTTGATTAACTAATCACACATTACACCAGTCTATAAACTCTACACTGGATTTACATAAATTTAAACTAATTCATATAAATTTAAACTTATTCATATTAATTTAAACTAATCATGCGACTTGACCATCACTTTCTTTAATTTTGTTTTGGTTTTTCTGTTTTTTTTTGTTTTTATATAACTTGTATTTAGTTCTGTACCTTTATTTTTAATTCAACTTCTATTTTTTATACATTATTTTTATTTATTAATGAATTTTTCTCTTCATTTCAAATGTAAATCTATTTTCGTCAACTAATTTGAAACTTTTGCGCACTCAGTCAAAAATTATTAGATATTATTTTAACTATAAATTATAGCTGTATTCACAGCTATAATCAGCTACAATAATAGCTATGCTTGACTACAAAGTAGCTATAATCGTGTCCAAATAACAACTATAAAAAGTAGCTGTTTACAGCTATAAATTTCTTGCAAATTTTAATTAACAGAATTTATTCAATAAAATTTTTTTTTTATAAGGTATACCAACCATATAAGGTGATATTATCCGTATAATAACACTAAAAGTAGGTGGTTCAAGTATTTTTGAACAATAAACGAAAAAAATTTTAACAGTAACATTTTTTTGTTTCTTCATTTATTGTCTGAAAATACTTGAACCCCCTACTTTTAGTGTTATTATAAGGATAATTTCGTCTTCTTCGGCTAATATAGCTTACAAAAAGAAAATTGTTGAATAAATCATGTTAAATAAAATTCGCTAGAAATTTTTAGCTGTAAGCAGCTACTTCTTATAGTTGTTATTTGTACATGATTATAGCTACTTTTTAATCAATTATATCTATTATTGTAGCTGATTAAAGCTGTAAATACAGCTATAATTTAAAGTTAAAATAATAGCTAATAATTTTTGACTGAGCATTTTATATTATACTCTGTAAAATTCAAATTCGAGACCGAACATGGTTATACCACATGGTCTTATAAACATTACTTACTTACTAACTTACTTACTTACTTACTTACTTACTTACTTACTTGTGTACTCTCATGCACGAAAATTTTGCGCAAATCTGCCGCAATCAGGAGTGTTTCGAGTCAAGACAAAAAACGCACTCGACTGATCGTCAGATTTGTGCACTTCTTACGCAAGAGTCTTGCGCACTCGCCTGCACCTAAATCTTGCGCAAATCTGCCGCAATCAGAAGTGCGTCAAATTAAGATAAATAACGCACTCGAATGATCGTCAGATTTGTGCACTTTTTACGCAAGAGTCTTGCTCACCTGTGGTGCATCAGAATTACGTTAGATCTTGGGAGCAGACTAGATGCAGACTTACACAATTTCGCTGTCAATGTAAATCTTGTGCAAGAAGTACGTTAGAATTGCAAAGACGTACCTTACACAATACAAGATTTATATTTTCTTAAAGTGACACAATTACTCCAAAAAATTTGTTCTTACCTTCAGCAAGATAGTGACTTGTTTTCCCCTACTTCGTTCAGCAAATAAGTTTTCTTCTACCACAAGAGCAAAAAGATGTATGTAACCCACGAAGAGATAGATGAAACCGTGTAATTGCAGGCATAATTGGTATAACTTCCAGCTGCATCTGATCTCAGACACATTTTAATTTTTCTCTTATGATGAAAAACATGATGTCCGCTTTATTCAGGGTGCAGTAAAATAAAAAAAAATTACTTTCTTTCTTTTTCTATCCATAGTAAGAATAGGTTATATATACCTTAACAAAAAACACTTGGTAGCCTGCAGTTGTTGATTATACGGCCTGTGCCTAACATACTGCATACAAATACTAGCAGCTCATCTTCCACATGAAACGGACAAGTATATAAGCCATACATAGGGTGCATTCTGTTATTGTCAAGTGACTCACAAAAATAAAACAGAACGTTCTAAAACTCTCGTGAGACTGAAAGAGTGCTCCAAAACATATGAGTGCGAGACCAGTGGTGGTGACGCTGCGAACGGGCAGAACCTTTTAACTACGTACATATAGGTATAAATTATGTTCAGTAGATGACGTAGGTTACTGCTAGCACTGTCAGTGATGCCGTAAATAATATGCTTTGGTACGCTCCGTTTCAGTTTTGCGAGAGTTTTGGAGCATTTTGTTTTAGTTTCACAAGTCGCATAACAATAACGGAGTGCACCCATGGCTATAAAACTCGTTGCTTCTCTTTCACAACCCATACACAGATTGTTAGTAGTCTAAAGATTATAGTATGGCTAACAGAAAAGCTAGAAAATGTGATGACTATTTTATTACAACGTAACTTTTTTCCTTTACAAGAAATTTTAGTCCCAGTGTATTTACTATATAAAAGTTTTTTCTACTAAAAACGTTTCAAATCAAGTGAAAACATTAATGGTTATAATATAGTTTTCGCTAAAGTGTGCGGAAAATAGGTGTTTTCAGTCTGTTTCTAATCACTATAAATAAAAAAAGTCAATAGGACATAATATGTCTTTATTAATTCCCTATTAGCATTTTTTAACCATTTAAAAATTGGTAAATAAATTGTATTGTTAATAAGCTGTATTCTTAAGATATTTGAGAAATAAGTTGATATTCGTAAAAAAATACATCAATAAGTTAACTAGAGTTGACTTAGTAGGATGTTGATCAAAATTTTCAATGCAATACAAAATTTTAGTTAGCTCAGAAAAAGGTATACTGTGATTAGTTAACCAATGTTGGCTTAACAAAAAAAAATGTGTCTTTTTTTTTTATGTAAACTAACTTTATAACGTATCGGAAGTCGTGATCGAGCCTCTGGTTGCGTTGCTATTGGCACTTATAATAATTTTCATACTGTAGCAGTATACGAAGCATTCACTTGACTACAATATTCTGAGCTGTTCTAATGTGGTAATATCAGTATTCATAAATGTTATATGTAAAAAAAAATTTTTATGTCTATAAGGAATAATTTGTCGTATTATGCATTATAGTCAACAACTAGAGCTGTACCAGCGATGTTATGTCATAACATACGTAAATGTGTGGTCATTTCATACTTATAAACGAAAGTTTTGTTAATAAGACATTGTCTATCATTACAGTTTAAGATTTCCTTAGAATTTAAGTAATATTATCTGTAGCAATGAAAGTAAATGTAAAAAGGTTGACAATAAACAGCTAAAATACATCACCAACCAACTTTCCGTTGTAACGTTAACTTACGATACATTGGATGAAATTTAGAGTCAGAGTAATAAAACTAATGATTTTACATAAGACTGTTTGCTGTTCACAAGTTATGTCTATTATGTAGAAGGACGTATCACTGGTTCTACAGCAAAATAGGTCTTAAAGTTGTTCTTTTTTACGAAAGTAAAAAGGAAGTGAAAAAATAATACTTAACAAAATAGTAGTGTCTTATAAAAGTATAGAACAAATAATTTAGCTTTAAAAATGTAAAGAAAAACTGAAGAAAAAAACGTATTCAAAAGTAATGGACGAGATAAAATTTAGTTGTATTTAGCAAAATATGAAGGCATTACTTAAAAAATAGCTTAAAAAATAAGAGGAGGTAAATATGAGGTATTCATTTAGCGCTCGTAACTAAATTTCAATGCATGCGTAGTAGCAAGGAGTCGAAATACTGCGACGCTGCACTGCAGTATCGAAAACGTATAGCTTGATTCATTCCCGCGTGGTCAGTCAGTCGATACGCACTCCCTGCTTTCGTGTTTTCTTATTTATTTTAATTCTGCTTTATTTCAGTTCAGCTTACTATTCTGTTTTTAATTATAAGATTAAAAATAGGGTATAGTTATGATAGTAAAAATAAACGTCTTCGTATTTAACAATAAGAGTAATAGTGTCGAACATTTTATTTATATACCCATACATCCACACTGCTAGCAAGTTATGAATCTTAAAAGTGTAGTGTAGTTGTGAACTGAAGACTTCCCTAGCCTGCCATTTTTTTTCTCTGTGATCGAGCCCATCTCGAGTTTACTCGCATTGTGTTCACCCTCCACGTTTTTTTGCCCCTTTTTCTTACAGGCCATTGACGAGGTGGCGTTGAGATTGACATCAGCCATCAAGGACACTGAGCAGATCAAGGTGGTGACAATTGATGGGCTGAAAAAGATTGTGAAAGATATAAAGAAGAAAGAAAGTAAGTAACTGACAATGACATTTATAGTGTTTTATCAATCGTTAAAATGTTAAAATATGTTTTGTTTTTCCTTGTTTCGAAACCAAACCGGTGAAAGAGTGGTAGGGATAAATGTTATAGATATTATCAACATAACAGTTAATAGAATTCATAATCTTTCATAATAATACAAGACCACTACTCTGTAATTTTTGAAGTTCAAAAACCAGCTCGTATTTTTTCTTGTGTAAGGCAGGTTCACCTTGGGGTACGAGGATTTTATTTAGCTGCTGCGGCTATAGCTACCACCGTGGAAGATGCCTTACAGTGAGAAGAGGGACTCTCGTTTTAATCGTGACTTGTGTTTGGTCAGGCCAAGGATGTGTATTCTTTTTAGCAAACTTGGTAGCTGATGGTGCATACAGAGCGGCCATCTTAGATAGAGTTTTGTTTAACATTCCAAGTCCCCATAAAGTAAGGTTTCAATCCTCTCACGTAGATTTTTAAGCTTGGACAAGAGGTAGATGCCAACTCAAACCAAAATGCAGAAATTCAAAATTTTTATTTTTTGTATACTACGCGTGAGCCCATCAAAATAACAGGCGGAATGTGTCTTTCATATGAATTTACTGGATTTGCTGTCAGAAGTATATAAAAAAATTGAGGAGAAATAAAAAACATTTGAGGAAGTGAAAATGACACATCGTGAAAACGGATGATTGTTTTCATCTAACGCTAAAGTACCATATCAAAGAAATATCATTATTCTGCGATTGTTATACATATGATTATGCTCGATTGCGTTCGGATTGTGCTGCTGTTATAGATAACTTTAGATGTATTGCGTTTACATGCTTAAGTCATTTGCTGTATGTCGTCCCATGGGTGGTGTGCATACATTGCGTTTATGTGTGCGTGTTTGCTCATGCTTCTCGGTGATACAGCTTGCGTTTGACAGGTTACTAAAAAATAATATACATAACCTAATCTAAGTCATTATAAAAGATACGAGTGACAATTACGATAGAGGAGATCCCTTTAAGTAGATAGAAAAATGTGGTGGTATATTTTACATCATTCCTAAACATAAGCATCATACTCCAGTTACAGGTTCTTATCATAGCAAGATAGAAGATTCAAAAACAATAACACATGTGCCAACAAAAGTTTAATGATAAACATAAACAACGGAAATCTTTAACAAGATGGTAAATAAAAGATTTGAAAAATAAAAAAAAATTCGAATAATCCTTTAAACAGATAGAAAATTAAAGATTTGAGATATTAAAACACAAATTTGATTAATATTTAAACAAGATAGCAAATTGAAGGTATGAAAAATAAAAAGATAGATTTCATCGGAACTTAAACAAGATATTATATTAAAAATTTAAAAAAAAAATTTGATTTTAGTTATATCTTAACTAAAGATAGTAAGTCAAAGATTTAAAAATTAAAAAGGTAGATGTGGTTGATACGATAACTAAATATAGCAAATTAAAGATAAAAAAAAAGAAAAAAAAATTCGATTAATACATAAACTAAAGATAGCATATAAAAGGATCTAAAATATAGAAAAGATAGTTTTAAAAAACAGATCGATAATTCTCATAAGAAGATAGTGGACATAAATTACGATCGTAAGATAGAATTGACTAAGGGAGCATACAAAAAAGATATTAAGGAGATTAAAAAGTTGATGAAAGATAAAGAGCAGACTTGGTATTAAATACCAAGTAGATTGTACCTAGCTTATTAAAATAGAGATCACCACATTACCCATCCCACGATAATGGGGTTAAATCTAATGATATGAAGAAAGTGATATTTAAACGAACGCGTATCAAAACACAACAAAATTTACAATATTAGATTTGATCCCGAAAAGCAAAACGCTACTAAATTTTGCAAATTCTTCGATGTACTAAGAGATCTTAAACTTGTTAGTAAAACTTATAGTTTTTTTAAAGATGAGAATAGAGGTAGCTTTTACCATACGATTGTCAATAAAGTATGACATGTAAAAATTGCATATTTCAATAGACTGTTTAAAAGCAAAAACGGCTCGTCTTTCAAGTATTTACGTCAAGGATAAAGAAGGTAAAAGTAATATGTAATTGCTTAGATATTATGCATGCAGTAGTATGTTACCTCTGCTCTCTAGGAGCATGTTAAAAACTTTAGTAAACGATTGTAAAAATAATAAAATCAAGATTGTAGCAGACTAAGGTGCTACAAGGCATTTTGCATAATTAAAGTTATACTTTTAAAATTTTCTAAATTGTAAAAAAAAAAATAGATTGAATGCGCAAATAAAAATTCCTGCGTGGACTTAAGAGCGAAGGGAGAAAGGTAAGTTTCGGGTAGTAATAAAAAAATGACTTGGTCCTAAATAGAGACATTTGCACCTAGGTGAGCGAGCAATTCCGCACATGCCATGTTCCAACGTCTGATATTTTTTATATGAAGAGGTTTATTAAACGTAAAAATGTTGGTGTATTGAAATAGAATTATTATTTACCCAAAAAATTAAATATATCAGGACCGTGGAGGGAGGTTACTTTTTAACTATTAAGACTTTTTATCTCTCCTAGCTTCACTTATAAGCATCTAGCAGTTTTCATTGTACTTTTACTATATCTCTCATCAGTCCCTATTAATTTCAGTACATACGGTAGACATGCATCTAGACTTATTTCTTTTTTTTACCAAATCAAAAACCATTCGTTTCAAATACTCATGTATTGTCACATCAAAACTTCTTCATTTTCTTTCCCGTTACGTTTTCAACTGCTTTAATATATAAAACAAAACAATTGTAAACTTAATTTTCTGATTAAGTTGGATATACCTTGATATTTTAACTATAATAATAAATAAATTTAAGAAAATGTTTTTCCTATTTAATCTAATTGTATTATGGGGGCAATTAAAATTAGTGTAAACTATTTTTAAAATATTTTTTGACCTTCGTCTGTTATTCCTAAATGGAAAATTATGCAATTTTTAATACAATTGTTTTTGATTTTTTGAGGTGATCCCTGAGCCAATTCATTTTTACACAACATATTTAAATATGGAAAACTGACATGTCCCAAGATATGATACCATTTTTATTTCAAATTTATTTTATCATTTTTCTCGGTAGTAATAGAAGTAATGGTAATCCTCAAATCCTAACTGAATTTAGAATTCTACTTTGCACTTTACGTAGTTTATTTATTGTATACGGTGTATCTAAAAGGGCACCTTAATTTTTATAAATCCTTAACGCATTATTTTGCGCAACAACTTTATTTCTATCCGTTGCTTTTGCAAGACTAGTTTAATACATTATTGAAAATATCTAATTAAGATTTAAAATACATAAAGTACATTTAACGTATCAATTCTAACAAATCTGATGAAAACTTGGAAATAACTTGAAAATGTTTTTACTTCTAAAGCTTATGAACTTCTACAATCATCTACGTTACTAATTACTGATTTCCTTTATTAAGTAGATTAAACAAAAATATCGTCTTAATTTGCAGCATTTAACTCAATAACTGCTTTTTCAAATTCACTTATTAAGGCTCATGACACCTGATTATTGATACAAATGATTATTTCTAATTTGTTTTGACATATGATCAGCAGTGTTGTTGATTCCTTGTAGTACATTCCATCAACCATTTTCGTAATCTTAAACGCCATGTCTAAGTTACTAACAAGATCCAGCTACTAATTTAAAATAGCACTGTTTATATAAATAATAGCTTCCAAATCCATTTCAGCCCAATTGGCTTTACTGTCATTCGGGATTCTTTCTCTTTCTATCACTATTGGACATTTCTCTAATTTTGAAAAAATTGTTATCCTTTTCTTCCAGTGCGCATACTCTTTGCCATCAAGTAATAGTATTAAACTTTTTTTCATCTTGATATTACTTGTATCATTCCTTGAACCTTCGTTAATAAACCTCTTGAACACTAGCTTATCTTTAACACCTTTTCAGAAACGTTTCCTAAACTTCAGAATTTTAAATGGCCTTTTTTGAGATCTGTGATAACTAGGATATAATTTCTTAAATTTTAAAACTTGAACGAAACACGTAAGGGATGTAATTGATAAACAGTACACTTTTACTACAACTTTTTCTTAATGTTCCAGCGTTGGATATACAATTTTATCGCATGTAACCGCTAAGCTCCTACCATGATAGCACACGAGAATTACTTCGTGCATTGTTGATAATAAATAAACACACTTTGTATTAGTTAATAAGATATAATAAAGAGAAAATATGGCTTTACCTATTAATACACAATACAGCCGACGACAAAAGGCTGCCTACATGGCATGACCGCATGTTTGAATGGACAGACAATATTTCTGAAGCCTGCGTGCTTAATCAGAGTGCCAGGCATCCACTAAGCTGTATTCTTACAGTCATCTAGAGATAGCGCTGCTAGCTTATCTCTTGTGCAGTAATAAAATACACACATAGTTTCCAGTATAAATGTATAACATTCTTAGTAGTAATATTCATCTAATTTTTATGTCCGAGGTTTTTTCATTCCGTGAGATTTAGTACTTTCTTGTACATTCTTGCATCTAGCATGTTTACCATAGTTTTGTGTACGTTGATGCTTACATTTTATTAGTATAACGTGAATTTTTTGTGCATATCTGTTCAACAACCGATCAAATAAGTAAAATAATTATCACAAGATTGCATTTGACTTTAGAGTGCATATAGAGTTAGTGGACGCGCCTTTCTGCCATGTATTAATTTATACTTTTAAAAAATCTAAGCAAATATAGCATGAGCACTGTCTACTCTGTTACAGTGTGAGACACATTATGCATAATATGCGTGAATGCATCCAACAACACTATAGATTTCACAAGTATAATGCATCGGATGTGACTATACTAATATAGTATGGTCTGCAGGCTTAGACAACATGACAAGCTCTGATAGCGAGTCTAGTAATTATAAAATATTACTGTCTCGTATGCTACCTTCAAAGCCTATTTTAGAAATCCTCCAACACACAAAAACATTTATTCCACGTGCTCATAGAGCCAGTAATATATACTTTCAAAGCTCAAGTAAGCTGAAACCTACTACTAAGTTCGAATTCTCTACTACAACAAAGCCGGTAACGAGAGGAAGAAAAAAGGGCTTTAAAAATTTTTTTCTCATCTTACCATCAAGAATGTAAAGAGAACAAGGAGATCTTGTGGGGCCATCAATAGCCCAAAGGTTACTTAGCACCAAGTTCCAGAAAAACAAAGTTTACCTACTTCTGATAGACCCATGGCTTCTTTAGACTCTGACGACACAGAAACTTTGGATACTTCTTAAGGTTAAGAAAATCAGCAAGCACTTATACCCCAGAGATTAACCTCTCTACTTCCTAGCCCCTTGAATACCAAACCAGATTTACCATCCATCTTAACCACATCAGATAATAAGTCGAAACAAGAAGCTATTACTGGAGCCAGTGAATTCAAAGAAACATTGCACCAACATTTAACCATTCAGCACAACCACTAACTGCCAGGACTTATACAAATAAGAGAATTGGAACTGCACCTTGAAAATCGGTAAGATTTTAGTTTGATATGTATTGATAAAGTACGTTAGACAATAAAATAATTGTTTAAATGAAATTAAATCCAAAATCCTAATCCACTGCAAATTAGTGCATAAAAAAGCGTAGTGTCTATTAGCATCAAAACGCACTCAAAAAAAAAATACTCAAAAGTAGTCCTGATAAAAAATAATAACAATGAATACTTTGTAACTAATAGTTTTTAAAATACAAATTTTTTTGACTCGTTTTCATGTTAGAATTATTACGTCCTTTAAAAACTAGCGAATACAACTGGAATAATAGAAAATCACAAACAAGAAACGAACGGAGCAAAATTTATAAATTTAAAAACTTCATTTTTTGTTTTACTAGACTTCTCCGAAGACTCTGAAAATACTACGGAAAAAAGAACCTTTCAAAAAGAAGAAACAATCAAAATCAACTATAAGATGCTCCAAAGCTGCATCTACGGCAATAAAAGACAATATTGATACTGTATGGGCTCGTATCAATGAGATCTACATAAAAAAGCCAGGTGTGGTTTTGGGCCTCCTGGCAGAAACTAAGCTTCTAACTCAAATGCTATTCAACTGGGTATGATAAGAACTGAGAACATTAGAGTACACCTTATTTAGATAGACCTGTAAGAATCCTACATTAAAACAGTAAAAATTTTAATACTATTACATATTTGAGCACGCGCGTGCATAGAATACATATACCTCAATATGCTACTTATGCTATGATTCACGAATTTTAAGTAGTTCCATGTTTGCTATAATATATGTAATACATGTATGAATTGTTGGCCATATAATGCAGAATAAAACGAAAATTTTCACCATACTACTCCAAAAGAAGGTACTTTTGTTTCATAACGTGGGACAAACACTCGTTTTATTTACAATTGATATTTGTGTATTTGATATGACATCATATGTATACAATTATTTCTTGGTGGAATCTTTTTACCGTACAGATAAAGTATTTTTTTTTAAATTTTGCCTACTATAAAAGAAAAATAATTCACCTTATCTTATGAAGATTAAGGCAACCAATCGACATGTAGCTTTTTTCCATTGTTAAATTATAATTTTTCATTTCATTCGTTTTCTATAATAACTTATAATTAAACGATAAAATTCACACAAGGTTAACTGATTTCTACGGACTTTAAAATCGATGAAAAAAATAGATTTTGGTCACGTGACATTTTTTTTGTAATACATTGTAAAGAACAGAAAATAAATAAATTCATAGGTAGGATATAAAAGTTGTAGCTATACCTTCAAGATATGATTAATTATTTTCAGAATTATTGCGATTATTGGTATGAATTCGTGTAACATATTTTTCCACCTCAATAATTGTTTTCTATACATGGAATTGTTGTTGGCCTATCGGGGTTCCTTTTTAAGAAACGACTGTTTTTCTTATATTGGGAAGTTATGTTGTGACGAAAATTTTTCGAAGATTATGTGAACGTCCGTATTGATTTTTCAAACATGCCATACTAAATAAAAAATTTTTTTGACTTATTCTTTTTGAGATACAGTCAAAAAATCAGAAAATTTGGGTTATATTTGTTCATGGTCTAACCCGTAGACATTATTATTTTCAGCCAGTTTCCCTTCTTTTTGATGATACAGCGTTTTTTCTTGTTTCCAAAAGTTAAGTTAACATATCTTACACACATAATATTTTACGTTGGCTTTTTTACATCTATATATACATACGAAAAGATAAATAGAAAAAAAAAACATTTTTCCTATGTTTTCCGAAGACTTCAAAGAAAGCAAGCGATGTTTTGTGTTTGACATTTTTTACCTGACTGTACCTCAGCTGCAACTTGAGGCCCAGGTTAGCCCATATTACAGCTACGTTGCAATTTCCACCGTGCAACAGTAGGTATACCTACTAGAGCATGCAGTGGCTCAGCCGGCTAGATCGGGGGTCAGCCTGGGGGAGATCATGGTTCGATTCCCAGCCAATGTGACTTTTTCGGGAAAGTACGTCTGTGAATTTTTGCATGTACTTTTTCACCACGCAATGCTCCTCGAGGAGGAATGTAGGCGATCTTTTCACGGCAAAATTGCTTAATTTTCCTCTACCCCCCCTCCTAGAAATCCATCCCTCGTTCCTTCCTTCTCCCAAGTGCTAAGTGCCCTAAGTAGCGTTCTTTACAGGAGCCAGACGTGAAGCACTATAATATAAAAAATCAATATATATATAGAAACATATGTGCATGGCAGCGTTTGCTCGCATACTCGCTTGTTCGCTCGTGTCACAGGTTAAATTCCAATATAAGCAGTGCCTAAAGAAGATTTACTTTAAAATTTCAGCCATAAATGTTGTAACGTTGCGTTTTCACTCCCTGAAACACTTTAGGTGTCACAGCCAGAGTGGTCTCGAAACAACGCACAAAAACACTTAGTCGAACTATCCGATGTCCACACTGTCCCAATACGTGGAATTAGTTCCCCCCATATCCACGATGCTTACTGCTTGGCTCCCGTAGACTCATACTTAGAGGTGGTTTCGGTAGCCTGTCAGGAATTAGACTGCTCTTCTAGAAAGAAGCGATTTGCGGATCCTGAAAACGGCACTGCTCAGAAAGCGGCATGCAATAAGGATAATAAAGGCAAAATTTTTAAATATAGAAAACACTTTTATTTAGCAACCAGAACATATACACGGGTGTCTAGGCCCGAAAAATTTGGTGCGATCCAACACTATGCACTTGGCACGATACGCGACAATCATGATTCTCTCTCTCTCTCTCTCTCTCTCTCTCTCTCTCTCTTTGCTTCGTGATAATCCCTGGAGACGTTTTATCTAGATCACCCGGACAACACATTCTTAACATACACGAATAAGATCACGCTCAATTTCCATGGTTACTATACCGTTACTTTAATTTGGGGCTTACCATCCTTGTTCCAATCTCGCAATAAACCTCAGTGACGGTGACCTCATTGCTGGCTGTCCTCTGATTGTCGTTGTCCCGCAACTGGTTCTAGCACTGAATGTCAGAGGTGATGGTCCCTAAGCGTGACGGCAGGCATTAGGTTGGACACAGCTGGCAAAGGTCACTGGGTGGCTTTTCTCTTTCTCCCCCTTTCTTTCTCTTTCTCTCTCTATTACTCTTCTCCTTGCTTAAAAATGCGAGACACTTCCAAGCTCTGATTCGCACGTGGGCTGATGCAAAAATAATACGTTAGGTTAACCAATTAGTATGACCTCATCCACCATCACACTATATCAATGCACACACCTCCAAATTCCTTAATTAGTCCACTCACACATACACCCTCATCCGTGGTGAAATTTACTATACCGTAGTTAGTACACGTAAAAGTATACTCAGCATATTAATCACTACATCAATAATTATATGCGTAGTTTTAAACATCGCAGTTTTACAATATATTCGTTTCCACATTTTTTCTGTCCTTTTTCTTCTTCGTGGCACTATACCTTCTCTTCGATCTTTCACGCATCAAACAAAAGCGTATGGATCTTGATCTTTTCCTAGTTTATAATAAATTTTAAGATGTCCCCTTGAAGACACGTTTTAGCGTTTACTTTCGTAGAAAAAAGAAAACTAACTATGTCATAATGACTATCAACTAGTATATGGTACATCAAACATTACAAAAAATTATATGAGCTTTTTTGTGTCCCAAGTTATATGTCCCAGAGCCATGTTTTTTTTAATTAGTAGAAAATTATCCTGAACTTAAATACAATAGTTTTGTGATAGTACTTTTATTTGTTCGTAAGCTATTCTTAAAAAAAAAGCCTGGAAAAGTTGCAATGTTATTGATGCCACTTGGTTGGTTAAAACGAATACTGATTATTATGGAAATAACATGCTTATAAATTCAAAGTTTGTGCATAAAAAAACTCTAAAGTTTTGTAGTAACGACGATTGGCTTATTTTCAAGTCAACATATCAGATTTTCTTAGTAAACAAAGAGGACACTTCGAAAGTCATAAACGTTTCTCAGCAAAAACTTGTTTGTGAAATAAAGGTATTAAAAGTATATTTTACTTAATTTTGTAGACTTTAACATTTTTTTTAAAGTCAAACACTAATAAAATTTTTAAAAATTTTGACATTTTTTTACAATCATTTTTGAAATTTATAATAAAGTTCCCTTAACTAATGCATGAATGCATCGGCAATGGAATACTTATAAGTCAGAATTAACGATAAGAGAATCTTTATCGTTTGTTTTTCTTAATTTAGGTTATACTAAGAATCCTTAATTCTTATATTCTCTCTAATTAAAGTGAGATCTTCAACACTAGCTTGTTTATACTACTTTAAAGGTACACTAATAGTACACTGTTTTATTCTTTACTGGTAAGTTCGCCTTTTTCATGCATAGTTGGTGGCACAGAATAGTTTCCACCATGGTTTCTAATATATGCTGATTATCATTCCACCTAATGCTTAGGTAATAGAAATACATTTATAGTTAATTGTCTAACCAAATGTGTAGTCAGAAAATACAAATTTTTTACTTGTTAGCAGTATACATATATAGTTATGTAATTGGGAAATAAAATTTTCGACACTATCACTTTTATCGTTAAATACGAACACGTTTATTCTCACGATCTTAAGCATACGCTGTCTTTCGTCTTTGCAATCAAAAATTCAATCGTAAACTAAACTGAAATAAAGCAAGATCAAATCAAATGAGAAAATACGAAAGTAGGGAGTACGTATCGACAGACTGACCACGCAGAAATTAAACAAACTATACGTTTTCAATGCTGCAGTACAACGTCACAGCGTTTCAATTCCTTGCTACTACACATACGCTGAAATTCAGTTACAAGCACCAAATAAATATCTTACACTTGCTTCCATTCGTATTTAAATTGAATAAAATAATACAAAATATAATGACAAAGAAAATGTTAGTTTATAGAAATAAATTTAAGTGAATAAATAGCTGAAGATAGAGATCATATTAGCTTCTGGATTACTTATTTATTTGGTTACAATGGTTGAAAAAATACAAAGAGAAACAATAAAATATATGCCTCCTATCATTATCTATCCATTCTGTTTTATTCTGTTTCTTTCTTGGACTTAAATTGAATTATTATGCAATTCATTACTTATTAACAATCAAAATTTCTTTTGTTACTTCTTGCACAAAATTTATACCGCATGCTACACATACTATCACATAATGAGCTATGATTTGAGTCATGTGCCTAAATCTTCTACTACAATCTATCTTAGCACTTACTCAGGAGGCCTTCTTATTACACCACAGATCTGTAAGCAACAAAGTGAGAGACATTTTCAATAACTGATACAGTGACCATATAGAGACAACTTATAGATTGCTCCAGTCCGAATAACTCTTGACTTGCATCTCACATCGCCACATATTTAGCTTCACAGGTTAAGGTAGCTAAATAATTCTGTTTTCTTGTCTTCCAAACTACTGTATCTTCATAGAACCTTAAGAGATATCTACACATTATCATTGAGCCTCTACAGTCTGCCAAACTTGCATCTGAATAGCCTTCCAATCTATCATTGTAGCCTTTGTAAGGTAATGCTAGTTTCTTGGTAGATTGCAGATATTAAATTACCTGCTTGACCATTTTCCAATCATCTTCAGTTAGGTAGATTTGATGCCTATTCAACATATTCACAGGGTATGAAAAGTCTGGTCCAATTGTATTAGCCAAATACAGTAAGCTGCCAACTGCCACTCTGCATGTCACATTTTTTTTTTTTTTTTTTTTTTATATTTAACTCTCCAGTACTTTCAGACTATAAACCATCTTTTTTCCTTCAATCTAAAATTTGATTAGGTACTGTTGGTGTCCTCTGGGATTTTGACTCGTTAAATCCAATTTTTTCTAGTATTTTGTTGATGCATGGTGTTAATGTAAGTGTAAGTGTAGTTATTCCACATTTTCTATCTCTTTCTACCCAGGAAACCGCCAACCTCACTAAGATCTGACATCTCAAACTCGAATGCAGACTATCTTAATTTTCTTCAGTTTACTCACACGATTACTTGCTATCATAATATCATTTACATATAGAATCAAGATCAAAAAGTTTTTTTTCTCCATGCCTATAGGCAATGTTCACTGATGTGTGATTGTAGTCCTAGTTTCAATACAGCTACACTAAAACACTCGTTACATCTCTTTGAGCTGATCATAAGTCCATAAAGGGCTTTTTCTAAATTATATACTTTATTTTTCTTAAGTGTATCTTCGTCAAGAAGACCTTCAGGAGTCACCATATATATTTCTTCCTTAATTGAGCTATTCAAGAAGTCTGTCTTGACATCCAGTTAACAAGTTTTTAAATTAAGTTTATTAATAATTGATATTACCGATCTCAGAAGAGCTTACTTAGATAAAGGAGCATAAGTCTCTTGCAAGTCGTACTGATTCCTATGTTTAAATCTATGGATAACCAACTTTACCTTTAACTTCGTGTTTTTTACATCTTTGTCTATCTTCTTTTCTAGGACTTATCTTAAATAACTTATGTTTAGCTTGCTCCTTTTTATATTCATACTAGGCATCTCTACAATTTCGCATACTTAATTTAATGGATTACTCATCTTGTTCAATATCTATCTTGAAATTGTTTAAGTTTGTTACATTATCTTATTCCCGAATATATTTAAATGCAAGTCTTTCATAAACTTTATCATCCTGACTCTGATAAAATTTTTCATCCTCTGGTCTTAGAAAAATGTAGCTGGCAGTAGTGTAGCCAACCAGTACTACTCCTATATCTTGTAGGCTGAAATTAGTTCTAGTGTTCTTTTATATCCTAATAAAATGTCCTATAAGCAAATCTTGTTATTTAATTTATATCTATCTTTAGATTGGGGGTAAAATAAAAATTTTCTGAGGGGACTATTATTTTGTTGGACAGGTGTGGTATGCGATTATATGTATATACTGCAGCACCAAAGATTCGATCCAACATGGTCTTCCTTAACCCAGAGTCATATGTCTAGGTTTGCAGTTTGTCCTGCAACGTGCGATTGATTCGTCCTGAAACGCCGTTGTGTTGAAAAGTGTTTGGACAGGCTATTTGAGACTCAGCTTCCACTCTCTGTATAACTTCCACTGTTTGACCTCCTGTTATCTCTGTACCTTGATCAGTTCTTTAATAGCATATCAAAGCCCAGTAGATTTCGTGTGCTGGTGCCAAATTTGTCCAAATAACATCCTGCTTCACTTTTTCCTCTCACAGAGTATGACATCGTCAACCTTAAGTAGTCATCTGTGGATACTATCATAAATTTGTATTCTTTAGGATAAGTTGCCCGACTAATCGATTCCATTGTGTCAGTATGACCTATCTTAACAGGTCTTGATGCCCCCTCTCTTCTAGTGTTAAAAGGCAATCTTTGAATTTTGGCAATTTGGAATACCTTACATGTTGCAATGAAACTTTCGAACACATACTTATTCAAATCTTTACTTTCCAGACACTTTCTTTGCAATGCCTTAAGATATTCCTCCAACGAATGTCAGAATGCTGCATGTCACAGCATGACTATGTTATTTTTTTAAAACATTTTATACCTTTATGTAAAGCGACTGTTAGCCTCTGAAATCTCTGTAAGTAGTCGTTCTTTACTATCATCAGTTTTTACATCTTTAATGGTTTTTTCAAACTCATTTTCCTGAGCAGTACCCAAACAATCGCTTTCAGATCCATTGTTTTGAATTACAGGGCATATCTTACTACAATTGGTGCTGACTTTGCTGAACCTTCTTGGTCGTTGCTGCAGAGACACTTTGTATCATGAAGCAATTTATATTTTCCTAATATTTTTTGTCGTTGCTCGTTCTCTGACCATCTTGCACTAGTTCCACTATCTGATAAAGACCTAATTAGCGTTGGAAATTAACGTTTTGTTAAAGCGTTGGTCAAATATATCAATCTTAGTGTTGTCTAAATAGATACACATTCTTCTGTAAGCAAGCCGACGAAATGACAGCAAGTTTTTAGCAAGCCCTTTAGTGCATATCACTTTATCTAGGACAATTTTACTTCTGTTATTACGATATTTCTCTGCTCTCAAGTCCACGGACAAATTTCTTTTTCACACACTCAATTAATTTTTTTTACAATTTTTTAAAGTACAATTTCAGTTTAGCAAAATGCTCTGTAGCACCTGAGTCTGCTACAAACTTAAATTTCTTAATTTTATAATCGTTTAAAGAGCTCCCTCCGTGCGCGTAAAAAGCAGAGTTTTGGGTCCAATAACAAACATACTACTGCCTGTATAAGATCCAAGCAATTCTTTATTACTTTTACCTTCTTTACCCTTGACATAAATATTTATCGGATAAGCCATTTTTGCTTTTGAATAGTTTATTAGAATCTGAAATTATTACTTCTGGTACTTTATTGACGACCGTAAGGTAAAAGCTATCTCTTTTCTCATCTTCAAGAAAACTGTTAGTTTCACTAAAAAGTTTAAAATTCATTATAATAAATTTAAAATTTATTTTAGTTTATCAAAGAATTTGCAAAATTTAGTAGTACTTTGCTTTTCGTGATCCAATTTAACAACGTGAATTTTGTTGTATCTTGATACGCGTTGATTTTTATATGATTTTTTTTTATACCATTATTTATACATTATTACTGTGAGATGGAGAATGTGGTGTAACGTTGACAACCGAATGTTCAAAACTTTTAAATTGACTGACACACCCACTTTTTTGCACTATCTTTACTCTCTACTACTTCTATCCATCCGCACGAACATCACCAAAAAGAAGAGGCATTCGACGTTTTTTATCGCCTTCGAGAAGAAACTGTTTCAAAGAAATCATACCTACATGCAGTGCACTTTTAACTCCCTGGATAAACATTTCTGTGAGAACCCGGACGCTGAAAACACGCCAAGTAATGGAAAAATTCCAAGATGAGACAAACACCAAAGGTTGTTTTCAGTTTTAAAAAAACGAAGCCACTCACCTTATCAGTCACTTTTGCCCTCCTTACTCCCGCACAGAAATAAGCTACCCAATGCCACTATCACCGTGAGCAACCAAAAAGCTTTTTTTCTTCTTTCCTTTTCACTCTTAATAGTAATAACAGTACGTTAAAAATATGATTATTCATAAACATGAATAAATAACATGAGAATAATTACTGATAACATTTATACTTAGGCTAATAAACATGGCTCACGAAATAACTATTATCAAAACTTATGTCTTCACTGTAAGTATTATGTTTATTATTATTATTTTCATTATTGTTATCATTATTACTATTACTTATATAATTGTTATTATCGTTGTCACTTGTATGATTACTACTACCACTATTTTTATTATAACTACTACCACTACTAGAACTATTGTTATCATTACTATGATTATCATATTCGCTATTATTTTGTTATAACAACCACTACCACTACTAGAACTATAGTTTTTATGTTTGCTTTTACTTTTTTTTTGTATTATCTGTATTATTGTCATCACTATTTTTACTACTTCAATTACTACTGTTATTATCATCGTTTATAGTAAATTTACTTCTATTTCTTTTCTTTAGTAATTAGATGTGCTCGAGTTTTTATTCATAACCAGCACTACTTTAGGAATAACAGCAGTTATTAGAATTGCCAGCTGTAAATAAAGACTGGAAAAAATAGACCTATTGTCCTCCCCCTTTCTAGTGTGTTGCAGTGGAAAGAGGATTTTCTAAAATTTGCAAATCATCACGCTCTTGAACCTGAGTGGCAGCCCCAAATCATGCAAGGGCATCTACCTAGAAACCAAGCTTTCCCATCCAATGATCACTTTTCTGATTCACACGCAGGACTTCTTCCCAATACCCTAACTTTGCGTATGTACAAAAATGGCACCCCCAAATTGCCTCATGTAAAACCGTATATAAGGCCCAAAGCCTCCTACACTAGCCACTCTTGATCAATCGATCTTACCATCCTCGACTCTCTTTTAGTCGAGGTTCTCTGTTTGACTTGCCTTCGTCGAGTTCCCTTTACTGGTGCTCTTAATTAGCAGCACTTTTCCAAATCGATCTTGATTTCTTTATTCAAAATATAGGTCAATTCAGGTTGCCTCTAGTATTGGCAGACAATAAAAACAGTAAGTCAAAAAGAAAGCAAAAAGAATCTTTTTTAATTTCTTCCTACGTACCTATCCTAACGAGTAGCCTTCCCGAATCCCTCGGGCTACTCGTCTTTGTGCAAAGAAGCAAGCGAGTTAATCAGCTCATGGGTAAGTTTTTTATCTGGATGTGGATGCTTAGAGTATATTCAGAGTAAGTTTATAAAGTAGTGAGGAAGGTACCCTTGAGGATAAATTTTATAAAATTACAAGCATTTACTCAGAATTGACTGTTTTCTCCTATATACACCCATTCTTTAAATAACATTTAGTTTCATACCGGAAATACAGACAAAAAAATCGCTCTATTCTTGAAACACTGTGAGATTTTAATTGTCATAAGCAAATTAAACTTTATGTAAGGTATTTAGATGTTTGAATGCTGCTGTTGATAGATGTTTACAGTGTTGAGTATTTTTGGCAACTTTTTCGGCCACTGCTAGACAAAATTGTTCTCAGTAAACTGTGTTTACTGCTGTCTGCTATTAAAATTTTTATGCTGAGCATAGATAATAGTAGGACCTATGATCAGCATACTTATGTTACCAGCTGCATGATAAACACAATTAACTAATAATAATACTAGACATTAGAAACTTTATGTTCCGATAGAAAATATATGTTTAACATCACTTACATAGACATGGAAGGATGGTGATTTTGCATTGCATTGGTAAAAGTATACTTATTCAAGTTAAACGAGATAATATATAAAGGATCTAGCATAAAAGTTACCTGCAGATTTTACTTTTAATGAAAAGTTAAAAATATTTTAAAGACTGTATAGTATACATATGTATTAAGTTAAACCTAACTGACAATTCATGCTTTACGCTCTCTAACTGTTATCAGTATTTATAATAATCAATAAGCTCAAATCTCCACATTTAAAAGTGTCCTTTTTCTTAGCAATGTTTTTAGAATATAAGTTAATTGACATTGGTTGTTGTTAGTGACATCTCCTATACGATGTAGATTTGACTCGTCCGGGACACGATCGAAGCAACAGTATGTGTTGTATAGTAAGGAGGTATTAGACTGACAAAGTCCGTTGCCAGGTACCCATGCTTGCGCCGTGTCTCTCTCAGTGTCGTGAGAGTATCTGTAAGAATCGTTAATATTATTTATTCGTTATGTTAACCAAGCATATTTATTAGATATTCTATTCTTTTCATTGTGTTTGCTGCTTCACTGAATATTTGTTTGATTAACATGGTAGCAGAGTCCGTGGCTGCAGTGTCATTGGAATTTGATTTTCATTTTCACGGTTCTCCTCAGAAGCCATGAACTTTAAAGATGACACATGTATGGATAAAATCGAAAAATTTTAATAAAATGTTCACTTAACGAAAGAAAGTTCAAGAAAATTGTGTAAAAGAGTGATCACTAATATAAAGAAATTGAAAGGTTTTGTTATGAAAGAAGTAGAAGAATCGGAAAAAAAGCCAAGATGACGGTTGATATAAAAGTTTTTGACGGTAAAGATTACAGTATTTCGAAGAAAAGAATTTTCCTATTTTTGCACAGCAGCGGGTAGGTAAGTGCCAACAGCAACAACAAAGAGACAATGTGCATCAGCAAGGAATCACGCATCAGCAGCAACAGAATTGTCAGCACCTTGGCGGCAGTGGTGGTAGTCGAAGAGCTAGAAGAGGATATGGTGATTATCATCAGGGTGGCGGTTGGCAGCAGGAGCAGTGGTGTCAAGACCAGGATTAGCGGAATAAAAATATAGGTTATGGTCAGAAAAATAGTTTTTGTATTAAAGTCATAAAAGATTTGATAAGAATTCCAATGTTAAGATCAATGATATTTGTGATCATAGTATTTAATGGCTATAAGACAGCAGTTGCTCTGATGATAAAGTAAATAATTTAAAGTTTTATAATGAATCTATTGATTTAAAAGTACCATTTGGTATGAAAATAGAATATGGTCGATTTTCTCATTAAAAGTATCGTAGCAACCGAAGTGGGTAACGTCTTTTTAAACTTTGAGAATTTAAATCAAGAAGATTATTTGAATCAAGAAAATTTTGAAAAAAAGTTTCTGTAAGTTAAAAAACTGACAAAGTGATGTTAACATCACAATTTCTAATAAGCAAACAAAAATTTGTTGTCTTACAAAAAGTAAAAGAAGATGGAAAAATAGCAGTTAAGAAAAAAAGTGTGTCAACAAATAATACAGATAAGAATAAAAATGCTATACACAAAAAATAAACACTTACAAATACAAGCTATTCCGGCGAAATAAATGTACGATTCTTACTGTATTTAGAAAAATTTCATTAAAGTAAAAAAAAAATTTTTAATTGTTGTAAATTTAAATAAACATTTTAACCTACTTTAAGTATGTATAATAATAAATAAATGTTGTAATTGCTAAACGATGATAATTTTACATATTTCATTTAATGATACAATAATGTTTTCTCTTTTGCATTATTTAGTGTGAATCTCGTGAGTGACAAGAAGCTATTAATGATTTAAAAAGCTAAACTTAAGTTAACATTATCATACCTAAATCTATTGTTAATAATTCTGATAATCATTATAACAGTCAAATATAAATGTAATAATGACTTCATTTCTGTAGAAAAACGTTTAAAGTCAAATCCAGTATTATCGAGGCAGCATTTCAAATTACTTACACAAATAGAGATAAATCATCTATATGTAAGAAAATAAAAACATTAAAATAAAATTTTAATCATAGAATACTTTTAAAACTATAAAATTTACTTTTTTAGAAAACATAACAATAAAAATCATTAGTACAACAAACCTGTAACTGGAGAATGTAGAGTTATAATCGTTTTTAAATTAGAAAATATTGGAGATAATCCCTTATCAGTGTATTCAATTGATCGACGAAATAGTGTAGTAAGTCACACATATTTAAATAAATTATCACAGGATATCGATCCAATGGTTTATTTTTTACTCTTTTCTTCTGAAGATGTAGAATGAAACACTTGCTACAGATCAAAAAATCGCGCAGAAGCGAGAAATCTCACGTTGTTATAATATTATTTCTGCAGAAGTTCTTATTAACTGGGCAGTGAGATTCTTAGTCCTTTACGTTATGCTAAGAGATTAATGCAACAATTTTTTTGCATGCATATATTATAATAAAAAGCAAAAAAATAAACTTTTCTTATAATTAATAAAAAATGTTAATGCTTAAGCGCTGCTAACGTCTGATCGATCATATATTGCGTAGTGCATTGAATATTAAAAAAATTTTTTAAGTAATAAAGTAAGAAACCGCTTAATTTTACCTTTAATACTCGTTGGCAGCATAAGGTTTATTTAATAACGTTCTTAAGATGCAATAGCAATAACGTGAAAATTTAGAAAACCTGGCTCATTTATTACTGTTACGTATAACCTAAAATATAAAAAGTGAAGAAAGTTTTACAAAATTTTCTTGAAGGTATTACTTCTATTGATATATCAAACACTCGTCTTAGATTATGTCACACAAAACTTCATTCCATATTAGATGATATCAGTAAGAAAAACATTTTTGGAAAAGTTATTTTGTACGTTTACACACTTAAATTTTAAGAAAGAGGCCTACCAGGCTAAGATTATTGTGACGTTGCATCCTTACAATGAATTATCATTTACCACTGATATTGACAACTATATTTTGGTAAAAATGTCACTTAATTCATTCATGAAAGTTCAAAGTAGAGTGTCCATGATAAATCATACTTTTGTATGGACTATTTATGAAAACAGTAGAAAAATTATAATTACTGATGCAAATTTCTAGAATTTACAGAAATTTGTCATGGTAATAAAATAATGAACTAAATGATAATATGGCTGTGTATTTGGTCTGTGCAGCAATCTGAGTCAGCGCTGCCTGCATGGGTAAAAACGGTGGTACTCACTCATAAGAAAAACATAGCCTCTTAAGAGCCATGGTGCCTCGTACATTTTTTTTTTTAATATTACCGTATATCTCTTAACTAAGTTAAGCTTTTTGGGTGTTTTTAACGAGTTTCCAGCTAACAGTAAGTTTTCATTGCTTCGTACTAAAAAAAAACTATTTTCATAAGAAATATATGTGCTTTAATAAGTGGGTGTAAATAATTTTTCTCGTTGGTGGTGCTGTTTCAAAGGGTTGCAAGGAGCAAATTATTTGGTATTTTTATCATGTAATCATAAAATATGTTAAATAGTTTTATTTCAACAAGTACTATGATGGACATAAAAATGTAAGGGGTAGGAGGGAGATTCTTATTTTTGTAGGATATTTATTTTTTGCGTTACTTAAAGGCATTAATTTTAAGTTCTTTTTTCTTATTTTGAGAGGGGGATTAAGACAAAATTAATAACTTTTAGGAACGACAAGGGGATAAAGGGGGACACAATAGCATGTTTTCTCTCTCAGTTGACGTTTGCTAAACAGAGCAGCTACTTGTCATTTAGAGGCACTGCCGTCTTTGGTTGTCGTTCATCTAAGACCACAGTGACATAATACTCATAAAATAATGTTTTAGAGACTTGGACTCACGCAGTAAAGAAACATCTAGAGATCTTAGAGAGATGGCAGTTAGACGCAATCCAGGATAAAAGCAGCTAGAAGACAAACAAATTTCAGAAGAAGCCCCAGAAAGTGGTAAGCTGCAAAAAATTTCTGACCCTTATCACCTAATCTATCTGGTTGAAAGTCTGGTTCTACAGAGATGAAAAACAGGTTGAGTTAACAAGAAGAGAAGCTAGAACAATGCATAAAAACAAGAAATTCTACAAAGAAGATAATAAGGTGTGGAAGAAGTTACACGAAGCTGTGACTGAATTTGTTGAGTTCACCAACTTTATGCAGATTAAGTTCCTTAGAACTGACCAGCAGATTTATTTGTGGTAAAGACGAAAGAGAGAAGAAATGAAAAATGAAATAAGTAAAAATAAACCTTATGATAATAAAATGCCAGCTTGAGAGAAATTGCTGAACAATGTCTTAAAAATAGAGATTCCTAATCAGACGAAAAAAAAAAGAGTGAGCAAAGTTTAGTTTATAAGTAACCATACTTCAAAATAACATACAAAGCTATACTAAGAAGAAATAAAAAATATATTACAACTTTTTTGAGCCACACCATAGAGAGATCAATCTAGTTGTGTTTGAATTATAGCAGCACAGATAACAAATGAAAAAACTGTACTAAAACAGAAGCTCTGTACAAAAGGTAAGAATAATTCAAGGACTATCTGGCAGTCTTCTCTGCTTATACGGATTTTGTGCTAGAATTAATAAAAATTCGAAAAAAATTTTGACACTAACTAGTCTAGAAATAATATCAAAGCAAGTTATAGGAGAGTCATAAAAAAGTCAAGTTCAAGTCCTTGGGGCTCTTTTGTTCCTAACAATTACAGCTAGGATGCGGTAGGGGCAGAGGCAGAGATAAAAGTAGAGGCACAGTCTCATGTAAAAACACTCAGAATTAAGATCAAAGAAAACCAACTTACGAAAAGCAAAATAATAAATCAGGTGGTAAAAAAGAGTACACGCTAGACTAGAAGATACTATAGTACGACAGCGTTATACATTTAGTTAGTCGCTGAAAATGTACGATCACTGTGAAAGTTTGTAGAAAAAAGCTTGAACATGCACTCAGACCAAAGAAAAATAGATATCTTTGATCAAGCATTTAATCAACACCAATTAGCAGAACTTTATATTAGGCTGTTGAGTGAGAAAAAACAGGACTAGAAAACAAAAAAGTAAAACACTTGGTATAGGATAAATATATCACGTACTTGATTTATGGTAGACATAAGTATATGACTAGAAAAAAAATTATTAGATATAATATATCTAGCCTTTGATGGAATTTTGTTTAGAACCCAACCTAAGGTTAAATCCTTCAAAAAAAGCATTATATAAGCGTAATACAGATGGATTGGGTATCTGTTAAACAAACAAGAGGAGGTAACATTTTATGAAAGCAAGAAAGTACAATGTATATATATATA
>NW_019379610.1:1130542-1155781 GCF_000648655.2 Copidosoma floridanum | reverse complement strand
TATATATATATTGTGTGTATGTATGTGATCATTGGGTATATATATATATGCATTGTACTTTCTTGTATGTGTGTATACATACATACAAATACAAACACAAAACATAGATAGTAAAAAGGATTCAGCGAATTTATTTTATAAATTGTACAAGAAAACGTGGATCGTAAAGTTAAAAAAAAAATCTGACCAACCAGTTCAAGGAAAAAAGGGGAAAAAATGCAAAACAGGTCAACCAAAGAAGCAAGATATCAACTTACAAAAAAGTAAAAGTTCAAGCCTAATAGACGAGATTCTGCTGCAATTAAGAAATAAAATCGTTTTTTCAACACAAATTCATGCAGACCACCAAACGTAGAAAAAAACTACGCTGCCTGATGAAACACAAGAATGTGAAAAGAAAGTGGAAGCTGAGCTAGGTTGTATAAAAAAGAATGATGTGTAAGAGATAGTAAATATACCTAGAGCTAGAAAAACTAAAAGACATAATATAATTTATTCTCAATGGATATTAAAAAAAAGATTTAATTAATAAAAACGTTAAACATGAAGCTAGAGAAGTCATAAGAGATTTTGAAGATAGAAATGAATACAAACTAAGTGAAGCATTCTTGCTAGTCTCACACATGCAGATTATAAGATCTGCACTAGCCATTATACATAAGTTTTAGAGGGATTTTAGCTGGATGTAAAACCGGCATTTTCGAATGTAAAGATAGATTAGAAGGCTGTCATGGGAAGACCCAGTGGGTAAGGAGTTTTAGCAGAAACTTAAGTTCTGTTTACTTAAGGGAAAGAAAGGGTTTTTATTTCTCCTATTATATATGGATGACATATGGATTGCTTGCAATGATGTAAAAGATGAAAAAAATGAAAGACAGGCTTAAGTTAAAGTTTGTTATAATTGATATAAAAGAGCCAAGAACATTCCTTGAAATGAATACATAAATAAGCAGTTATACTATAGTCCATACTGTAGAAAAGGACATTATTAAAATTTTAAAGTATTTTGAGTATAGTTAATGTACTCATGTCATGAGTCGAGGCATGTTAACAGATGGTATTTTTTCAGAACCTACTGTCACTACTTGGACTAACTCACTTTTACCCTGAATATTGTGGTGCAATGATAGAGCTGCTAAAGCTGACAGTTAAGTTTGTAAGATAAACAAGTTGAGTCATATAGCAGACATGAAAGAATATTGTGTTAAAGAATGTAACACTAGAAATCTAGTTGAAATTAAATGGATCGAGTCCTGGCTCCAGGTTACTCGTATTATGTCAAAGCATCTGCCCCATGAGACTCATGTTTGACTTACAAGACATGGCGTTAAATAATTCATATTCTTTTCACAGAAAGCAATTGTTAGAAAGGCTTATTTAGACTAAGTTTAACTTGATGTACAGTTCTATTAGAGCTCAAAGACAGAAGAAACTTAACTTTTGGAGTTTTTCTACATACACACACGTCAGGGTTGACTAAGTGGATTGATTTCATTTAGTTCATTTTATTAAATTTTCTTTCTTATTAATGTACAAATAACTGCAGGATAAGAAACTTCATAAAAAAGCTAGAATAAATAAGTGAAAAGTACAGTGTAGTGTAACACAAGGTTAACTAAATATAGTGTTACTATAAAATAATTAAATAAATACTCAGTTGTCTGGAATGCTCTCCCATACCTTTGGTACTAGTGGGCGAGCTAAACATGCAGAAATTAAAACTAGACATATGATAGTTATATTTATTCAGTAAGGGAGAGAAAAAAACGTTATTAGTAATTGATAATATAGCTTCATTCCAAAGTCTTCATTTTTTTTCTTTCAATTTATTTTCTTGAATATACATAACTTTACTTGATCCAGTCAAACCAATCTTAATTTTTTTAATAATAAATAGCAAAAACTTTAAACTAAAATTCTTGATAATTTTTTTCCTTTATTAACTATTTTCTTGATTTGACTTCTGAACAATTTAATTTTCATATTTTCAAAAGGTACATTAGAAAATAAATTCAGCGCTTGTTGACCAATCAGAAATCTCATATCGCTCTAAGAGGTATACAAGCAATATTGATACATTTATCATTGTATCAGTTGCCGCATATGTACATGAAATGGTGGTACTTCTATGTAAGCACTCTTAAAACCATCCATGCCCTTTTTTGATGGTTAATCTACTAAAGATTGATAATGAAAAATCATGAATTTTCGTAAAAAATAAATAAGAATAAGAACAATATCCTTACTGGGTGCAGATTAAACACATAACCTCCTGCTTACTAGACAGTTGCTCCACCACTTGAGCAACCGATGAGCCGTGCCTTCACTCGCAGCGTAGGCTTAGGTAAGTCCCCACTTTTATTTGTTTTGAGCTATTTTTTACCTCAAGCTATATCTTAGTTGGTACATTCAGAAATGAATTAAGCGCATCTTGACAAGTCAGAAATTCAATATGACTATAAGAAGTATATAAGCAATATTAATACATACATTATTGTATCAGTTGGCGCATATGTAGATGGTGGCACTTCTATGTAAGCACCCTTAAAATCAGTCATGCCCTTTTTGATAGTAAATATACTAAAGATTAATAATTAAAATTTAGAAGTTTTCTTAAGAAATTAATAAGAATGAAAAAAAATATCTTTCCTGAGTAGGTATCTAATACACAATCTCCTGTTTACTAGACAGTTGCTATACTACTTGAGATACTAAGGAGCTATGCATTTATTTGCGTTGTAGGTTTAGATGAGTTTTCACTCTTATTCATTTTGAGTCCGGTAGCTCAAGCGGTAAAGCAACTGTTGAGAAAACAGAAGATTGTGTATTTATCCACTTCCGGGGATGATATTTTTCTCATTCTTAATCATTTCTTAAGAAAATTTAAGAATTTTTATCATCGATCTTTAGTAAATTTACCATAAAAAAAACCTGCATAATTTTAAGAGTGCTTACATAGAAGTGCCACCATCTACGTATGCGCCTCCTAATACAATAATAAATGTACCAATTTGACTTTAAATCTTCTTAGAATCATATTGGATTTCTGACTTATTAACAATTATTTAATTCATTTTCTAATATACCTCGTAACACGTTAGCTGAAGATGGTGACGAACGTGTGTAATGATTCAAAGTTAACCTTTAATACTTTTATTTATGATATGCCATGCAAATTTTCGTTAACATAGATTAGGGAAGAACTGGGTACAGCCAGTAGTGTGTATCATCGATTGCTGCAACAGGTAGTACTGTACAGCGATCGCAATTCGGATAACCTTTCATGTTATTTCATTTAGAAGTACTTATTTATCATGAACAGAGGCACAACTCTGTTTCAGCTGCTCTTGGCACCGCTCAAGACAAGATACCACAACACGACTCACTTGACTATGAACTACTTATTTATTCATATCGATAATTGTTATGGAAATGACACTTATGGCGTTGCACACCAAAAAGGTGGCGATTTCTGAATTGTGGCTTGCTGTTGCCACTAATTAATATCTCGTAATGTCGTTTATCTGGTAACTAGCAGTAGGGGACTCAAGCTGACTCTGTATGGCATCTAGAAAGGGTAATTAGGGACGACCACTTTCACGCACGCGATACACAGCACCAACTTTATATATATTTATATACCAGGATATTGCTCTGGTGGAGTGCTTGGTGATGACCGTGTGAGGGCTGGCTCGCGCGCGCGCGTGTGTGTGTGTGTGTGTGTGTATGGAATTAGAGTTCCAGCTTCACGACGACGCAGTAACTCTGCTAGAAAGCGTCTGCTAAGGCAGTGTCATGATGCTCCAGTGCCAGCCTCGCAGCGAGCTTAAGTGTCTGTCCTTGTCTCGCTGTGCAGGCCCACCGTATACTACGTGGTCCAGCCCACACCATTAGCCAACACAGCACTACAGATCGGCCATAATTCCTATATTTTTGCTCCTGGGACACCGACACACCGATAGCTGCCATTCACAGATACATTCCCTTAACATCGCACACGCACATCCCTTAGGTACGGGTGTAGGATAGACGGAAAGAGAGTCAGACTGAGCTCTACAGTTACTCTTACTGCTATGGCCTCTGGGCCTGATTCCGGAATTTCATACTCTCCAGCAAGCTTTATGCAGGAGAGAGAGAGCTACCCACGTGACTTTTGTCACTTATTGCCGGTGATTAGTGCTCTGAGACGTGTTTGGATTTATTTTCAATGTGCCACGTCATGAATTTCCCATCACAAACCCAACGTTCTCTTTGTATAGTTAAAGTTTATCTGCAGGGGTAGGACCTAATGCCGGAAACTACGAAAACTAGATGAAAGTATATGCTGGTGTGAATGTGTAACGCGTCGTTCTTCGTGTAGTGTCGTGTATCGTCTTATTCTTATGAATCTTGCAGGATATTACCGGTCAGCTCTATGTAGCCTCCTTTTATGCATGTGTAAAATATATCACACTGTTGTAGTGTCCTTTACTATGGGTATTATTACAACCAATATCTCTACCGGCTCGTGGTGTGCATCAAACATTTACAAAAAAAAATAATTACATTTATTAATAAAAATAATAGGTTATCTATTGCTTGGAGATTTTCAAACTTTTGTATTCAAAGATTTTTCTGACCTGCATGCATTACTATGATTATTAGAGCAACAAATCGTAATATTTATAGTAATGAAAATTATTAAAGAAATAACAAAAAGAATTATACTTGCAAAGTGAGAGTAAAAAGCAATATTCAAGAAATTTATTCTATAAATCTTATTGTGACCATCGTTTTACTTTAACCTCGAGTCCTAGCGAAGTAGTGTATAACATTGTTCTTCCTCACCTGGCCATACAGCCTCCACGTCCCCAAACTTAGCCAATACCTTGGCTGTTCCATGTCAGCAAACGGTCACACTTCACCAGACCATAGCCAGAGATTGGCACTATGCAGTTGACAGCCATTGTTTAATAAAAGAGTTGTGTTTGTATTCAATGTATGTTAGTGAAAAAACGTGACCAGTAACTACCATCAGTTTAAGTAAAAAAACGTTTGATTTATTTTATTTAGCTACACTAGTTTTAGCTATAAAAATTTCGATTTAATTTTATGAGGCATTTAACGTGTATAAGGTGAATAATAAACTAGAGAAAAGGAAAAAACTAGAAAAGAAAAGCAATAATTATGATAGAGAGGAAAAAAAAACAAAAAAGAAAAAGTATTTCTTTGGAGGTGGTAGGGCTGGTAGTGAATTGTTGTTTGATAACTAGGAGCTGTCCTCATTCTATTTTTATTTTAATATTGTTTGAGTGGGTCATAACGTTAACTCGAAATAGTGATGACTTTTAATTTTTTACGATGTTTACAAAATATTACTTCTTAGCGTACAGTCATGATAGCGAAGTAAAGAGCGATCAACACCATTTCGTGGTCCAGACGATATGCTGGTCGTAAAGAACTGATAATACTCCGCAACCCACTGAACATAGTTTAGTGCTTATTTTTCTGTTATTGTTCCCTCTATTATGCCTTTACCTAAATCAAAACAGTTAAGAATACTGTTAGCGCTCTTCCGTGCGAACCCCTGTTCCACCAAAGACTCATTCTTTAACGTTGGCCTAGTAAGTCTAAATTCTTTGCATTTGCTTTTCCTAGACCTGCTTCGAAATATGGAGGATATTCTGCCCCTGCACATTTCTAGGCCTGTCGAGTGCACTTCCTTTACCCATTTGCTAACAGTCCTCCCTGAGCTAATTACATAGTAGCGTGCTTTCTTAGCTCGAGCAAGCCCACCTTTCCATGCGTTTCCTATCATGTAAGATGCCCTGGAAAATACAACTATGCCTATCCCATAACTCAACGGTGTACGTAAGAATAAATTTCCTAACGCTACCATTACAAGTATGAGACCAAGACATTTTGCATTAACCCCATGAACTACATTATTTACAATATGTACAAGGAAGACGGGTGACAGAGTTATAACCAATGGTCAACTTTCATGTTGTGCACCTAAGGCAGTAGAGATCTCTACTGTCTTCTTAGATGATATTGTGTATATGTAGAATATGTGTAAATATGTGTGTTCCACTTGCGGCGTTTTCCAACACTGGCCGCAAGAGTGAAATGGAAGTAGTCGTCCCGCTTCACTCTGCTAAATCTCTTGATGCGGAGAGAACCGTGTCAAGCACCATTTGTAATACGTTAGTCGGTGATTGCGACTAATATGTGTGGTGATTAAAATTTTACCTTTAATACTTTCATTTATGCTATGCCATACAACTTTTTGTTAACGTGGATTGGAAAAGAACCAAGTACAGCCAGTATTGTGTAGTGCCGATTGCAGCAACAGATAGTACCGTACAGCGATCGCAATTTGGATAACCTTTCATGTTATTTCATTTAGAAGTACTTATTAATCGTAAACAGAGGCACAACTCTGTCTCAACTGCTCTCGGCGCCGCTTAAGACAAGATACGACAACACGACTCACTTGACTATGAACTACTTATTTATTCATATCGATAACTGTTATGGAAATGATACTAACGGCGTAGCCCACCAAAAAGGTGACGACTTCTGAGTTGTAGCTTGCTGTTGCCACTAATTAATATCTAGTAATGTCGTTGACCTGGTAACTAGCGGTTGGGGACTCGGGCTAACTCTATACGGCATCCAGAAAAGGAAATTAGGGACGACCACCTTCACGCACGCAATACACAGCACCAACTCTATGTATATTCATATACCAGGATATTGCTCCAGTGTAGTGCTTGGTGATGCTCCAGGTGATGCTGCGAGCGTCGATGGCACCGGAGAACCAGGGTGACCCTGTGAGGGCTGGCTCGCACGCTCACGTCTGTGTGTGTGTGTGTGTATGTATAGCAGTGAGATCATAGCTTCACGATGTCACAGTAACTATGCAGGCAAGAGTCCGCTGAGGCCGTGCCTTGATGCTTCGGTGCCAGCCTCGCAGTGAGCTTAAGTGTCTGTTTTTGCCTTGCTACGCAGGTGCATCGTTTACAACGCGGCCCAGCCCACACCATTAGCCAACACAGCACTACAGATCGGCCATCATTCCTATATTTTTGCTCTTGAGACACCAACACACCGATAGCTGCCATTCACAGATACATTCCCTTAACATCGCACATGCACATCTCTTAGGTACGGGTGTAGGATGGACGGAAAGACAGTCAGACCGAGCTCTACAGTTACTCTTACTGCTATGGCTTTTGGGCCTGATACCGAGATTTTGTACTCTTAAGCAGGCCACATGCAGGAGAGAGAGAGCTACCTACGAGACTCTTGCCACTTATTGACAGTGACAAGGACGCTGTGACATGTTGGGATGCATTTCCAATTTTTAACGTCACATCCTATTAAAATCGAGCTTGAGATAAAAAACAGTTTAAAATGAACAAGATTGGGAACTTATCTAAACCTACAGTGCGAGTAAATGCACGGATCCACCTCCCCCAGGAGGTTGTATATTCGATTCATACCAGGAGAGAATATTTTTTCTCATTCTCATTAATTTCTTTAAAAAATTTCTGAATTTGAGTTACCGATCTTTAGTACATTTACCATCAAAAAAGGGCATGGATGATTTTAAGAGTGCTTACATACTAGTGTCCTTATCTACATATGCGCCAACTGATACAATGATAAAAGTGTTAATATTGCTTGTATACCTCTTAGAGTCATACTGGATTTGATCTTTCCAAGTAAACCTAACTTAACATCTTAAATAGGCAATGAAAAACATTAGTAAAAAATCTTTCTTATAATATTTAAGTTTATAACATTGGTGTGTTTTGTGTCACTATAAAAAAACATTAGGTTTCTCCAATATTTTTCTGTATCATATCGACAATCGAGTGAGACAAAGCAGAAGCTTCTTTCTACTAGTTGACTTATTGTTTAATACTCCACCTTAATTATATTTCCTTCATTTTCATTTTAAACATTTTAAGGACAATTAATGTTGTAGAGACTATTTTCGACCGTTAAATGACCAATACATGCTCTTCCACGCGCATTTTCTAGAATAGAACACCTTAGAGGCCCTTAATTAATTAACATGAATACTTTTAATATAGATACTCCAAAACGTATAATATTTTTAAAGGCACTAAATAACATGATACAAATAATTTTTAAATGATAATCCAAGTTGTTTAGCTTACTTAGAATGCAGAACGTAGGAGTAGATTTGCTACGTATTCCATAGAGTCTGAGTTGTTTAAGGTGGTTCTATAAAAAATCGACGTAATTTTTGTTTGGGACAAAACTTAGTAAAAAGATAAGTGATATTTATTTAACTAATGCACTTATTACAGATATATGAGGCAATTATAATACTTAATTAAATTATTGCAGTGTAGTGCTATCATAAATTAAAACAAATTGAGGGGTATACTAAGCTCACTACTTTTAAGTAATCAAACATTTTATTCCATACTAAATTTTGTAATTCAAAAAATTTTTCAGTTTTCACTAAATCTAAATGCACTCAGAATTCTAACGTCAAAATAAACCAACGTATAATTATCCAGGAGAGAATATAATTTTTTTCCTATATAAATCTAATTTAGCAACCTTTAAGCCTCATTATACCCTTAAGTAATATTAAAGGGCAACTGTAATGAACATTATTTTTTATATAATGTAGAAGGTAAAAATAGTTAACATCCTGCATTCAATGTTATTCTATAAGTAAGTTATTTGTGGTAACAATTTTGACTCCACATTTTTACTTTAGTAAGTTGGTTATTTTTTGTCTTATGTTATGACAGGACTTCTGTTAACTTCATTAATTTCTTATGAACATAACGACGGCATTTATTACTAGATTTGATTGGTAACGTGAAAGATTTTCTCTAATTAAAGTTCAATACTTGATAAAAACATTCGTACAAATGTTGTCAACAGTGTTGTCTACTGCTGTATAAGCTGTATAACCATGGCTGTAATAAGTCTCACTGCATCCGGTTATGGCCCTTAAAATTTGATAACAGAAAATGGGCAAACTTCTTATGAGACGTTGAAATAATGTAACTTGTTACAAAATTGTCAACATTTTTAAGGATTTTTGAACAAACATAATTTTTTTTATGATTCTAGTTAACCTATTCCTTATTCAAACAATAATGATGAAAAAGTTTTTTTTATAATTTGGTAGATTGGTTCTTTATTCTAAATTTTAAGAAAAGGCAAGATATCTGAACATCAAAGAGATTCTGAAACAATTATATTTCTATCTTTGTTCTACGATTAGTTGAATCATGCAAAAATTAACACTATACATTATTAATTCGTTATTAAGTGTCTTATTTATATAAGTTAAATTTTTTAAGGCTTTTTTTGTACTCTTGACACTATATTCTTAATAATAACATATGTTTTTTGTAGGTCTTTTTTGAATCTGATTCTTAATTTTTAATTTTGTGGATTTTTTTAGCTTTGCACCATGTGGTAGTAAAATGCATTAAAAAAATACTGTACATTCTGAAACTAATTTACTCTAGAGATCATCCTTATCTCTGATCAATTAATTAATACAGTGATACATTAGAAAGTTCCTTATTTATCAAATTCAACTTTTTGATGATCTATCCTTTGACAACTTTTTTTTTACCCGTAAACAAAATTGTAGTTACTGGGTGCAGGTAATTAAAAGGAGTAGCTTCAATAATCTAAGTGCTCATGGTAAAAATTTAGTGTAACTTGGGTGCCAAAGCATGCAGATGACGCCATTAACGTGTGTATACATATATTTGTCAAGTAACCTCAAGACTGCTCTGACTTGCAAGTCATCCCTCTCAGCTGTGATCTGTCGTCTGCACATTGAAGCACCCGATTTTAACTTTTTTGACGCTGTACTGGAAGCGCTGCGTGCTGTGCACCCAGCGAATAGTTGAAAAAAAAAAGTTTAGGATAACAGGTGCCCCCAGACACATTATAATTTCTCATTTAAACGATACAGGATTTTGTAGTTAAAACTTTGTTTAAATTTTTTTCCAACCTTAATTTTTTTGAATGATTTTAAAACAGAATTTATAAATCATTTTTATCAGCTCCAAATAAGCAAGTTAAAAGAATTTTATTCTGGCCTTCAAAGCCTTGGTAAACCTAAAACTCTAGAAAATAATACTTTTCAAACTTGTTTATTCTGAACTATAAAAAACTGATTTAAAAGGTCCAAGTCACATTAAATAAAATGATATCATTTAAGAATCTAGAAAAACATACTAAAGTTTTAAAAAAAGTTAAACGAAATGAATAAAAAAAAAACTTTTGTTATTTAATTGGGAGATTACTTTGCGTCTGGGGCACGTATTAACTCAAATTTTTTTGATTTTTTTTAAATGTATTGATATTTTCGGATACAACAGGGATATTAAATAAAATATTTGATAAAAAAATATTATTTGGTCAATAATGGACATCCTACTATTGACGCACGCGTAATGCTCTATTTGTGGGCAATGTATTTATCATTTTTTCTTTAAGTAGGCTTACAGTAACATTCTTGTAGATACTCAAAAAATAAAAATTGTTTGGATGCTTATTTTAAAAATTAAGTAGTCATCAAGATAAGCGCGTAAAGTGCCCAAGGAAAGGGATCCTACTTGTATACTATTCCAGTAGTTTGAAATATCTGAAATTAAATATTTCAAAGAAAAAAAAGTACTTAAGGTGGCTCCAGCGCCTAGTGCCGTATCAAAATGGGGAGACTAAAAATTAATCATTATTTTCTTTAAAATATGGTATAAAATTATCATAGAGACTGTTGTTAGCCAAATTCTACATTTTATCTGTTACTTTTGTGAGTTAATATAAAAAAACAAAAAAGTCTTATAGTGCCCTAATTGATGAACTGTTACGGTAGGCTCCTAAGTTCAAGAGTAGCTATACCTATATATATGTACTCTGCAGAATGCAGACAGCTGAGAGCTGACTTGCACTCGCAACTGTATACTTAGTCTCCAATTATTAGAAGATTTTGTTCGATAACAAGACACTTTTCTCATGTCATCGAAAACTGCGTAATAATATATACAAGATAGTATGTTTTTTACACCTTACGGGTTATTTATATAAGTGCAGCAGTAGGTTGTACATCGCGTAAGCTTGCACTTCCTATCTAACCCGTCTTAAAACTACGATTTTGTAAGCATGATTTCTTACAATTTTCATCGTCAACCTTAATTTTTTTTTATACGAATAGAAAGATGGAAATTCAAAGAATATAATTCAATTTTATTAACCTCGGTTGGGTTATTTATAATTTTAACATTGAGGCCACTGGAGCCACCTTAAGCAAACTTAACAAAATAAAAAGAAAAGACATGGAATTCAAAGCTTTTTTCATAATTTCTTAAAAAAAAAAAAATTAGTATTGCTACCTAATGGTGAATGTTAAACAAAGTATTTCTAGCACTATTAGTTTTTGATTTAACAAGAACCTGTACTTAAACACTTTTTATGGTTGGGATCAAAAACAAATTTAAAAAACCTCTAGCATTCCCATCAGACATGTTTGGCAGCCTTGATTGTGTACCAGCTTGTAAAAAAAGGTCTGAATATTATGATCCTGTTATCATAAATCATAAACACGTATTAAAAATACAGATACCGACTATGAAAATGGTTTAAACAAACTGCATGCTTCCTGTATATTGCTTTTAAAGAGGGTGAAAAAGCAGCGGTAAGAAAGCTTATTAAGAATTTAGTAATGTAAAAAACATGCGTTAAAGTATTATTACAGAGTTTCTAGATTATCTTAACAATAAGAGTAATGTAAGAGACTGAGTCATAACAGATAAATTATTTGTTCATGTTCGTTTGCAAGAGATAACAACAAACTGTTGTCGACGAAAATCACTTGATTTAAAATATTCTTTCAACTTTAACATCACAATGTTTTTTGTAGTGCAAGGATGTCCTGAAATTAGGATTATTACTTTTTTCTTGTAACTGAGTGTTTTTTATTAATAGAAATTTACATAACGAGTTACTTAAGGTATTTATCAAATTCAATCTCTTTTTAACAAACCTTCAGATTTCCATAATCTTAGATAATTTTTTTATAAAACTGTAAGTTATTGATTGCGTTCATAGCAATTTTCTAAAGTTTACTGTTCTAGTAATTTTTTTATTCTTAATTTTGGGCGTGATATTAGATGCATTAAGGGTAACACGAATAATCTATATAATTCATTGTTATACTGACTTTAACTAAATAAGTAGGTATTGGAATGGTTTCATAAGTCCTTAGAAAATCTTACAGATGGCTTTCATTACTGTTTCTCTTGTAGTAAGCATCATTCTTTAGTAGGTATCTATTACTATGATTCTAGTTAACCTATTCCTTATTCAAACAATAATGATGAAAAAGTTTTTTTTATAATTTGGTAGATTGGTTCTTTATTCTAAATTTTAAGAAAAGGCAAGATATCTGAACATCAAAGAGATTCTGAAACAATTATATTTCTATCTTTGTTCTACGATTAGTTGAATCATGCAAAAATTAACACTATACATTATTAATTCGTTATTAAGTGTCTTATTTATATAAGTTAAATTTTTTAAGGCTTTTTTTGTACTCTTGACACTATATTCTTAATAATAACATATGTTTTTTGTAGGTCTTTTTTGAATCTGATTCTTAATTTTTAATTTTGTGGATTTTTTTAGCTTTGCACCATGTGGTAGTAAAATGCATTAAAAAAATACTGTACATTCTGAAACTAATTTACTCTAGAGATCATCCTTATCTCTGATCAATTAATTAATACAGTGATACATTAGAAAGTTCCTTATTTATCAAATTCAACTTTTTGATGATCTATCCTTTGACAACTTTTTTTTTACCCGTAAACAAAATTGTAGTTACTGGGTGCAGGTAATTAAAAGGAGTAGCTTCAATAATCTAAGTGCTCATGGTNAAGTTGTTGTAATTGTTTTAAAGTTATGAGGAATTAACAAATATTTATATTAATTGTGAATTTCTTGAAACGAAAGACACGCTTTATTACGACTACAATATATTTTTACAGGGCTATTAATTTTAGACCCGCAAACTAAGAGTCATAAGTATTTTTTTAATAAGTTAAGAAGAAATAATTTTTTGTCAAATGACGAAAATAAACAGAATCGGTAATATCTTTCCAGAAAATTAAAATTTAAAAAAAAATGTACGCTATATTTTGAAAAGTAACAACTGCATGCATACATTATTTCAGAACGTTTTAACCAATGACTTTTAAGTGTTTTGCTTCATAAATTTTAAATGAAACGTATTTTATACACAGACTTCATATGAAAGTAAACACCAACAAGCAGAGCATATTAAAGCAAATAGTATTTGTAAACTAAAGAACATTCAAAGACAGCAGCATTCTCCGTAATAATTAATACATATGTTTTTACAACTTATTGAAACATAATATTCTTACAATATATCCTTTGTTGCTTTAAAACCTAATCCTTTGTAAAAAGTAACAATTTTTTTTTGTATTTTAGGAACAAACTCCAATCAAACAGCCAGCTCCCAATGGTACGTATACGCTTGATTTTGTCTTTTTAAAAAAACCTTATAAGTCTTTTTTTATAGCAATAAGATAATGTCTTTATAACCTGATAACTTTTATTCAACAATATATGAAAACTAACTTACGTATCCATGCGTAGAATGATGTTATTCAGTATACTGCAGAAACCTTACATTAAAACCAAAATACCTGTACAACAGGTTTCTCATCTCCTGAAATTATTAACAACCTTCTTTGTGTACACCAAATTCTATTTAGTTTTCTTATAAGAATTAAAACATAATCAAAAATTTTAAGGTATTAAAATAAATGGTTCAATAAATTTTAGCTAAGTATACTAATAAACAATAATTCATTTTAGTTTAACGTATCAAACCGCTATTTAACAATTTAATCCGCTTAACCTATAAACAAAATTTATAAAATAAGGTGCTCGATGCTAACGAAGCTTAGAAGTTTTTTATTTCTATAAGAAAAAAAGGCATGTATGACCAAAATTTCTATTAGTTTTATTACTTTCGTAATTTCTACATTCTTATGTCTGCAGATCCCTGTCCCTATTTATGAAAATATTCTTCAAATTGTTTATTCATTGAGCATATAATGAAACTTTTTAGTAAGTTCATTCAAATACATGAAGTACACTGCTACCACTTTTTTTTAGCAAGTAAGTTGCATAAAAAAAAAAAAATTTCATATTCCATGAATACGGACCCATTTTATGAATGGAAACACTTACCTAATTTACGCAAAAAAAATTTGTACCGTGAGAATAGAGGGGTCCAGCTTAAGAAAGTACAAATACGCGTTAAACGCATACAGTACAGCTGTCTGCTCGCAGCTATCCTAACTTTGGACTCGTACAGTTCAAAACAACGCTATAATGTAAAGATCAAGAGAGGTGACTGTCTAAGCCAGCGCTTGGAACGTATACGTACAACCTTCTGAGCTTGAGCTGTAACTACCAATCTTATAGTTACGATGTATACATAAATAGTGATTACAAACGTGCTGTCTGGCAGACATATGTACATGTAGTAGGAGCTGACTAGGAATTTGTATAAGGCATCGATAAAAAGCTCCCAGTAATTATAAGTAAGTAATGATATTATTAATTTATTAACAAAATACACAAATGGACTATCCTAAGTCATCCACTATTTTCTTAAAAGATCAGTATATTATGAACGTAAAAAAGAACTGCAGTTATACACAAAAGACCTTGAGATTAATAGAAAGATATGTTTTAAGGTTCTATAACAATTTGCAAGTTACGCGTGAGGTTATATTGCTCTAAACAAAACCTTAAAACCTTTTCAAGGTTAACGGAAAGGTATTTGCACATTCTGACAGTCAAAATTTTTTTTTTTTAACAAGATTAGCCCAAATGAATAATAAAATGTTGTAGGGTTGATAGTTGCAAATTATACCTATCTTTTTTTTGAAACCTCCTTTCTACGTTCATAATACACTGATGTTTGAAGCAAATAGTGGTTGACTGAAGATCGTCCATTCATGTCATTTGTTAATAAATTATTATCATCAGTGCTTACTTATCATTACTAGCAGCTTTTCAACGATAGCTCATACATATATCTGCCAGACGGCACGTCTGTAATCACTATACATATATATATATACACCATAACTATAACATCGGTAGTTACAGCTCAAGCTCAGAGGTTGGTACGTATACGTTCCAAGCACTGGCTCAGACAGCCCCCTTTCTAGACCTCTACAGTACAGCTTTGCTTTTAACTGTACGAGACAAAAGTACAGTAGCTGCAAGCAGACATCTATACTGCATGCGTTTAATGCGTGTTTGTACTCTCTTAAGCTGGATCCCTGAACTCTCACAAATTCTTTTTACATATGTGCAGTGGAAAGCAACCACTGTATAATATATAGTAGTATAGCCAAACCAAGCTCTGTCTTCTTCCGCGTGGTCAAGCACTCAAGCAGATGCGGTACATAAACTAATACTACTGTACAGGTACTATGGGTACATTTACATTGGATTATCTACGCATGCACACCAGTGATCCCGAAGGTGGCATCCAAAGTAGCGCGAAATTCAAATTGGATATATGAAGCAAAACGCAGAAACCCACATAACTCAACAGACTTTTGAACATAATAAATAAATACACCCCAAGCTATTAAACCCAATAACCCAATGCTATCTAACCCAGTAACATGAAACGCCTACTGGCCACTTGCAAATTTAATGCTCTAAATAATGCACACAACCTGGTGCACTTACTGGTCGCTTTATTAGTTAATACAATAAATGAAATAGTATAAGCGCTGATCACCAATCAACCCAGGTTGCTGACTGGCTGCTTTGTTTATTAATAAGACATATAAAATAACACAAGCGCTGATCACCATACAACCCAGGACGCTTACTGGCTGCTTTGTTTATTAATAAAATAAATTAAATAACACAAAGGCCAATTACCAGACAACCTGGGGCCCTAACCATCATTCTTTAGTAGGTATCTATTACAATTAAAGCCATATTTCTTGGGAGGTGTATTTTTTAACATTAGATGAAGAAAATAATTTTTGTTTGGTTAAAAAATTAAAAAAGGAAGACTTAAAGTTAGTGAATAAATTTTTTCTTTAAGAAGCTTAACAGCAAATTAAAGTAAACCAATAGTCTGAGTTAGATTCATCTTATGGCACATCCATCATTGTGCAAGCACAATTTAGTAATGGAGATAAGGGAGACAACATACCAACAGAAAACCAGAATCGTTGAGGACGCCCCACATGTATTTCAAAAAGTTACTCTTATTTAAAGAAAAAAAAATGTTTTTCTAGAATAATGCAAGAGAGCATTATGTCTTACTACAACTGACGTTTAAGTTTAAAAAATGGCTTAGTGGACGATGATGTACGAATAATGAGAAAATTACAGATTATGAGTATTCTAACTTTAGAAAATTACCACAATCATATGATTCTAAAGGCCCGAAAAGTTGAAGAAGTGTCCGAAAATCAAACTAGGAGAAAATTATGTTAAAAAAAGAAAGTTATTTATTAAATAATTTTTGAACACAAATTAGCCAGGTACTGGCAAAGCATTTTCGGTTATCAATAAAATTAATTAAAGCACAAACATTAACTTAAAGGGAAAGCTTGCACGTTAACACGTGTAACGTGAAAATTGTACTTCTTCAAGTCAAAGAGAAATGTTAATAAATAAACGTTTTTCGTTATATAATGCCAGTCCTCAAATTTTTTTTTCATTTATTCAAAATCAAATAAGAAACCAAATGCCGTAATTAAAGTTGTTGTAATTGTTTTAAAGTTATGAGGAATTAACAAATATTTATATTAATTGTGAATTTCTTGNAGCTTGTGTTTTTTTATTTATTATAATTATTAACAAAGCGACTAGTAAGCGTCCTGGGTTGTGTGGTGATTGGCGCTTGTGTTATTTTATTTATTATATTAATTAACAAAGTGACTAGTAAGCGCACTGGGTTGTGTGGTGATTGACGCTTGTGTTAACTTATCTATTACATTAATTAACAAAGCAACCAGTAAGTGCCCTGGGTTGTGTGGTGATTGGTGCTTGTGTTATTTAATTGATTATATTAATGAACAAAGCGACCAGTAAGCGCACCAACTTGTGTGGTGATTGGCACTTGTGTTATTTCATTTATTATATTAAATAGCAAAGCGACTAGTAAGCGCATCGGGTAGTGTGGTGATTGGTGCTTTTGTTATTATTTCAAGCATTTAATTGTAAAGTGGCCAGTAGGCGTTCTGTGTTGCTGGATTAAATAGCATTATGTTATTGGGTTTAATAGCTTAGGGTTTATTTATTGACTGGTTTAGAAATTTTGTTGCGTTATGTGAGTTTTTGCATTTTGTTCCATATAGCCAGTTGAAATTTTTAGTCCTTTGGATACCACTTTCAGGAGCACTGATGCACATGTTTGATGACGTACCAGAATATAACATTTTAGTATTTATGCTACGGTTTTCTCTCCGTGCAAGTATATACTTGTTATCAGTAAGAATAATTATTAGCTACAGTAGCTATTGGTGAATTCTTACGTATATATGTATGCATGTGTCAGCTGAATTCTGACTAGAAGTGTATCCATATTTATAGTATAGGGCCCACCTCAACGAACTGCTCACCAGCCAGCAGTAGCAGCAGTGCACTGTATGTGTATACGTACAATTCACAGCCGTTGGACTCAGGAGAGAGAGATCTCGTGACCATGTCGCAAAATTATGTTAGTCTCTCAAAAGTTACTCCGCAAGCCGAGATCCCAAACGTCCCATTAAAAATTTTGGTTCAAAAAGCTTTGCTGAAAGACATTAGTGGACAAAGCAGTGGCAAATTTTTTATATGGATTGAGGGCTTTGTATTGTTGTAACGTAGCATGTTTTTAGCTTAAGAGATGGGAAGAGGATGTTGTAGCAGCTATAACCATAAGATTTTAATTACTGTGAATAAATAATGAATGAATATTAAATGAAGTTAAGGCCAATTAGTTATAACATAAAATAATAAATGATGCTGAAAGATAGTATGACTTTCTGGTGGATGTTGTCAGCAGCAATGCGCTATCGAAAAGTAAGTGACGGACAATTGGAATAGCGTGGTTTGTAATATAAAATCAATTTTTTATTTCTAATAGCATGGCCCACATTCTACTATCAGGTGCACAAAAGTTATAGCAGGATAGGAAGAAGAGGTAATAAAAAATCTAAGTTTTAGTGAGCAGCTTAAATGAATAATAAGAAAGAAAGAGTGTTATAATAGTTAAGCCGCATATAAGTATTATCACCATCGGTATAAAAGTAGTTGCAACTCTGGTAGACAACAAGAAAAAAGTGGCACAACACCTTATAATTAAAATAATTGTAACAAATCAAGGAAATATAATTACAAGAATGATAATTGCTATTACAGCAGTGAAAATAATAACAACATAAAAGGGGGTTTTAAATGTGATAAATGTGACTACAAAAATATTACAGTGACAGGTTAAAAAGGCAACACTTCTACTATGATAACTAAATATGTGGTTATAAAGAAAACTAAAATAACATAAAAATGCAACGATGGGTGACTAAAAAATGTAGTGTCTAAGCTGGCATGATATTCGCACTCTTTAATAGTTAAATAGAAACCAACAGTTAGCAATAAACGATAAACATTTAAAGTCAAAGTGGGTGACAAGCAGCATAAAATATCAAATATCTATGCTACGACGCGTATATATTAAACCATGACTAGCATTAATAAGTTACATGAGAACCAATCAAGAAAAATGGTACATGAAATTGTCAATGAATCAGTGCACACGTTATGCAAAAAGGATATACGCATTTATTTCGAGACAAATATAAAAATTGTTATACCAACACTTATAAGAAGTGAAAAAAATTATAATGCTTTAGAAAAGAATGACCCGCAAGTACCTCGCATGGTAAAACTAAATTTGTAAAATAAAGGATATACACAGGCATAAGAATCTCAACAATATACAAAGATTTTTGAATTTCAGGGTAAAATCTTATAGCAGGAAAAAGTAAATATGAAAAGTATGAACAGTTTGCAAGATAAGGATCTCCAACGATAACCCTTAAAAATTTTCTGTGTACTTTATACATGATCTCACGTTACTTCCTGATAATGGTAAAAGGTTAAATTAGTTAAGGCACTTTTAAATTGTATGACTGTTCAATTGATGCCACAAAAAAAACTATTACATTGAATGGAATCGAGATTCCTTCACAAGAGCCAGAGAGCTTTGAGATGTTTGTAAGAATAACGCAAGTAATAAATGCGTTTGTTAAAGAAGCCGAAAAAAAATTATACAACAGCTAAGTGCTATGGCTAAAGCTTAAAGCAGGCATTTTATTCGGCAACTAAGTTACATTAAGAAACATCGGTACAGTGTGTGCGGAATATCTGAATACATTAAACACAACAATAAGTATAACGGTTTCAGGAGTATTAATTTTGGGTGGGACTTGTTGGATTATTAAAACAGATAAAGTCCGTGAGGATAATTTACAAACATCAGGTAACGTTCGTATGCAAATTTTTAAGGAAGCCGGAAGCTTAACAAAAATTTAGAGACACTTAATAAATATAAAAATAACGTAAATTACGTGAGTGAAAGTAAGAGCGATTCGAGAGATGGGAGTGACAACAGATGCTAAAGTAATGATAACAACCACAGAAAAAACATTCAAATTTACCAGAAGAATGATAACCAAGAAATGTTGGTCAACATAAGCGCAAAGATAAAGAAGATGATGCAAATAACTTATGTATTGAGTTACAATGAGAAAGACAAGAAACACGTACGAGAACTTGAAAAATTTGACTAATATATGCTTGAACTTGAGGTAGAGCCTCTTGAAGTAACAAATTTATTAAAGCATAGAATAAGACCCACCATGAAAAAACTCATAACAAGAAAAAGACACAGTTATCAACTAGCCTTAAGAGAGCTAACAAACGTAAAGATAAAGAAGCTGATAAACCAAGGCATAACAGAATCATCTGCAGCATACTGAAACCAACATGGTAGAAAAATTACAAGAGGAAAGTTATTCCATTGTACTACTCTGAGCAGAGCATTGATAATATCTCATTGTAATAATTATGTCTTGAGTATCGCTATTTTATAAGCAATGCATGCTTCCTAGTATCTGTCAGTGATGTCAGTTTGGGGATCTTACCATTAGTTGGGGAACTTTTAAAAGCCATTGACGATAAAATCTTATGCCTTGGTGACTAACCACTAATAGTGCAACTTTGAGATCTGATGACATTCTTCGGTTAGTAGTCAGACAGTCGCAGGAAGTAGAGGGATATCCATTGTTTTGTTCTTTACAGTTTAGTACTTTGTGCAGAACCAATAGAATGCACACAAAAATATAAAGCTTTACACTTGAGTACATTTCTATGTAGATAGCAATGTAAATATTTATAATTTAGGGTTTTGTTAAGTAGGGTTCTATAGTCTTAAAGTGTAGATGAAGTTAAAACTTGAGGAAATAGTATCAACTCCTTTATGTATTCAACCAAAAGAAGAGCACGTCACACGTGTAAGACCTTCGTCGTTGCCAGTTCCAACCAAAGAAGGCGAGCTCCCTTCAGCATCCTATCTGCTTATCTCTCAGCTCTCCCAATCCAATCGTCGTGAGTAGACCAAAGAAAAAGGGGGGGTACGTACGTGTAGCTATGAGACCGTACGTGATACGTCCGAGGCCGCGCTGCTATCGTCCTCGATGGCGCTTCACTCATTTTACTATTAAGTATGTTTGTGTTAGAGTGTGGCGATTATGTTATGTTGGTTGTGTTGTCTATGAGATTTCTGACATAGAAGTAAAAGGGTGGAGGAAGAAAAAATCCTGTCCTTATTTTTCCTTTACAAAAATTTGCTAAGTTGTTTTGTTTCTGTGTGTAAACATTTATTGTTTTTGTTCACGCTCTGTTAATTATAATTTAACTATAATGATGATAATTTAACATGTATAACATAGCCGTAATCAATTTTTAATTCCACTCTCGTTCCCTATATTGTTGTATATAACAAAATCCTTTAAATTTAACAGTTAAGGGTTATTACCCAGTCTTAGTGCTTATTGCAGCTATTTACTTCTACTTTAAATTATTAGCGGTCAATTTTGTATAATATGATACAACAGTGTGTTATAACTTATCGTGATTGATTATCGTTAATATTGTAACTAAATTATGACAAGCAACCATAGTATAGACGATACATATGAAAGAAATTAATACGACCAATCGTATATTAGCGAATGTTGATACATCTAAATCAGTGTATCAAAGCATGCATATGCATAGATGACGGCACTTTCAATACAAGCACTCTATATTCTCCGTACATGTTCTTTTTTTAATATCCAATATACTTAAGACTAATACCACCCAACCACATAGTTTCTGTTTCAAGAAAATTCTTCTTAAAAAATAAATAAAAATGATGAAAATATCCTCCTTGGGTGCTGATTAAACACACAACCTCCTGTTTACTTGACTGTTGCTCTACCATTTGAGCTACCCAGAAGCTGTATATTCACTAGTACCGTAAGTTTAGACAAGTTTCTCATTCTTAATTTATAGAGCTGTTTTCACCTAAGCTTGATACAGTTGTTACGTGTTTCTAGTGCTTGACGGTAAATTAAAAATTAATACGACCAATAGCATACAAGCAATTGTTGATAAATCTTAATTATTGTATCAAGAAGTACATATGCATAGATGGCGGTACTTTAAATGCAAGCACTCTATATCCCTTATACATGCCCTTTTTTTAATATCTAATACATTTAAGACTTAAGTAAATTGTTTAGTTAGTATTAGGTAAAGAATATTAAGTATATATTTAGTATTAAGTGTATCATAGACTTAAGTACATTAGATATTTAGACAAGGGCTTATATGGAGATTATAGAGTGCTTGTATCAAAAGTGCCGCCATCAATGCATATGCACCTGTTGATACAATGATTTAGATGTATTAACATTCGCTTGTATACCTATGATCGTAATAATTTCTCATTTATCGACTAGCATTAGAGCCATGTAACTATTTTATCGAACTCAGGTGAGAGAAAGCTCTTAAAATTAAGAATGAGAAACTTATTGAAACTTACGGTGAGTGAATATACAGCTCCTCGGTAGCTCAAGTGGTAGAGCAACTGTGAAGTTAACAGGAGGTTGTGTGTTTGATCTACACCCAGGGAGAATATTTTTCTCGTTCTTATTTATTTCTTAAGAAAAATTTTCTTGAAAAAGAAGCTACGTGATTTGGTGTTATGAGTCTTATATATATTGGATATTAAAAAAAGGGCATTTATGGAAAATATAGCGTGCTTGTATTAAAAGTGCCACTATTAATGTATATTCACCTCTTGATACAAGGGTTTGGATGTATTAACATTCGATTGTATACTATTGGTCGTATTAATTTCTAATTTACCGACAAGCATAAGATTCACGTAACTATACATATGTAAGTTTTTTTATAATTTATAGCCACGAAAGATGCGTTTCGATTGCGACACGCACTTGGTTTTGCGATGCGACCGGTTCTTGTATGCGCTTCACTTTCGGTACTGCTTCTTCTACTTGTTAGCATTCTGGCTGAATTAAGTATTAAGGTGCCCCTTTTTTTAAAAGTTTAAACGACCCGGCCGTCATACGTAACGCTATTTCTGCCGTCATCCATCCGTAATATTTCCAGTTAGAAAATTTTTTTTCCGTTCGATCTAATTTGCGTAATGTTTGAACTATTACTCTTAGCTTAGAACATATCGTTAACCTATCTTTGGGCCTGTATTCTGGGCTACCGAGCTCCTATAGTGCGTCTTTTTCTAGTACCATTTTTGTAGGGCTCAGCAACGAATTTCTTTCTGCTTCATTCACCTCTTGTATAATATTTTTTAAGTTTAAAGTTTGCCCTTCAAGGTTAATGACGTGACACCCACAACCTTCTGATCTGGTTTAAGTTTTGTTTTTAATGCTTAGGCTGTGCAGTTTTTTGCTAAATCTATATTTCCAGCGTAAAAAAGGTTTATCGTCCCATGCTCGGTGTGCTTGCATCAAAGATGTACTTTTTCTTATTTCCCAGTGCTAAACGCGTGCCAAAGATAATTACAGAGATTACTAACTGCAATGCGACGGCACGAATTCACTTTTGGCCACTGTTTCGAACACCCCGTCACGGACAAGCGGTCAAACCAGGTGCACATATTTTTGTTTATTTGAGAAGTGTGAAGGGGATATACCGAGTGTGTGCCTACGGATTTACGCGGAAATGAGCATGTAGGCACATACTTTGGAGACGCGTAGAAGGGGTATACTAAATATGGGCCTATACAGAGAGAGGAGTGGTGCATGGAAATGCCGACTACAGCTATATAACCATATGACCACGTATATCATAGCGAAAACAAGCGATGAGTCTTTCTTGCTATACTTACTTCTGAAATAAGGTCTTAGAAATAGAGGGAAAATAAAGAAAAACAAGATTTTACATCTAATATTTATAAACTACAAAACATATTCTTTTATTTTACAATTCTCTATAACATATGAAAGTTTAAGAGCAGAGGCTAGCCATATTATTTTTCGAAAATAAAATCATCCAAATAAATGCTCACACAATTGTGAGCTCAAACTTTCAAGGCATTTATTTTTTGGTTCTTTCTGTACTTTAGATTTTTGTATAGTACTGTGTATTAAAGAAAGTACGTTGAAAAAATATTTAGCTTAAAATATTTTTTGAGGTTGACAGTATGACTATGAGCACCTTAAATATAAATTATTATTTCTACTTATCATAATCACCATAAACTGTAGGCCAAGCTCCAACCAAGGGTATCAATGAACAAATGTGACTTTGGATTATATTATGTTCGAAGTTTGAATAGCTGAGATGGCTAGGGCTTATGCCTCTAGTGATGTATTTTGGGAATTTGAGGCTCAATTCAAATTGCCGTCAGATTTTTTTTTCTTTTTTATACATAATTCAGTATTATGTTTCAATTTTTTATTGTAACTTTCGTTTTAATTTATCAATATTGACAACACTTTCTCTTCGGGCACGTAAAAAAAATCTTATTTTTAATACTGCCTCTATTAAATAATTCATTACGTTAATAGTTATAGTTTGTGAGGCTATTTCATAATTTTAAAGGTAATAATTTGAAGGATTGTAACATTGATTACTAAGTTAATACTTGGTACATCATATAAATATTAATGTGCGTATTCACATGCTCACATATGTGTGATCTCAGACTTTTCGACCGATGTCAATGATTCAGGACTCAGAAGAATTACTTTTTATATTGTTACGATGGCTTGGGAGAAGCAATCGTCGAAGCTTTTTAAGGTTGTTGTACCTCTCGACAATTTATAGATTTTTTTAAGCAGATTGTCTTATTATTCAGGTAAAAAAAAAATACTTATACATACATTAATTTTACTTAGCAAAAAATCAAACAATTACATTTTTTTAAATCTCTCCACATGTTATAAGGTTTTATTTTTTACAATAAAACAATTTTTTTTTTGATTCATGGATTCAAGTTTAGTATTTTAATAAGACTAATAGAATAATTTCCTAATTTGTGAATTTAATTAAATTCTTAACAAGATCTCATTTTATACAGTACGAGAAAACCACATTTTCTATTTTCGCACACTCCATAAGAGTTTTTTTTATAGGATAATTTTACTTTAATGTGATAAATATTATGATTTCATTGACAGGTTTTACACATCTGAGCTTGTAATTTATATATGTACATTTTAATACTTACTGTAGCAAAAAAAAATAAATTTAGTTTGGTTTGTTCTTAAATATCTTATACGATTGTTTCATTAAAAAAAACTTTAGATTGCAATAAATTACTAAAACTTTTAATTTGCTACTCAACGTAATTTAATATTGTTGAATAAATTTCTACCTGCAGAGAAAATACTGAAACATTTAACGATAGCAAGGCTCATTCATAATTTTATGATACCAAACAAATGATTTTTAAGGTTATGAATGAAATTTAAATGGTTTCAAACTTCCCAAAAATGATAAACATCCAGTTTACAAGAGAAAATAGCCAAAGGCCCAAAAAATTTACTTTCGTTTTAATAATTTCCTCAACAATTATTACCAGTA
>NW_019379610.1:1095981-1130270 GCF_000648655.2 Copidosoma floridanum | reverse complement strand
TTCTGTTGGTTCTGGTAAACTGAAATCTTTACAAGACATATTTTCAGAATTAAAAATTTCGTTTAAATGTAAAAGAGCTTTATTTTGATCATCTTTACAATCTTCAATGAAAAATTTTTTGTATTTGTTCCAAATAATATAACCAAAAAAATTTTCAGACATAATAAACCATGCGAAAAATTTTCGTAGTTGAAAAGGCAGCATAACGTTACATGCTTCTTCAAAAATTATATTGTTTTGAAAATTGTGTTCTACTAATCCCATAGAAATAACTGTTATTAGTCAGGTAAGATAAAAAGTTATTGTTTAAAATTCATGTTATTAATTATGATCAATATACATTTATTACATGTATAAATTTTAAGTAACAATTAATATAATTCGGGTATTTTTCCATACTTCGTAAATCTAATTTGCAATTAAGGGGGTTGGTGCGCAGAGCGCGAAGGGGGCATATATAGTTATAAGAGCTTAGAAATATCTATTGACACATACAGGATAGACAGCTCATTTAAAAAAGGGAGCCACTAGAAGAAATAATAAAGCTCAAAACCAACAAAAAGTCAAGGGCACATCTCTCTGTCTATATAAACTTTACCACTTTTCTTTGAGATCTGCAGCTTGTTCATCATATTTCCTTAAAAACAGACCAGTAATAATACCCTAGCGTAGAAAATTTATTCTCGAGTATTTTCAAAAAATGCCATAGTCTTTCAAATTCTGTAAAATATACTTCAAGATATTATTTTCATACTAACAATTAATTTTATCATTTTTTTATGCTTAAAAAAGTATTAATACAAACCTTATTTAAAAAAAATGTATTACCTAAATTAGCGCTGGTGTTATCAATTACTGCTTTATTAGTTTAATAATTATAAAGTAAGTGCCTTGTGTTACCTGGTGGTTATTGTTTAAATCATTAATTAATGATTAGTATTTTATAATTATAACTACGTTTAGACTGCCACATTATAATTGGAGAAAAAAAATTAGTCTAAAATACTCTTTCTTTTTACGATAGTTAAAAAAAATTCATTTTCTCCAAAAATCTAAAAAGGATCCTTATTCCCTTTCATTCTGAAAAGAGACATTTTCTTGTACTCGCCCAAAAAATTATTTTTCAAAGTACTACTACATTTCTGGTATTTGATGTGAATGGTTGAACTTTCATTACGACCTGAAACACAAAAATATTCTAATTATTGTCATCCTGAACGGTTATGAGATTATTTTTTTCAATAATAAAATATAACGCTACTTTAAAAAATTTTTTATTTTTCAAAAACTTTTAATGACATGTTAATCAAAATTTTTGATTTTTTTTACAAGTTTCTATATTAAAAAAAAAAAATCTAAACTTCTTTTTTCACATAATTGCTTGTATTAGAAGGTAGAATGTAACCAATAAACACATTTATAGTGCACAATTTTAAAAAAATTTACACAATTATCTAATACTGTAAATCACTACCGAGAAACATTTTACTGCGTCCTTACCAGTAAAAAAAAACAAAGAAATATTCAAATAATTGCTTTAAAGTATATTTAAATTAGAACGTTAGACTAGTTGGATCCGTTAAGAAAAGAACAATATTTATCTTATTAAAATGAAATTTTAATTTAACTAAAAAGACAAAAAAAAGATCTAAAAACTTTATAGGATAAAAAAAAAAATTAAGCGATTCGTGCTGTATGAAACGAAATCATTTAAAAAATTCCATCGATATTACAAATAAGGAAATTGTTGTATCAATTTAAATAATATATAAAGTTTGCATGCATTTATTGAAGCGGCTGTAAGTGAAATTAAACAAAAATTTAAAAGCTTGCATAATAAAATCTATCAACTTGATTACAAAGAATACCCGATTTTTATAGAAAAACTCGGTAAATCATCATTAGACAAAAGTATGCACTACTATATATAACTTATAGTAGTAAACCATATATACCCTATATAACCTCAAATTATTACCTTTAAAATAATGAAATAACCTTGCAAACTATAACTATTAACGTAATAAATTATTTAATAGAGGCAGTATTAAAAGTAAAATTTTTTTGACGAGCCCGAAGGCAAAGTGTTGTCAATATTCTTTAATTAAAACGAAAGTTACAATAAAAAATTGAAACATAATACTAACTTATGTATAAAAAAATAAATAAATCTGACGGCAATTTAAATTGAGCCCCAAATTCCCAAAATAAGGCACTGGAGGCATAAGCCCTAGCCATCTCAGCTATTCAAACTTCGAACATAATATAATCCAAAGTCACATTTGTTCATTGATACCATTGGTCGGAGCTTGGCCTACAGTTTATAGTGATTATCATGAGTGAAAATATTAATTTATATTTAAGGTTAAAAAAATATTTCTAGCTCAATATTTTTTCAACGTACTTTCTTTAATACACAGTACTATACAAAAATCTAAAGTACAGAAAGAACCAAAAAATAAATGTCTTGAAAGTTTGAGCTTACAAATGTGAGAGCATTTATTTGTATGATTTTATTTTAAAAAAATAAAATGGCTAGCTTCTGCTTTTAAGCATTTATATGTTACAGAGAATTGTAAAATGAAAGAATCGGTTTTTCAGTTTATAAATATTAGATGTAAAATCTTGTTTTTCTTTATTTCCTCTTTATTTCCTCTTTATTTCTAATACCTTATTTAAAAAGTAAGTATAGCAAGAAGGACTCGTTGCTTGCTTTCTCTATGATATAAGTGGTCATATGGTTATATAGCTGTAGTCGGCATTTCCATGCACCACTCCTCTCTCCGTATAGGCCCATATTCAGTATACCCCTTCCACGCGTCTCCAAAGTATGTGCTTAGATGCTCAGTTCCGCGTGAATCCGTAGGCACACACTTGGTATATCCCCTCCACGCTTTTCAAATAAAAGAAAAATATGTGCGCCTGGTTCAACTGTTTGGCTGCGACGGGGCGCTTGAAATGCCAAAAGTGAACTTGCGTCGTAGCATTGCAGTCAGTAATTTCTCCACTAATCTCTGCGCATGCTAAGTTTTTCATGGAAGCGAGTTGACTTCGTACCTGTAAATTTTGCCAGAACTGTTAGACACACTTCCAAGTTGCCTATAGCTTCTTCTAGAGTGAGCTGTATCTTGCAGATGTGATCCTTTCCTCCTTTCTGCGTTAGTCCTATTTGTGTGCATATATTGACCAGGTCTAATTTCTTACATTGGTCGACTGCTTGTCATGATATGGGAGTAAACCTTTCTCTACTCTTGCTTACTACTATGTTTTCGTATGTTGGTAGTAGGTATGCCTTTATATTTGTTTTGTTGAACCCTTTTTGTTCTATGGGTAGCGATGTTATTGTAAGCAGGTCTCCTTCTTCTTTTGTTACAAACGGTATTTTAATATCATATATTATTATTTTATTAAGTGCTACCGTTGCTCTTTCTGCTATTTCTCCTACTCTTTTCTCTGTTGTTGTGCCTTCGTCTTCTGTGATCCTGAGATCTGATCTGAAGTGACTTACTAATACTTTTCCCTTTGATATTGTTTTCAAGTCTGCTTCTGGTAGACACGTTATTTCCTGACTTGCTAAATAAATAATATCAATTGCTGTTTCTAATTTTGCTGCTCTTCCATTGGCCAGTGGTTCAAATTTCCTAATTATCCCTGACATTTTATCATATTTAGTAACAGATTCTGAAAATATTTGAAGCCCTTCTTCTTTTACTATTCCCACTTGAAACTCGTATTTCTTTATTATTTTCAGAGTTTGTTTGTGATCACTGAACGCTGTGACTCTTATTTGTTCTCTAAGGTATTTTGTTGTATCGGCCGTACTTGTTAAATCTAATTCCACAAACTCATGTACCTTGTCCTTATTAGATTCCAATATCTAACTCTGAAGTTTTTGTACTGTTTCTACTTGGCTGTGAACTTCCTGCTCAACTACTGTTTTGTACGCTGTTTCGACACCTTGTAGCGCTTTCATGATCTTGCGAGTAGCCGTTCTTGTTTGCCTTATGCAGTCGTCTTCTTTTTTTTTGTCACTCTACAATTCCATTCTACCTGCCTGCTTGCTTTCATAAATGTATCCGTTTCCCGGATTGTTTGATCCCGATTCACATACCATATGATTTTCCATGTAGACGTTACTGATTAATCCAGCTCCAGACTTTCCACTTATATCCCCAGATTCTTCTTAAATAGCTCTATTTCTCCTGGTTGTTTTTCTATTGGTGTGACATCTTTCCATAAAACATAGAATAGATATTTTCATCTACAATTCCTACATTTCCCTTTTTTTAAATTAATTCCTAGATTAATTAAGAGAAAAGAGAAAAAAAAAAAAAGAAAAAATCTCCTGAAATGTGATTCGTGTGTGGCACCTGGTCACTTTCTCTGAATCGTAATATTTCATACTGGCAACGGCAGTCTCCGAAACAACAATTTTTACGAAAGAGTAAGTTTGGCTTTTTGCAAGTCAAGTCAAAAATGTGGGCTCTACCTGTACACGTTACGATACTTGTAAGTTAACTATAATCCGAGTTTTACATACATTCTATTGCATTATGTGTGCTAGTTTTGTACATTTTGTTATGCTTGCATGTTTTTTTTTATTCTTTTTTTTTATTTTATTTCCTTTTTTCGCAATATTCTCTTACACACTACATTTAACCTATACTTAAGGTGTGCTTGACAGAGGTGTGTATGTGTATATATATATATATATATGTGTGTATGTGTATATAGACTGCCACATTATAATTGGAGAAAAAAAATTAGTCTAAAATACTCTTTCTTTTTACGATAGTTAAAAAAAATTCATTTTCTCCAAAAATCTAAAAAGGATCCTTATTCCCTTTCATTCTGAAAAGAGACATTTTCTTGTACTCGCCCAAAAAATTATTTTTCAAAGTACTACTACATTTCTGGTATTTGATGTGAATGGTTGAACTTTCATTACGACCTGAAACACAAAAATATTCTAATTATTGTCATCCTGAACGGTTATGAGATTATTTTTTTCAATAATAAAATATAACGCTACTTTAAAAAATTTTTTATTTTTCAAAAACTTTTAATGACATGTTAATCAAAATTTTTGATTTTTTTTACAAGTTTCTATATTAAAAAAAAAAAATCTAAACTTCTTTTTTCACATAATTGCTTGTATTAGAAGGTAGAATGTAACCAATAAACACATTTATAGTGCACAATTTTAAAAAAATTTACACAATTATCTAATACTGTAAATCACTACCGAGAAACANATATATATATATATCATAACCGATCGTCATGTGACAAAGTTATCGTTACCTGTTGGTCTATTTGCACGTTCAGCACTTAAAGTCATTTACCACAGGACGACGCGTGTGGTTTTGTGGATCGGTGATTTTCTTATATGCTTTCCCGTACGTTTCCCTGTTTTATTATTCCCATGCTAATTCTCTCCTTTTCTATTTCCTTGAGAGGAGAAGATAAAGAAGATGGTAAGGACCATTGGATAGGTTAGCTGTTTCTTTTTTTCAGTGCTTACTTCGACTCTGTAGTATTAACTGTTATACTCGGTTTTTAGTGACTCTGGCCTTTTTTCCCGTGTAATCAGTGCATCTTGGTTGTGTCATTATTTACTTCTCTTCTTTTTCTATGACATGATTATTTTTGAGTTATCCCACGAAAATGGCTTTTTCTTCTTTGAATCCGATTGATTGTGTATGCTGGCTGCGTGATTTTGCAAGCTTACCGTATAACAATATTCGTGTCACCAGGTTTGTAGCGGTCGACAGTAGCGTCTGCTCTATCTTTAAGGGCTCTGTGATGGAAGAAGTCCTGAGGTGCTGCAGCGGCTTGCATGTGAGTGTTACTAATTTTTTTTCTTCTACATCGGATAGTTTTTCTGTTTATTTCATCTATTTTACTTTCTGTCTCTTAGAGTTTGTCTTACTGTTTATTTGCCAGAGAGTGCCCTGGGTGTACTCGTAGCTCCTAAGTTCTGGTGCGTTAAGGCCCAATGGTGTTAGCCTTGATTATTTGTCCATCCCACGGTATGGTATATATTATATTGATTTTTAAGCATCTGGTACATTGCTTTTGAATCTTCGTGTGAATTTTTTTTTTTTTTTTTTTTTAAGCTGGGGATGAGATTGGTCGTGAGCTCTTATGGGTTCCTCTCTCTTACACTCTTTCTTAACGAGCTGGACTGGACAACCAACATATTTCCTTTGTTTGTGCAAAGGTTTAAATACCATATCAGTGTTGCATGCTGCGACGTATATTGCCCCTCTGGGCGATTATTCAACGTCCTATTTCAGAAATGCTGCTGGACTGCTCCCTTTCTTTTGTCAAGTTTCGTGCTGTGAGCTCGCTGTGACGTCTTGAGAGTTGGGGGCCTCGTACATCCTAGCTGTTGGTTGTACGTGCCACAGTACGTTCGTCATTGTGGCTGTCAAAGTATTGGCCTCCGACCCAGGAGGTTTTCCGCTGGAAGAGCAGCCTGTTGTACGTGTGAGGCCTTTCTTATTCATTAGTATACTTGTAAGAAAAATTGTGATAGTTTGAATTAATTTTTTTCTTTCCTTTTGTAGGTACAGCAGGAGAACAACGGACTGTTTACCATTGGCACCCACAACTCACGGCTTGCTTCAGCTGTCATTATGGTTCCAATGATCAATTTATACAACCCATCATAAGTGTATCCTCACTAGTGGATGGGTTCCAGGAATTGGCCATTGAACGTCTTCCTCGGGGACGAGAATGGGGATGTAGGAGGAGACATACATAGAGGGGTGGCAAGAGACAAGAGATAAAAAGAGAGAAAGAGAGATAGAAAGAAAAAAAAGTGTGCACGAAATAAAAAAAAATTATTGTATAAACCAAAACCTTGCGAGTTTTATTTGGCCTTTCCGCATGCCTCCACGTCTTTCTATAATATTGTTTGTATTTTTTTTGTGCGCTTAACTGTTACTATCTTATCCTAAAATAAATCTTTTGACAACAATGGTATTATGAAGACAAAACCGTCAATAGCATTTTTTTTTTTTTTCATTACATGAGATAGTGCCACATGCCCCACTTTTGTTTGCTTAGGCAATAAAATAATTGATACCTTACTTTATTTACTGTTTTCTTAATAAAACTTCCTGCCATTGCCCGTATTATACCCTGAACATGCTTCTACATGTCTCACTACATTTACATCTATTGTCGACATTTTCTTGCTCCCTTATTTTCTATTGTATTTTCGCAGTGCGTCTGGGGTCTGCGAAAATTTTAGCAAAGTTAACGGCTTAGCTCTGTACTTTCGTATTTCTTTCCAAATTCGCATTTTCTATCGGGGCTTTTACGACGCAGGGTTTCTTTATTTTATCCATGTGGGATATCCTCACCTTGTACTTCCTTTAAAGCTTGACATTCTTTTTTGCATAATGAATGTTGGTTATTTTGTACGGACTCTCGTATTAGGCGTTGAATTTCTCTACCGATGGTTCTTTTAAAACCTAAACCATTTCTTTCTTGAGGTAGTATCTCTTATTTAGTTGTTGATCGTAATAATACTTTGAGCAGTATTTAGCTTGCACTTAATTCATTGCGGCAATGGTTCTTATCCTCGTCAGTGTCATTACCGGTTCATTAAAATGTTTGTTCGACGTCTTGCTGATGGATGATTTTTTAAGGCTAGTCTGTGTTCTTGCTCTCTGTCCAAAAACAACTTCATGCAGTGAGTATCCTGTACTTTCATGATCCGGTGTATTATATGAGTGCATGCATAATGGTAAGTGTTCATCTCATTGGTCCTCTTTCTCTACATAGGCTTTTATGCATTTGGTGAGCATGTGATTCATTCGTTTGTTCGGCCCCATTTGTCTGAGGGCAAAATGCTGTACTATCCATTTTGTCTATTATAAACAAGTTTGTTAATTCACCCATGCTTTTATTTATGATACAGGTCTCTCGGTCAGATAGTAGATATTCCAGGGGTCCAAAGTATTTTATAAATTTGTTGGTTATTATCCTCATGGTCTCCTCGGCTGTTGGTCTTTTAATGGTGCAAGAACAATAAGCTTTGTTAGCCAGTCCTGAATAGATAAAATATGTGTGTAATTATTTATCGATGGCTTACTGACTGGTCCTTAGTAGTCCATTAAAATTTTTTCAAAAGGTCTGCTTGGTGTATCTGTTATAAGCATGGCTTGTTTTGTTTTTGCTATTACAAGTTTCTTTGTCTGACATAAGGGGTACTCCAAAATGACTTCCCTCATGTCTAGGCGCATATTTCTCTAATAGTAGTTTTTTGTGATCCCACTGTATCTGTCGTTCATGCCTCTGGGCCCACCTATTGCTGCTTTTTGGTACTCTTGAATTTTCTTCAATCTCTTATTCGTCGGTGGAATCATTAGTGTATTAAGGTAGAGCACTGCAGCTAATCAACTGTTCTAATACTGTTTGCAATTATTACGTCTTAAAGAGCTTTAATGTATTTCTTAATTTTTAATTTGAGAACCGTTTATTAAAAATGGTTCTTTACATACATGTGTATAACCGTTACCTTTTTCTCTTTAATACTTTTAGTTTCACTTACGATTTTTTCCTCGTTGTTAATGCGCGTTGTATTTATGTATCGTCTTTTATGTAAAGTATCTATTGCTTCTGTATGTAGTACCTCTTTCGTTACTGTCTCAAACGCCAGGCTCTCGAAAAGGTATGGTTTTTAATTTTGTTTAGCTTTTGGCACAGGAGTGGGTCTTCATCCTCTTTTAGTGCCCATGGTGGTCTCTTATTTGACCGGTGTCTTCTGCACACCGTGTTTTTTTCCATTGATGGAGAGTGTATGACTCTGTTAGCGCCGTTCTCGCTCTCCGTTTTGTATAATGCCTTATTCAACTCATTAACCTTCTGTACTTCTCCCTCCATTGTAATTTCAGAGTTCTCGTCATTGCTGTTAGTCGGCTGTTTGTCTTCTTTTCCTTTTTCTTTATGCATACCTGTGCTCTTCTCTTCATCAATGTGATGTACTGTCATCGTGATGTAAATCACTTTCAATTCGGTGTTAGAATTTTCTAATAGGGGTATGTAATAGGCATTCTCGTTGTTACCTTTTAGATGTAGGTGGTTGACTTTTTCTTTGTCTGTTGAAATAAAGTGCGTATAAATATAATTTCCCCGCTTTGATTTGAGGTGCACACACACATTTTTTGTCAAATTCTTGCGAAAATATGTATATACTTTATCCATATTCCATATTCTGTACACGGTCTTTAGTATATATTTGTTTTCTCTACCTCTTGACACTTTTGTATGTACTCTAAATTTCCAAATATAATTCTGAGCTCATCAGTCAACGTGTTAAAATTAAAAGAAAATATAAGGCTACAAAATAGACAGTTTTCCGGTAGGTCGTGCGGTAGCCCTGGCACTCTAAAAAGTATTTTATGAGGTTGAATGTATTTGTTCATTTCTCTTCGTGCGTTTTTTTTAAGACGCACCAGCTACTTGTCTGCTAGCGCATTTGTGTCTGACGCTAAGTTAAGCTTCTTTACTGTTTGATCCCCCTGTTCTTCAAACTGGAATCGCTGATCAATTTTACGCAACGTTGGGTCTGTCTTTGTCCTTTACTTCTGTGATGTTTTTTTCCCAGAAATGTTTTCGTTGGGCTCCCACACGTCAATCTTCATTTCCTGCCTTTTCTCTACATCTCGCCTTCTAACGTTGATCATAACTTACGCCCGCAGTTCGTCTGATTTAGCCTCAAACAAATCGTTTATATCTGGTTTCTTGTTCGCCTCTGTTGTTGGAGTCGAGCTTGTTTTTGTACCCTCTGAGGGCCCTGCTGACCAACGTTCTTCCTCCTCTTCGTTTTCTGGCGTTATACTATTTGACGTTTGTGGCATGTTGACCTCGTTTTCTTACTGTTTTCCTTATTTTTTTGCTCAATTTTTTTATTTATTTCTACTTTTTCCTTGAATTCAGAGTCTTCTTCACCATCAGCTTCTCCATCTACTCTCGTGTAACGTTAATTTCCTCTTCATCTATCAAAATTTAATTTTATTTTTTTGTACCTTTTTATCTGAATCCCTGAATCAGACTAAGTAATTTTTCTTTTTTTAGTATTTCTCTGAATACACTGTTTATGGGTTGCTCGTATTTTAAAAATGCGCACTGGAGCCCCATGGCTATCAGCTAGTCCTCCTTTCTTCTGTTCGTCCACCAGCTGAAACAGTTCTTGGCGTGTCCACTAAGTGCTTATTTTTCCCGTTCATATTACTGGATTTCGAAAGTATGCGTCAGGTACTTTGTTTCAAATGCGTGGTGAATACAACCACTATAGCTAACAGTTCCATGTTATACGTCGGGTAGCGTAACTCGCTCCCTCGGAGGCCTGGTGAAGCATATTCATACGGTCTATCTTTTCCCAGTTCACCTTGGCCTAATATTACCCCTATTGCGTAATATGACGCATCCGTTGTAACTATAAAGGGCTTGTCCAGATTTTAGAACTGGCTTACTAAATAACGCTTCAACAAGTCTCGTAAGGGCTTGCTCCTACTGCTCTTTCCATTTTGACTCTGTCCCTTTTTTTGAGATCTTGGAGAGCAGCTGAGAAATTTTTGTATTACTCTGGATAAATCGTCCATAACAGTCAACAAATCCAAGAAAATGTTTAATTTTCGGCATTTATAGGTCTCGAGTATTTTTTTGCTACCTCAATCCTCTTTGGATCCGTTTTTATTTGCCCATCCCCAACAATTTTCTCTAACACTTTCCGTGTAGATGCCCCTACACACTGTTTTAGAAATTGGCACTTCTTAGGTTCAGTGGTAAAGTTAGCCTCTTCGAAGTGGCTTACAAGTCTGATAAAGCGTCTTTAGTGTTTCTCAAGGTTCTTGGCAAACACCATTATGACTTTGAGGTACACTTCTACTTCGTGCACTTGTAAACCCGCCAAAACGAGTGACATCGTTCTCAGAAATGTATTGGGTGAGTCCGTCCATCCCATTAGCATACTTTTATACTGATAATTTCCGTCTGGCCCAGAAACTGCCATTTTATGTGCGTCCTCTTCATCAATTTTGATTTGAAAAAGCCCTTGTTTAAGATAGATAACTGTTATATATCGAGCCAACGCTACATGCTCGAGTATGTCGCTCTAGAATGGTAAGGGATGGCAGCTTCCTACCGTTATTTCGTTGAGTTGTCCAAAATCAGTTACCACGCGCCAACGCTTCTCTCCACCCGGCTTCGCATGCTTGGGTACAATCCTCATGTAAAAATTGTATAGTGATTTTAATGGTTCGACTATCCCTTGAGTTTAAACAATTTTTCTATTTCTTTCTTCATTTGCTCCCTCAGTACCGGTGCACAGTGGGCAAAAACGGGTTTTTTCGTTCTTAAATCGTAGAACTCGCGAACAGAAATAGATAGATTGATAATTCTTTTTGGATGTTGTAGTTCACTTAATGAAAAATATAGAAAAATTGTAGGAAAGTATAACATACATTGTTCTAGCCTAAAAAAAGTGCGATTCTTGGTTATTTTCGAGAAAAATCAAGAAACAGGCTCAAAAAAAAAGTAACAACTAAAAAACATGTAAAAGTAAATAATTGATACCATTATATCCGAAAATTAATTTTATACTGATTTTATTTCTTATACTGACTCAACATAACCTCAATACTCGCATAAAATGAAAATATGCTACTTTGTTTAAAAAATCATTGTAAATCGTCCTAAAAAAATTAACATATGAATTATTTTTCCAGATACAAACATAAATCCCAGAACAAACCACTGTAAAATCAGAATTTATATTATTTTCCTGTTTTAGAACCTCAAAAATTATTAAAACTTATGTTAGGAAAAAAAGGAAATTTTCTTCTATATTTAAAAATATTGACTTACTGTAAATAAATTTGTGTTAAACAATACCTATTCATGCAGCAAAGAAGAACACTATATCTACAACAATAGTGAAAGTGACGTCGATGAATTAGAATCATTTAACGAGTGTGATGAGAGTGATGATGAAATGTGTATATGATAAAAACGCTGGATAATTAGATAATCAAAAATCTGTTTTTCAATAATTTTTGAGGTTATAAAACAGGAAAATAATATAAATTCCGATTCTACACTGGTTTGTTCTGGGATTTATGTTTGTATCTAAAAAAATAATTTATATGTAAATTTTTTTAGGACGATTTACAATGATTTTTTAAACAAAGTAGCATATTTTCATTTCATGCGTGTATTGAGGTTATGTTCAGTCAGTATAAGAAATAAAATCAGTATAAAATTAATGTTCGGGTATAATAACATCAATGTATTTACTTTTACATGTTTTTCAGTTGTCACTTTCTTTTTTGAGCCTGTTTCTAGATTTTTCTGGAAAATAACCAAGAATTGGACTTTTTTTTGAGGTTAGAACAATGTATGTTATATTCCCCTATAATTTTCCTATATTCTGCATTAAGTCAACTACAACATCCAAATAGTAGTTTTCCTACGAGTTTGAAAAGTCTCTGTTTGCGAACCGAGAGGTTTGCGGCCCGAGCCGAAGGCGAGGGACGTAACGAGGTTCGTCAAGGAGACTTTTCGAACGAGTTCCGGAAAACTGCTTTTTCGCCCAAGGAAGTACCAGCCTCCCAAAACCACTCGAGTACGGAAAAATAATTTTTAATCTATCTATTTCCGTTCGCGAGTTCTACGATTTTGGAACGAAAAAACCCGTTTTTGCCCACTGTGCGGTGGATACCTTTAGCACTTAGCTGTCACGGGCTTATCAGTTATAGTCTTGATTCGATGCTTTAATGTATTAGTGGCTTTTAACGGCTCTTCATCGCGACCAAACACGAAGCGACTATGTTCTATAAGCTTACAGACATGTAATTCTTTTTTCTTTGTTCAAGCTAGACACGTCTACGAGTTTCATTTTTTTTTCGACTCTTACAATTTTATCTTCATTTAACTCTCCGTCAAAATTATGGGATGTATACATCCAGCTTGTTGTTGTGCTATGAAGCTGGTATGTGCCATACCTGGTTGAACCGAATGTTGTTCATGTAGAAGATACCCTATTTATATTATTGCTGTGCAAGGGAAAAAAGTGCCTTTTGTTGGTATCCTACACTTTGATTTCTTATATTATCTTCGTCAGTTTGTCCATGAGTCCCGGAATACCTAACTGCTGAGTACGTGCAAATCTTTCGTACTCTTGTGCCAAAAACTCTTCGGGAATCTGTGGTGAAGTTTGTTGTGCTTTTCGTTGATTATTGCAATTTCCAGGTGTATTTTTCGCTTGTACTGCCTCGTCTCTCGTATACCCGCTTTTTATCTTTCCAGCGCCATATCCAGCGTCCTTCGAATATGACTTACATCTTAGGGTATTGCCCATATTAAAGTTGTCTGAACTCGGCCCTACTGTTTGCACAGTCGTTGGAGCGATTTTTTCTTTCACAATACTTGGTTTCATTTTTTCAGAAATTTAAGCATTAAAAGGCTCTGACTTTGTTTATGTTCTTCCAACCTTTTTCAGATTCCAGACTATGTACCAAGAATATGGTCAGCACTTTTAACTCTGACTCGTTTTCTAGATACATGGCCATTTTGTCCTCCCAAACGCTCATTACGTCACTTAGCGCTTCGTCGAAATTTTGCATCGTAGGTACTGTGTTATTCTTTTTCGTTATTACTTATTTCCTACCCGTGTTATTTTATTTGTTATTGCGTGTGTAATTGTATTATTATTAATTAATTTAATATCTTCTCGCTTTTAACATGATGAATCTTCTTAATGATCTAAAATCTTTATGACACACGATAAATTACTCTCGTGACGCACCACCGATACCATGAGGAGGACACTAAACGCAAAATAAATGTAGCAACAAAAAGAAATTTGTATCACACTCAAAGTGTTAACAGAATCCCTGAGACAGTATAAATACAATCGTTTATTTAAAATCTTATGTACTTACCATATTCTTCCAGTTAGAACAATAGCAACCAAAACCCTGAACATCTTTGTTTGCTCGATCTCCTGTTGTAGAACTAGGTATTCTTTCGCCTTAGTCCTTGATTTAGAATTGCTTGTCTTCGTATTTAAGCAACTCTTTGTTTCGCTGATTCTTTTCGTAGAAGTTACTTATTCACTTTGTGGCATGACACTATGTGTGTTTCCCAAAAATTGCGAGACACGATACTTTACCGTTGACAAAGACCAAAAAAAAATTTACTTTTATTTTATTTCATTAAAACGACCATCCAACTTTTCACACCAAAACTATTGTGTAGCATTCTGTTGTCTTGGGGTGCTCCCAAAGTAAATAACAAACACGTATCAATTTCTTTATTTATTTAAACCAAAAAGATCACGTCACGTGCGTTAGACCTTCGTCCTTGCTGGTTTCAACCAGAGAGCAAGCTCCCTTCAGCATCCTATTTGCTTATCTCTCCGCTCCCTCCCACTTTTATCGTCGTCAATAGGCCCAAGAAAAAAAGGGTGCACGTACAGTGTATTTACATTTTTTAACACTTTAGTCTTTATCATTTTAATAAATTGAACGTTACTTTTGAAACAAAGAAAAAAATTATTAATAAAGTCTGCAGCTTATGTTAACAAATTCTTATAAAATCAGCTCTTATTTTCTTAATGAAAATGCCATTAAAAAGATCCCGAAAAATTATAATTATAAAATTAAAAATAAAGATTTAAAAAAATTTAGAAAATGTGGTTGTGGATGATGCATGTGCTTTATTTCGCAAGGTCTTCTGAAAGCAGGTAAAATAGAAATTCGAAAAAATTGCTTGAATCTTATGTTACAGTGTGTCAAAAAATAGAAAAAACTTTTTTTTTCAAACAATATCTTAAATTTGTTTGATTTTTTAAAATCTGTAAATGCTTTAAGTGCTAGATTTTAAAGTATAAATCCTACTTATTTGCAACATCTTAATAAGAATTTTCCTTTTACTGATATTGACTACAATGCATTAAGAGAAAAGATCAAATCATTGCCTTCTTGTTTTAGTAATAATATAAAAGAGCTTTGTAACTTGAAAGTCAAAAACTTAAAGTATAAAATAACAAGCACGCAAACTATAACCAGTGGTTTGCAATTTTATAATCTAAAGATTTAAGTTGTAGTTGTAATAACTTTGCCTTATTTAAATGCTGAGCCCGAAATAATATTTTCTTTCGTTACAGACGTTAAGTCTAATAAACGAAACAAAATGGAGAGTTATTAAATAAATGCACCTTGTCTTATGAGGTCTTATTTTTTAGCTCGTTATAGTACAGCCTTAAATTTTAAAATATCTAAAAATCAGCTCGATAATTTAAAAATATGTAAGCATAAGTCCTGAACTACCTAAAAAGTAGAGTCTCGGAGTATTTAATAATGTAAATATTTGCATGACTGCCACGGTTTTTGTAAATAATTGCAGATATTATTTGCTTTTTACATATAAATAATTAGTATTATCCACATATTCATAAATAAACATCAAATACTGCATCTATGTCCATAAGCTAGTCACTTATTTGTTGATAATTTTTTAAATACTTTAATTTAGCAATAAGGTGATACAGAAATTATGTCTGAATCAATGGCGACCAGGAAATTACTAACTTACTAGTATTTACCATTTACAGTTAACTGTCATAACTTTTTAAACAATTGAACTCTCAATTATTCTTTTTATTAATAAACATATATATTAAATGTAGACTAATTCCAGCATGTTACGAGTGGAATAAGCCTACGTGGACAACTACTCCAAAAAAAAATTAAATCAGTAAAGATAATTGCAGCGTTAAGTACAATTTTTATTAAATTTTATTAAATTCTGGTCACATTACCTAGTTTTTTTTACTCAAGAATTTTCTAGAAATTTTTATTTACTTTTTTTTTGAAACGTACCGAGATTTTTACCGCACTGTAGTATGAAAATAGTATCATATAATGCACTGCACAAGCTCGTAAATACACAATCAAAAAACTTTTTTACTCTAAGAGTGAGCTTATTGACAAGTAAAAAATATTATTATAAACTTATTGTACCAAAAAACTGTTTTATGTTGACCATAACATTATTTACATGATAAATCAAATTTATAGTATAAAAAAAAATTTTTTAACAACAAGTGTAATACTTCTTAAGAAATTAGCTTATGAATAAAATAATCATCATAAAAAAAGACACATAGATAAATAAAAACAGTCAAAAAAATTCCAGTAATCAAGAATCGATGACATATTTATCAGATTCTATGCGTGGGCGAAGGACGTAGTCCGCTCGACCAAAGACGATCATCCCCCTCTAAACTGTAAAAAATGTTACCGTAGATTTACAACACTCGCCGTTGAAAAAAATTAAACCAATGCTGCATATGGTTAATTAACGACTAATTTGTAGTAATACTGTAGCAATTGTAAGTCTACTACACGGTTTGTAACAATACGTATGGCCCGAGTCTTCAGTATATTTACTACAGCGGTACTGTATGTACTATACCAATAGTAATTTTGTACAATGTAGCTAGATGGCGTGACTTACAACCGTCGCAATAGGTGTCCTATTCTAATAGTAAAAATACTAGCACTTGAAGTAAAATAAGCACAATCACGATGTTTTAATAGAAACTATTCATTTTGTGCTCGATCAGCTCGTATACATATGAGTATCATTTTTCTTATTTATTTTACGATCAAACAAATGTTAAGTATTAGCTTAGCTCTTCATACGACGTTCATACATTTTGTTTACGATGTACATACGAGAGTTTACACATACTTGAAAATTGTTACCAATCATAAAAGTAACAAATTCACAATAAAAAATTATACATTATAATTAACTTTTTTTTCGATTTGTATAAGAATACTTGTACTTTGTACGCAATTATTTTATAATAATACTAAAGTATATGAACACAACATTTCATATTAAGTGGATAATTTCGCTCAAAATCTGCCAAACTTTTGACAATAAGATGACGGTAGATACTGTCGATGTCGTTTCTACTGTGATATCATTTTTTTTATCATTAGGATAGGTACGCATGAATAATTTTTACAAGTATGTAATATTTGTCGTCGATACGTGATAGAACTTTTAGCAATAATTTTTCATCTGACTTAATATTCCCTTTTAAATAAAATTGTATTTAATACAATATCGGAAAGAGGGGCTTAATTTTTTGACAGTACGTACTATCACCTTTCGTATAATTACTGTACTTTCACTACTCTGTTTCCAAATCAGGGTTGTTGGTATCCTTATTTTCCATACGTTCAGCTACTCTGATAGTTTCTACAACCGTTTGGCCCTTTGGCTTGTGCAATTTTTGGGCTCTATCAAGTTTTCTATCGATTGCCATGATTTAATCATACACCGTTCACCGTTTGTGTTCGTGCTCTGTGCTTGCTGTCTGGCACAATGTGAAAAAGTCTGTATTGCATAAACAGGAAAACGAGGGCAAGTGTGATTGGATATACATGATTTAATACAAAGTATACAGACAAAAGGAATGTTAGTGCTTCAACGATATTATGCGTCTCGTTTTTTATGACTTGTTTCTCTACTACGACCTAATGGACCTTGTTGACATCAATTTTTAGATTATCCCAAATATCTGCGTTGATGTCAGAGAAACTACCTATATTAAAAGAATAACATACATATTAGATCTAATATCAATTTCAATACGTGAATCGTACATGTAACGGATACTTCCAATATTAATTACATGCAATGAAAACATATGTTATCGTTTTAGCTTATTGCTATACATAGGAAAAAAATTTCACAAAAATGTATAACCCTTGACTGCAATCATCAGATAGTTGTGTTTAATCACACCTTCGGAGTAAGCTTCAGCCCCTTCCTGCAAAAGCAGACAGAAGTTTAATAATTATTAATAAACGTGTTCAATCGTGAGCACACTTCACTAGGCTTCTTTTCTCAAACCAATTTTCGTTAATATGTTTAAAAAGTGTTTTAATACCTTTAGTAACTAAAATACATCCGTAGGTGATTCCCCGAAGTGCGCAAATATTGTTTCTACGCACGACATGTACTTTACTTAATTTTCTGCAGATTGTGACATTACAGAGATATACTGCTGTCCTGCTCTGTACTCTAGTGGAACATCTACGTCTGCAATAAAGTTAGATTGAAAATCTATTGCTGTAATGCCAGTTAGTGAGTGGAAATGTGAATAGAGGAAGTATTTCTGCAGAAGACATGGCCAAAACTCATTTATCTCAAAGATACTTTGTGGTTCAGTCGTTTTATTTAAAAACATAGGTTGGGCAACGAAACTTGACTCGAAAGCTTTTATCAGTTTTGGTGCATCACTGCTCATCGTGTTAAACTGTGGACAGGTCAACAAAAATTGTTTATTCATTCCATACGTCTGTTCATTTTCTCTGATTGGATAAGATAGAGGCTAAAACTGTGGGCAACCCCCTTTCAAGGCATTCCATTTCCTTCGCTTATGTTATAATAATGGCTCCGTTTGTACTTGGCTTGTAAGAGACGATACCTGATTTGGCCTATTAAGATTGTCATTTCGATATTTTATTTTTTTTACCAAAAAATTCACACCATCTTCATTCCTTAATCCATTGCTGAATCTGTCTTCAAAAATATCAGGATACTTGTCACGTATACTGATGGCAATTGCGTGCACACTAGCAATGACCGGGTACTATGAAATCTCTCTCATCCTAGCGACAACTCTTTCAACAACCTCCTTCCTAACTGATGCAGCGACTTTTTCTGGCAAAGGCTTTTTCTCCTCTAGAAGCCGAATTGTTTCCGGGCTTACAGCATGCCAAGGAATAACAAAGTTATAAAATGTGCGTGTTTGCTCATCTACTGGATTTGTCCGAGACTCGTCGTTCACCTCCATCTGTCTGTTTTCACGTATTCTTTCAGTCTGGCAACCTTCAATATTGTCGTTTGATTCAGATTGGTGAGGAGCTGAAACACTAGATTTCATAGCCTTGCTAGAACATTCTGGAAACCATGATTAGTTGCTTTGTAAAATTAAAAGTGTTTCTTTCTGCACATAAATTAAAATTTCATTTCCATTGATTACTGTTCCATCGGAGTTCAACACGATAACTGATCCCTCAATATGTACTTTTTCGCTGGCTTTAGATATCGCTTGTTGAAGAACGCCCTTATCGTCATTAATCATAACGATACATTTTTTTGTACGGCAAGCTGACCAAATCTTTAACAAGTACATCTGTAAAAAATAATTTAAAAAATAAAGATGGTATTTTTTTTATGTTTCAGGAGTATGTAATAAGAATCCATTACCTCCAATTATGACTGAAATATTTTGGAAATATATTGATTATCTCTTTCGTACTGGTATAAAAGCAGAATTAATAAGTAAAGAGAAAGTAAAGCATTAACTTGTGTGGCACTGCAATTGTGGGAAATAGTTTTTTAAAAATATGTATTAAGCCTACGAAAGTAGTGGATTGTAAGATAATATGGCTAGAAATGTGTATTCATGCGTTAAAAAAATTTGGCAACTAACTAAAAACCGGTTCATTTTTCTACCCTTAGATTATCTACAAGTTTTTTTTAACCGTAAACAAAAGTCTCCACGTATATAACTTATCAGCACACTTTTCTCCACTGAGCACGAAACTTTGGAGAGAAGTGGGGAACGTACCTTTGTCTACTTAATTACTACAAAATGGAATCTGTTAAATCTGTGGTACTAACATACGGGTCATGCTACTGAAAACGGCATATTTCATGTCCCAGTAGATTACAACGTCGTTTTTTACAAAGTCCGATTTTTCCATTCCAATAAGCCAGTTTACAGGCTCGCAAATTTGAAGATTCTGTCCCTCCAAAATAAAAACTAAGAGCCCGTAATGCTAAGAAATGTTATGTATCTTTTTATAGCATTCAGTTATCGATTTGGAAGATAGCGGGTTGCAATTGAGCTGTTTTAAATATAATTTAAGTGCAATATCAAAGCTTAATTTGCATTTGGTGCATTATAATTTCGATTTTTCCACAATTTCATAAGAGACCGTAAGATTCCTATTTTATATAAGAGCCCGTAACAATATAAAACGCATTGTATCTTCACTGAGTGCCAGCTCATCAGATAAAATAGTATAGTATATAATAGTAGGGACACAGTACACGTACAAGTGCAAGGATACAGTTGAATTTTCATTGCGAGTGGTATAATCATGATCTTATGATAGTTCTTTCAACCCATAGCACTACTTTTTTCGAAAAATACAATAAGAAGGTCGTAAAAAATTTTCTCGTACAGATCCAGTGGGGCCCAAAAATTTGAGCTTATTTTAGTTACGGACAATTAAAAAAAAACTTTCAGAAAAATTAAAAATCCGTTTTAAGTGTTTGTCCATTCCAGCCATCGATGTGTGTCGTTTTCAGTAGAATGACCCATATACATCCAGATGTATGGGTACTATTTTTTGTCAATAGTTATGGATACCGAGAATTGTTTTGAATGTATTTACGAACAATTGATTCACACAAGTGGAACCTAACTAGTGGTAGCATTTTCAACCCAAACTTGTTGTTAGTTAAACGCTCACGGAAATGTGTGCAAATATTGTATTTGTATTCCAGACTCTCTTATGACCACCCACAAAAGATGTTACAAGTTTTAAGAGAGTGGCACAGTTAGTAATGGTTACTTGTTTCGTACGATGTAGTACATGAGACGGGGTAGAGTTTTAACTTAACTTGTGTACTAGAGGGGATTTCAGCTGAGATTGTAAAACTCATTAGAGTGCCAATGAATAATAAAGCTTTATTATTCTTTCGACAAGATCAAGCATGGAATTTATATGTAAGTATTATACGTGAAATTATTACAAACGATTTATATACTTACAAAGTCTTACAACTCTACGTATAGATCGTACTTTGTAACGAATATTTTTTTAGACATAAAGCTGAACACTAACAGTGGACCAGGTGATAAAAGGGAGGAATATGGAAACAGGTTTTGTCGTACAACTCTTTATTCAAACCCATTGTATTCTAATTTTTCGTAAGCTCCTAATTCCACTATTTCTATTATTTGAAAAGTTGTCTCCAAAAAATAAATATCGTTTTTGGTTGAATTCACAAAAATGTGTTCAATTTTGCAAATTAATAAGTTGCCATATTCTGTTAAGTCGATACAAATGCAAGATCCAGCACTGTATTTAATTTAATGAATTGAAACCGTTTGGCATAAGTATTTAATATCTAATGTTTTCACCAACGTTTCAATGGTTGACCACCATGTCGAGTTCAGCACTTCTTGTACCAATAAGTAATATTCATCGGTGGTTGCATACAAATTATAAGGTATGTCTAGAGAAGACTTATGTAATTCGTGATTTTCAGCCATAGTTTTTGTTATGTGTTTGATATTTTTCAATTGTCTAATGACTTCTTTAGAAAACTTATGTTTACTCTCAAACCACAAAGTCCAGAAGTGTTTGAGAGGTCCAAAAATTTGTATCAATTTAGGATATTGCGACAAATATTCGTCTTTTAATCGCACTGGGATGGCCGGAAAATAAGAGACTCTGAGGAAGACATAATTATTAATTGACTCACGTAATGCTTTAATTTCACTGTAATACATTGCTGGAGCGCAAATTTGACTGCAAATTTTCTATAACAGTAGAACCATGTTCCACACGGGATCAAAAAAATTCTTATTGCAATCTACTAGTGCAATTAGCAGTATATTCATTAATCTCCTTATTTCACTTGCTGAGCCAAATAATTTAGATAATTTACGATAAACTTTAATTTCTGGTATAAACTGCCGGACCTTCCCTTCAAATTGTATGTTGTTTAATCTATAATTAAGTAAATTTATCTTTATCCACTTTTTTCCCACAAAATAAATATCAAGGAACATATCGTACTGCACAATTCCTTAAAAGATGTCGTAGGCAATGCACGGGGGAAAGCCTGGCTTGCACACGTGGTAGTGCTTCAGACTATTTAGAGGGGAGTTTTTCTTAATTCCTCTGACACTTGAATCAACTCGTAAAAATTTAATGACGCATTCATTGTAAGCATCTATTGTCCGCAACTGTTTGCTATTGAGGGGATTCAATCTAAATTCTTTACGCGTATTCTCGCAGTAACGACAAAAAAATTTAGCATTCCCAAAATTTTCGACAAACCCTCCAATCTGATGCGATCCTCAATTGTCTCTCATGACGCAAACTACACTACTTTTAAAAGTAACAGTCTTCCCGGAAATATTAACATTAAATCCTTTATCTTTGAGATGTTTAATGTCCGTTACGATCGGGCTTAAAACTGATGCCATCCAAACTCTTTAACGTCTTTCTCTTTACCAAGAGCGACTAGTTTAATATTATTGACTTTCGAACGAATATATGGTTGCATACTAAACAAAACCAAGTACTCACCAACAGCTTTAAATTTCCCGCGTGATGATCCCAGAGGATTACTTTGAATCCGTCAGCGTACAATCCAATTTTAACCAAATTTAATTGAGAAAAAAAATCATTTGTTTTGATAATCGTCTTATTGTTTAAATCGCGAAGTAGGTTTAAAGCAACCGTGTTATTTGTTTGTTTTTGGTTAAATTCGTATAGGCTTCACAATATTATGTCTAGTGTTTTCATCAGCGAACATATGCAAAATTGCACTCGCTATTACAACCGTTTAAATATTGAAACGGAATTGTCTGTGGCTCTACAAATGTAAAAGATCGTACAAAAAACTCTCTTCTTGTGTATGAAGTGAGCAATAACCCAGACGTTGAGTGTAGCAATGATGAAACATCTTGAAAACAAGTGGCCACCATACATTTAAAAATAGTTTTGTCATTATCACTCAAGTGGGAGTTAGTTAAGAGACCTGGAAAGTTTTCAAACAATTTAAGAACGATCTCGTGCATACTTTTAGTTACGTGTTGCACAGGCTTGTCCGTAGCAAAGAACGTCGTATACAAAGCTCTTACTAATTAAACAATCTGGTGTTAAATATTGTTCTGATTAGTACAATTTTCATCAATAGTATCACCACTGACAGTATTAAGTAATTGCTTCAAGGATTTATCGAACGAAGCATCCGAAGAACAGTTGCTGTAAGGGACAGCAATGTCAGTTTGGGGTGACATGATAGAGACTTGCGATAATTCTTCCAACTGTGATTCTTCGTGATTTATTTCCGTTTGTGGTACTGTCTTATTTTGCAATTCTGGTAATATTGTTCGCAAGCCCAAGTCACAGCATACATTATGCCTAATAAATGTGTTTTTGTGATTCCTGGAAATGTGCACATTACGAGCTGTTTGTGTTGTAAATAATTTTATACCATCACAAAATTTGCAAGTAATATTGATAGTTCTTTTCACGTGCTTAGAAGCATGTGGTTTCAAAGCAGAACTACTGTAACAGCTGTAGTTGCAATTTTTATGTTTGTAAACGAACACGCTCTCTTTAGAAAACGTATGGTGTCGCAATAAATGCTGTTTAAATGATAAATAAGTGCTACACTGTATTGAGCACTTGGCATTTGAACAATGGATTTTTAAGTTACTATCTTCACTATGCAATTTCTGATGTTTATTATAAAAAAAAATGATTGTCAAATTTGAAGAACAATTTTGACATTGAAACGACATGGTTGATACGACAAAGGAAATGGTTATACGTAGGAATTGAGGAATTGAACAAGTGAGATGGTTGGATTTTCTGTAATGCTGGGATAATCAGAAGCTATGTCTTTTGCTGTGGCTTCCAAACCTTGTTGGCGTTTTCTCCATCAAGATGTCTGAAACATATATGCACACGGGTATGTCATACAAAATTTAGATTTGCTTATCGATAGAATATAGTAGATATGTACTCATTGCTTAAAAAAAAAATGTTTAGTGAAGATGATAATGGTAACACTATAGATTTTGAGCGACATTCTGAAATTGCGCTCCTATCGAAAAACTTTAGAACAATTGATCGAACCAAAAGAGGATAGAACTATATGAAATTGCTTCTGACTCTAATCGCCCGGTGGCTAATCTTTAAAAGTCGCTTCTCTGCTCTTGAGGCCAATATTGGCGCAATTTTTTGTTTTCCCTTCTACGTCTTATTTGATGTAATTGTGCATAAAATAAATATTTTATAATATATAATAATACAGTTATGCGAAAGATGTTGCAAATCCAAAATAGTTGTTTGCAAGAAAGGTGCAGGTAATCCGACTTCGCGTACGACTAGTGGTAGACGCGCAAGAGAGTCCCGAGTTGTCAAAAACGATTGTGTACATTTTGTGTAGAAAGTTTTTTTATAATATGTATGTGGAAAATTGGATTACGAGCACATAATGTCGTAATGCATATATTACGCACATAAATTACGTAATGTCCGTTGATATTATTTACTAACTGTCCCCCGGGTCACTGGATTTAAATGCTTGGAATTAACGTTATAAATTGAGTGCGATTTTTTGGAAAAGTAATACACTTTTAAAAAATGGGTCGGTAAGGTACGGAATTTTTCAGATACATATGTAAATTAGTTATTATAAAACAAAGGTTCGCATTAAAGGTTGTGCAGGATCCAGGCACGCCAGCCTCTTGATAGGAGTTAGGGAGGGGGCGAAGGCTTCCCCTTCTAAAACAATAGTCATTCTTTGAAAAAAAAAAATGTTGCAATCGTTACTCAAACAAAAAAAATTAGCGGGATAAGAGTATCAGTGATATCAGTTAATCAGTATTAAAATGACTACTAGAGGGCAACATTGGGCAAGGCTCTCTTCTTTTTTAGTGATGAAGTATAACTATGTAAAGTTGTCACGTTATATACGTGTGATTGAGTGTATTCAGATTGTATATATACTTATAAATGGAAGGTAAAAGAGGCAAGCTGATACAATACTGACCCATGGTAGCCCATTTTTTAAAACTCAGCGTTTGCCACTATTTTTAAAAATTGGATGCTAGATCAGAAGCCCTTGATACTTCCTTATTGAAATATTTAAAGTTTGTGTCAAAAATTTTATAGAAAATACAGAATAGAATTTCATAATAGTTAGGTCTTATTTTAATGATGTTTCAAAGAAAGATGTTAAAAAGATGTTGCTCGAGACAAGTTCATATTACTTTACCATTGTATATGCGCAGTGTATGGAAAACCAGTCTGTAAAACCATTTCCAGCTCTTTATAACAGACTATGTAGAAAATTTAATTCTTACAACACTGCGAGGAATATCAATACTTCACACACTATTATAAACATATAAATAGTCCAAACTACACCGATAAAGTCTAAATTTTTTTTTAGGTGTGGTGCAGTTTCCAAAAACCGAAAAAATTTTGCATTAACACCAAAACATACAATACTGAGATGTGAGTGATGTACCCATCCTCCCACCACGTACATACTTTTTGTTAAAATATTGTATTTTTTTGATACAGTTCCGTGAGATCATTAAGAACATGTAATGTCAACATCATACCTTTCGTTAAATTTAAAGCATCCGGAGGAAATAGAAGAATTTATATTTTCGTTTAAGATTTCTAACATTTTTTAATTCACCTACAATAATAAAAATGTTTTTTTTACGTTGGTTTCCCACGTTTCAGCTTACATAAGTCAAAGCGCTTCTTGATAATTAAAATCACTACAATTTCTTAATTATTGTAAGTTAAGTTTTTTGTTTATGTTGATAACAAAGGCATACGATTGCTTCAAATTCTAATTTGGTGGTTAAGCAAACCTGCTGTGACAAAAATTATAACTCTTATAGCAACAAGTATTTGAAAAACATATTATGAACACTGTGTGAATACCCTAGATCTTTTGAGATTTAAGAAATAAGTGCATGCAAATGGTACTGGTTATTCTAAATTATTGCTCATAAATAACCAGGCCATCAGAATGTTGTCGTTTGATCGTAAAGAAATTTTACTGTCCTTATGTTATACTTGCATTTTAGACATCCGTCACAGAAAAAGAATGTATACTTGAAGTTAAGGAGCATGACACTACCTATATTAAACACAATTTATATTGTACAAAGAAAAAATAAAATTACCTTGAAATATTAATAGAACAGCAATTGACAAAGAAAAAAGAGCACAAGCCGCCAAATATTTCACAAGATTCTGGTTTGTGTGAAAATATCTATACTTATAAGATGGATGAAATAAATCTGAAAATACAAGTATTCACCCATAAGGTACCAGTGTCACGTGCACTTCACTTAGAACAATCATTGTGTTGTACCGTAACTTACAATCAACTGCATGACTCGTTGACTATGCCTTTACATTATCTGATTTAAGAGTCACTCATTTACATTTGCCAAAGACTAATACATTTCATGCTTAACAATAAATTCTTATCTGCACACAAACTTTGCTTGTTCGCCTCATGACTTTGCACGAGAAAATACCACGAGTCACCTTAATAACACCAGTAGTAAAGTCCACTTTGTTACCAACAGATAACTTCGGCTCTACTATACCAATGGTACTATTATCATCGCATATATGCTATATGGTACTTGCAATTGTACTACAGCCATAGTAAAATAAATGTACATTATGAGTTGTAACATTACTACGTCCAAAAATGGTCGTTTTTTTTTCCAACGATGAATGTATCAGAATTACTACATTGATAGTAAATTGACGTAAGAATTTGTAATATTACTAGTCAGAAGTATTTTTACGACACCAATCCAAGTAAATTTCTACAAACGGAGTAGTAAACCTACGATAGCATTTTTACAGTGTATAGTATAAGATTATTTTAAAGATATTAGTTTAAAAAGAGCTTAGGTAGAAGGTAGAGGTAGGTGAAGCTCTCCTTTCACTGCCGGCCTGGTCAGAGAGAGAGAGAGAGAGAGAGAGTTAAATCGTTGTGCGCTTGCACGAGAACTCTTGGTTGTTAGACTAACTGGCTCTTAGGTGAGCGAGCACTGTTGGTTAGTGACTCAACTATTATTAAGTATTGTTTATTTCACAAGTTTGGTCTTAGGTGAGCAAGCATTTTTGATTAAAAAGCCGACTGTATTTTTATATTATTTAAAAATAAAAAATACCTTTGATCAATCGTATATTAGTAATTAGCGACATAACTCTTTTTTATACAAATTGTATACATATATTCTCCTTTACAAAAGCAATCGTTTGCAAACCAAATAGTTTTTAGGGCAGTTTGGTCGTTAAAAAAATACAACTTTACTCGAAAAAGTATTAGTGATAAGCAACCTTACTAGTAGCTACCTCAGAGTGTATTTTATTTATGAATAATACTATAATAATATTAGGATTCGTATAACCGACGCTTATTTGCCTGATATCATATTTTATTTATCGGAAATACTGAAAAACTGTTAGTTTTCTTATTGTCGATGCTTACTTACAGAAGATCATATTTTATTTATTATTATTATTTGAGTATGTTGGGTTTCTTATCATTGATGCTTTTTTGCCGAAGAGAGTATTTTACTTATTAATAATGATGAAAAACTATTAGATTTCTCATCACCAATGCTTACAAGCCTAAGAGCGCACTTTAGTTAATAAATACATTAAAAAACTATTTCTAATCACCTTCTAAAATATTGAATGGTTAAGCAGACACTCGTTGTAATAGCGTAGCAAGCGTAACATTTTCTTTTTTTTATTCATCTTATTGATGATAACTTTAAGTTTAAGGATTTAGCTGTATTTTCATGTAAACAGTAACTTTTAATTTTCTCATTATTAAAAAAAGTGTCCTTAGTATTTAAAATTAAAAATTCTGGTATGACATGTCTAAGATAATTTTCATTGGTAAGGGAATAAGGATTAAAAAGTTGAGGGCACTTAGATAAGAATGGAATAAAATCAATTTGGCTTTCATTAAAGTGTAGAGGTGTCTTGCAAGGTTTTTTTGCTGCAGTTTTCGTATCAGATAATCTTTTGCGCTCCCCAAGAAAACTCTCAGATTCCGCCCCTGATATACATGATTTTTTGCTACATTTTTCTTTTTTTATATTTTTTACTTTATCAGCCATAATATTTTCTTTGTAAGAATTCCTGGTGATTACAGCTGCTCTACCTTTTTTTATTCGTAATGCTGGATTGCTTTGGTCAACTTTACTTTCTTTGGTTGGAACAATCAAGTAGGGTGTAACATCCTGACTCAAAGATTCTTGTGTAGGCATAGTGAGTTCCACATCATTAAATACACTTAATCTAGATGTATCGGAGGAAGCAAAAGCTCCAATGAATGCTTTCTTCGAAAGTTGGTGTTGATCAACGGAAGAATCGTAGCTTTTTGATGAGGGATCCTCTTTATGTGACAGTAAGAAAGAACTTTGCATGTAAAGAAAAATTAAGTAAAAACTAAACTCAATTTTCAGTTTGAACAAGTGTTATACAAATAGCAAACAACAGATACCAAAAAATTTATCAGAGGCTGTACTTAAGCTATATATGATAGAGGAATTCGTATATAGTTTTCTGATGTATTGCTATGACTTGTACTCGTTGAGTTTTTACCAAGCACTGAGGTCTTGCACCCTCCACTAGCCTGCTTAGATGTTAGTACATCATCTCTAATGCAATAATTTTTAGAGATTTCTACACCTATAGAAGACTGGCACTCTTTAGTTCTTTGGGTTGTAGAGATTGAATGAGGTTTCATAATCTCGTGAACAATTTTTTTTAGTTCTGTAATCCTTGATTCCAATTCTAAAACTGAAAAATAAGCTATATGTATTTTGGAGGATGGTTATTTAATTGTAGAAAAAAATAAAATTTTTTTTATCAGTTAAATAAGTGTGTCGAAAAATTAAAAAGTTTTAAACTGATTTGTAATTTAATGGGTTTGTTTGTTCACCTGATTTATTGGAGTTGCATAGATCCAAAGAGACTTGACCTTCTAAAGCAGAAACATTCAATTTAGGAAATACAGTAGAATCAAAAGGATATATTTCACATCTTCTGAAAGAGTTGATGGCAGTTTCCATTTTTGCAGATTGGATATAAGNGTAGAAAAAAATAAAATTTTTTTTATCAGTTAAATAAGTGTGTCGAAAAATTAAAAAGTTTTAAACTCAAATTTTAAATTCAATGGGTTTGTTCATTCACCTGGTTTATTGGAGTTGCATGGATCCAAAGAAACTTGACCTTCTAAAGCAGAAACATTACATTCAGGGAATACAGTAGAATCAAAAGGATATATTTCACATCTTCTGAAAGAGTTGATGGCAGTTTACATTTTTGCAGACTGGATACAAGCTTTTCCAAAAATTGAGTAAAGATTTTTTAGGGTAACTCAATTGCCCTGACGCTGAAAAGCAGCTCCTTTAGCACTAAAACTCTTATTTAGTGGACAATCAAAACCCACGTTTAGTGGCTACATTTTATAAGTACAATGTAGTGAGAAGCATAGTATTTTTACACCATCTTCTTTTGCCAAATCTATGATGTTTCAATTCTTTACATGAGTGACATGCCCATCAAAGAGGAGAAAAACTAGATTCTCTGGTGTTACTTGGGAGAATTTCACAAACTTTTCAAACCATTTTGTAAATATATCAGTCTGCATATAACCAGTCTTATAAAATTCTGCCCAAGCCCCAGCTGGTGCATCCTTGATAAACTTAAAGTTTTCCTTTACTCTAGAAAATATTAAGAGAGGTGGAATAAAGGTCCCTGCAGCTGACATACAAACTGTGGCAGTTACAATTTCGTCTCTTTCAGCAGCAGTGAGGCCTCCTACTTGTTTACGTCCCCTTTTTGCAATTATCTTTGGTGATGATTTGGGCACAATGGATATACCTGTCTCATCAACATTGTAGATCTTATCAGGTGTATACTTTTGCTTATTAAACATCTCTTCAAGTAGTGAGAAGAATTTCTGCACAGTTTCTTGATTGAATCCAGTTGCTTTGGCAGAAGATGTATGGTCAGCTTTTCTGTACGAAAAATCATGCCTACTCAAAAAGCAACGCAATCAGTCTTTACCGGCCTTTTTTTTTGTTTGATTAAACGTGTGAGAAATGCTTAATTTTTCTGCAAATTGGAAAACTAATTTTCTTATTTCAACCTCAGTGAATCCAAACAACTTTATTTCTATTTCTGAAATGTACCTAGCTAATGCCTCCTCTTGCTCGTAAGTAAAATTGCGGGAGAATCCTACGACAAAAATAACCGTTGCATGATCTATTCTGTAGTAAGTATACAGAACTAATGAATAAGACTTGAGTGATACCTTAACTTTAATCGTTGTTAAGCTCTGAGGTTGGAGTGTATTTATTTTTATTCACTTTTTTTTGAAGAGTAGACCTTGGCACACCAAATTTTTTTGCAGTGCCTTTACATGAGTATCCGTCAAGCACCTTCTGAACAGCCAAGTTCATTTGCCCGTCAGTCCACAATACATCTTTTTCTCGTTTTTTTACATAATTTCGGACCATGACTAATAATAATTCTACTTAATGAGTAACACTTAATAAACTAACAGGTATTAAACATCTCAAGTCGGCACTCAAAGCATCTTGTATTGTTTACATACGGGAAAGGTTAGGTATACAATCAGCAGACGATTTACAAGCTATTAATGGCTGTTCACCATGCTACGCCTGCCCCATTCTAATACAATTTTATATTGTTTATTATGGTACTTATATAAACTATAGAATAAAAAAAATTATTGGACAAGAAAGTTACGGACCTGAGCTATCAAATTGACCTATTTTCGTTTACAAAATATAGCACTTTCGACCTGCTTCAAGCTATTGAAAAATGAAGAAAACCTATTTTCAGTCCACTACATTTAAAAGTTATAAAATAAATAGGAAACGTTATTTCATGACATTAAAAACTCGGAGGATGATAGTAAGAGCCTTTTTCATTAAATTCCTATAAAAATCTTATTTTTAAAATATATAAATATAAATTTTATTAAGGTGCCACGCTCTGCAGCCATGCTAAACTTAACCTTCCCTCCCCTATATAATACAATATAGGTATACAGTTTTTATTTATTATAAAGTCGTGAGTATCTAACTACAAAAATCAACTTGGGGAAACAAAGCCTGATTCCATTACATTTTTCCAGAATGGATCGTTAAGGTAAAAAGGGTGACTTATGAGACCATTGTTATTTCTATTCATAGCCTCGTTTATTTAATTTTCTATGACTGCGCTACATGGTATTTCGAGTGTTCAAGCAATCCTGTTCTATTTAATATGGAGTTGAATTTGTTTTATCTTATTTTTCATAATACTTACGAACAATTTATAGTTCATTCACTATTATACATATTTTTTAAATGTTATAATTCAATATGATTAAGCATTATTGGATAGCATTTGTTATCCATTANGTTAATTGTAATTCTTGTGTAGATTTTATTTGAACCTGATGAGGGCCTTGAAACTTGTTTCTGTACGGGCCAAAACGTTGTTCAATAATAAACAGAAGTTAGCAGTATAACCATTTGAGTTCACTGATTATTTATATAATCTATCTACTGCTATTAGAGTACGCCTAATGCTCAACTAAGTAATACGACAACTGTACAAAAAATATGATAATTTAATAGTCACTAAGTAACCGTGTCATAGCTACTACTGTCTTTCTCGAAGACAATTTTAACGTTAGATTATAGAAAAGATAGCAAAAAATTATTTATTATAGTTGTTAGAAAGGAGGCACGAGCAATGCATAAGCCAACTGGCTTCTTATTTTGTATAATAGTTAAAAAAATTTTATGGTAAGCGAGTGCGTATAGAAGACAACCAAACTAATATTTAATTACGTATGATATGTAAATTAATTGTTCAGCTAATTAACTCTAGTAATAATTAGACGAACGGCTTTTTAGTTTTGCATAATAGTAATTTTAATTACTAGGTGAGCAAGCACTGACGATGAGTAGCCCAACTAGTTTTTAGTATTATAAATTAATTATTTCTCTGTTAATCAGGCACTGACAATGACTTGTATAACTATTGTTCAGTTTCGTACGATAATTAAATCAATTTTTTACCACGATTGGATAAAATATGTTAGTTTTTAGGTTAAAAATTCACACGCTCATTTTGCCTTCCTCTCCGTTTTCTTTTTACTGCCAATTAAGAGAAAAAGTTACCTTTAAAACACTGTAAAAATTTGAATAATAATTTTGCTGACAACAAATATAAATTTTACGGTGCTGTTTTAATTATAGCGATTGTCGCACCATACAGTTTTTATTTATTATAAAGTCGTGAGTATCTAACTACAAAAATCAACTTGGGGAAACAAAGCCTGATTCCATTACATTTTTCCAGAATGGATCGTTAAGGTAAAAAGGGTGACTTATGAGACCATTGTTATTTCTATTCATAGCCTCGTTTATTTAATTTTCTATGACTGCGCTACATGGTATTTCGAGTGTTCAAGCAATCCTGTTCTATTTAATATGGAGTTGAATTTGTTTTATCTTATTTTTCATAATACTTACGAACAATTTATAGTTCATTCACTATTATACATATTTTTTAAATGTTATAATTCAATATGATTAAGCATTATTGGATAGCATTTGTTATCCATTATAATAATTAGAGGTTGTTATACAACACGTACACGAGAAATTTTCTCAAAGAGCTCATAAGGAATTAATTTTGTGCTACGGAGTTGACTGATTGTCGCTTGCAAAAATTTACACTTTTGTTAGAAGGTATTATACAAGTGAATTGATTTGGTACATATAATTAAAAATAATATTGTTTACACAAATAATAAGATGGAATTTTAAATAAGAAAGCTTATATTATAAGTCAAGTATGGTACATTACGTCACTAGGGCACAAAGTACAACATAAGCGCCCAAAGTGCGTAGTTGTTGTCTGTTGGTACCCTGGACACATCTAGTTATGTCCTTACCAAGGGCATAATGTGCAAGTTTACGCTGGTAGGCTCACTTTACAACCAGTAAATCACTTAGGGCCCTAGTTTTTTGCGTCTTCTGGGCCCTAAGTACTTTTCTGCCCATTGGCCCAAAGAGATGACAAGGGTGCAAAGTGTGGCCAGAGGATGTAAAGCAGCAGTTGCACTTTGTGCTTTTGGTAAGAAATAATAGTTTTCATCAGACAAGTGCCGTCGTCTGCAGGTCTATTTTACGGCACAAAGGGACCTTGGAAGCAGGGCCTGAGAGACGTAAGGTAACTGTAAAGCGATGGCGTTTATGTGGCGAGTCCTATTTTTCCTAATAAGGGCACACCAGCATCTTAAAAACGTCTGAGGTAGGAAAATAAAACTAATTTATTAAAAATTTGTTTATTTTCCACACTTGTTACAGCTCACCATTCTTAAACATTCGCAAATATGAATATTAGGGCTCTATTTTTTGAGTAATCATTATAAAAAAAATTTTATTTTTTCTTACAAGTTTAAACAAAAATCTGTTACTCTCAACCAGGGCTTTTTTTCTTAATGTAAGTTTAGAAGCGCTAAATTTAAATATTGAAGAACTAAGAAGCATAAATAGTTACTGTTGAACCTTGTAAGAAACGCATAAAGCAAACTTATTAATAAATAAGTAAGTAACAAGATTTCTTTAACCATAGATAAAAAAACTCACTCTGAAAAAAAATTTTCTGTTCAATGCTTGCAGTCAATAAAATTGGGATGATTGTATGTATTCACATAATATACTTCAAAATAATATTAATTGAATTATTTTAGCAAAACATTAAATGTAACATTATTATAAAATAAAAAATAAATTAATAATTAAGTAACACATAATAAATAATCAGTAAACTAAAATGGTTATACTGCTAACTTCTGTTTATTATTGAACGACGTTTCGGCCCGTACAGAAACAAGTTTCAAGGCCCTCATCAGGTTCAAATAAAATAATTGACCTCTTAAATGGGTCGCGTCAGGCAACACGCTAAATCAATAAAATCTAATAACAGTAATTAAAGTAAGTACAATTGTACGAGAACGTATTTAATCTATAACTTTTAGCCCTAGTTTCGGGTTTTAAAATTCAATGTCAATATTTGTTTAATTCACAAAAATACTTTTAGATATGAAAGAAGGAAGACTATTGCAAGTGCCTAATAAATGGATAATGACATAAATTTTTGCCAATGTAAAAAAAAAGATATGGATGCCTTACGAAGTAACAATATTCTTACTTTTCATAACAAATGTATTCACTTTTTGAGTAATTAGATTTGAAGTTATGAAAAAGGAGCAATGAAAATATATAACAACATAGACTATGCTACACGCAGAAAATAATTACAGGAATT
>NW_019379610.1:1027771-1091777 GCF_000648655.2 Copidosoma floridanum | reverse complement strand
AAGTATAAAGAAATAGTTTGCACAAATACAAGAAAAAGAAATGTTTTAAGCTTATTTCATTATTAAAAAAAGATTTGCATACTTTCAACACTTAAATTGTTTACTTTTAAAACAGATTATAACTCAGAAATTCATAGAATATCGATTAAGTTACACAACAAATGTGTTACTAAATATAATGTTACTAAAAAATAGAAGCATTCAATATGAAAAATTTATAACAAAATATTTTATAGATTATTCTTACAAAGAATTCCTACATATTTTTATATAAAATTTTCGTAAAATGAAATTAACACAACCATGCTTGTTTAATTTTAAACGTTATTATTTTGCTTAGGATTCAGCATTGAGATATTATTGCAGTTGCTTTAATTATTGCGGAACTTTTGAATAATTCATGTATTTTAATAAAACTAATGAGTTACACTGAGTAAACACTTGCAATCATTAAATAAAGTGATCGAGTATGTAATTCATCAATCTTTAGTTCTAAAATATCGTTGAAAACTTTACGTTTGCATGATGAAGTTTAATGGCCGCAATATCTGATGCACCCGTAAATTCTTTCAGTATTATAGTTTTATTTTGGATACCCCGTGGATTTAACATTGAGATTTACCACAATAATACGTGCACAATAATGAATACAGACCCGCAATAATATCAGCATTGACAACTGAACTTTAAGACCTCTTTTTATATTAGTATTTATTTGCTTATACATTCGTAAAAGTGGAATTCAGTAGTTTTTGAGTCCAACGTTAATAATACCAGACAATTATAACGATTTGACAAACTTAATTTCTTAGATAAGCGTTTGAAGCTGACCACTCAAAAAAACCGCAAAATTACCCCCATTTACCCTTCTAAGAACCTAGTATTAGTTACTTACCGTATTGAACAATTAAAATCTACATTGTTTTTGTACAGTATTGACCAACTGTTGTTGAGAAAATATATGCTAAAAGTCTGTATACAAGCAAATAAAGCCTAAATTATAAAACTAGCTTAGTTAGAACTTTTTTTATAGATTAAACAGAAATGTTGTTTTTTTGCATTTAATCTTTTAGATACCATATCAAATCTAAAATGTAGCGAAGGTACTAACAAAAAAAAAGTGTGACGTTCAGGATTCGAAGAAATCTGTTACTTCTAACAGAAGTTAGATATCCAGAAGCTTGGTAAATTTATATATATAAAAGCAAATCTCCTCATATTTTTTGATTTTGAGGTCAACAAAATGTATAAAACTTAGTTTTCAAAGCATATCCTGCCAGCAGAGTAAAAGAAATACCTATCTCATAGATACATTACAAAAACGTTCTGTCTCACATTAACAGTGTAAAACATCCTATCTCAAATTATTATTAAAATATCACAAGAACTTCGATGGCTTAGTGGTTATCGTACTAGCCTCCAAGCCGAAGATACTTGAGGGGTCAAGGGTTCGAATCCCGTCGAAAATTGTCTAGATTTTTTGTGAGTCTTTTTCGATGAAATCAGTATCCAGGATATCAGACAAAACCATTTATCCAGTTTTTAAAATTGGTAGTCAATTTTCAGATGATATCTGGACCTCCAGGGGCTTTATTTTCGAAGGAAAGCCTATACCTGGCAAGCTCATCGGGTAAAGTTACTGATAGTTTTAAAAAAGTCAGTTCAGCGAGTTTCAGGTACAGTATACAGCAACCGCACGAAAGACGTACACGCCTCTTGGTGAGGGCTAAAATTTAAAAGCAAAAAGGTCTTTTATATAGCAAAAGCCAAAAAGAGTCATAGAAAAACAAAGTACCTTGCCATACCATACATTAATAATAAAAATGTGATAATGACCATAATAATAGTACCAATAATAATAAATATTGTATTTCGTGTAAATAACTAAATAACTGTAGCCTTGGGTGAGCACACATCGGTGATTAGCAACTTATTTGTTTTGTAGTATTCTTTATAAATAAAATATGCCCTTCAGAATAAAAGCATTAGCGATAAGCAACCTGACTATTTTTAGTATAGTAAGTTAACAGAATGTACACTCGGGTGAGGAAGCTTTGACAAATAGTAACATAGCAACTTAAGTATGTGCGTTTATTTGAATGGAAATTCACTTTCAAGAAATCCATTAACAACTTAACTCTTGCTCAGTATTGTTGTTTTAAAACAATAACATGTTGGTTTGCTTATAATCAATGATTGCTCACCAGAGGATATAGTTTGTTGGTTAACTATGCTAATAAAATGTTGGGATGCTAATCACTGATGATTGCTTGCCAGAGGTAATATTTTTTTAACTAACTATACAAAAAAAATTGGTTAGCTGATCGCCCATGGTTGCTAGCCTAAAGGCATATTATATTAGAAAGTAATACTCACTAATAGTTGGGTTACTAATAACCTCTGCTTGCTCGATCGAGGATACATGTTGTTAATTAACTATACTTTAAAAAAGTAGAATAACTATCCACCACGGATTGCTTTTCTAAGGGCACATTTTCAAATAAATAATGGTATTACCGATTCGCTTCATTTTAAAAATTTAAAACCGTAGATTATATATTTTTTTTATAAAACTGATTTATTTTTTCGAAACGTTCTACGTGTAGACTCAATGATGGCTTCGACAGCAATGCAACAAATGGACGCTCTCTTGTTGTTTAACTGAAGATTAGTTGTCAAGAAAACGATCTCGTTTTAAAGAATAAGAGTGCGTCTTGACCAATCACCAGCGAGAGATTCAAAATTTCTTGTTACGTGGTTTTTCTACCTTTATCGATTTCTGTAGTAATCGTGTGAGAAGAGGTAGGTTCTCCTAATCAGCCATTATATGACTTATCGTAACACGATCTCATTACTGCATAAATATCCACTATGTTGACACGCCTTTACACTGTTTGAATAATATTGATAGTTAATACAAAAACAAACGAGTGTTAATAAAGAAACAAAATAACCACGTTACAACAAATACTAAAAAAAAGTTGGGGTTATATACGCTGAAGCTTCCTCTTTCAAAGGTACATTTTTCAATTATTCACACAAAATATAATGTTTTCCTTGTTTTAAAAATAATATTAAATTAAAAAATAGTAGTTCTGGTCATCTTCAAAACGTTAGTTAAATTATTATGTATACTAACACTTAACAACCTTGAATAATATAATGTAAAATTCGACCTTATCATGAAATGGGACGTTCTTTGATATTATTTCGAAAGGTCGTTCTTTATTACTATTCTGAGATAAGACGTTTTTTAAATGCATACCTGAGATGGAACGTCATGTGATATTATTGTGAGATAATGTGTTGCTAAATATTATTTCAAGGCAGGACGTTTTTCAATAATCATTTAAGATAAAACGTTTTTCAGTTTTTTTTTTGAAACAGGTCGTTCTTTTATGTAACTGATGACTTGTGAAATATTATTATTATTAATATCCTCAATAATAGGAAAGGAAAAGGAACACGCAGTTAAAATCTCCGAACAGTTTTTCAGTATTTGAGGTAAAATGAAATTTATTTTCACTCACACTGGAGGTATTTTTATTTTTTGTATTAATTTACATCAATGAGTCAGTCCACTAAGACTGGCATATTTTTAGTGCTGGAATGGACAATCACTTAAAATTGATATTTAATTGTTGAAATATTTTTCGTATTACTTGTGAACATAATAATATAAACTTTTTAATGCCATGTTGGATCAGCACCAAAAAAATGTTTACAACTTTTTTGTTTTATTTTTCAAAAATAGGAGCGTTACAGACTCTTATAAAATCACATGACAATCGACATAATAGCGCTCTCGATGAAAGTTTGACTTTATTCTTACACCAATAACATCTACTTACCGTTTACATTTGCTTAAGTCAATATACGAGTCGGTAATCCAACATTAATCAAAAATATACTGGGTTTTTAATCGTTTGACAAATCCATATTGTAACGCATCAAATACAAATAAAATTTCGGTACTGAACTCATTTTCTATACAAAACAACCAAATTTCAACCTGCCATCTTCTGAGTCAACAATTTAACATCTCTTTAAGATACATGACATTCCTTTTACGTTACGGGCTCTTAGTTTTGATTGTGGGTACACAGTATATTAAAACTAGCAAGCCTTAAGCACTAGCTTAATGGAATATAAGAATCAGAAAAATTTCTGCAACATTGTCAACCCTTGCAGAATACAAAGCATCCTAATTGTAACGCCAAAATTTGATTGCGTGCATTTGTGAGACTTTTTTCCATTAAAATGTTAAATTTATAACATTTTTGTCCCAAAACTTCAACACCCAAGTCTTCAATACAATTATTTTTGCTTTGCTGAAACGTGTTAAGATATTTTTTGCATAGAACATCTCGTAAATAATGAGAAAAATTTCTAGATCGATATCTCCCAACGACGTTCTAATTGACGAAAAAATGAAATGACATTTTCGGTAGAATGACCCAAATATGTTAGTACAAAAAATGTGTAAAATAACTTGTCCATTGAAATTAAATCATGTAATAAAAATTTCGCTGACATGAGGTCTTACCACATTTTAGCAAAATAAAAAAAAAAAAATACAAATTAACTTTTTTTTTTATTTCTTGAATGTGTTCTACGCCCTGCATTATTAACAAATGTAACTTAAAAATAAAATGTTTAACTCTTAACTCGCTACATAAAACTGTCCTAAAAACTGTAGCCATGCATGTTACTACTATAAAATTATGTACAGCATTAGAGGAATAAAGAAAATCAAGAAAAAATTGGTGAATTTTTTCAATCTTACCTTATTTTTTGCAAAAAGTGTGATGGTAGCAACTTTAAAATTGGTGAACAAAATAAATTAGATATTGTGTGGACAGATCTTTTCATATTAATTATTCTAGAAGATAAGTATACACCAGCTTTATAAAAAATTTTATTGTATTTTAAACACTTAAAAAAATATGCCAAGAATTAAATCACGTATTCATGATTTTTTTTCATTTAGTATATGTACCCAAACACAAACTATGAAAGGAGGTGAGCTTCGAAAATTAAGTTCTTCACATATTCATAATAAAAAAATTAAGTAATCATTAGACATTTCTTCATGTATTAAAAAAAAAGTAGGTATTAGCGTACATACAAAATTTAAGGTTGACATGAATAGAATGCATAACCAAACTTGCTATAAATATCATGTAAAATGGACTGTCATGCATTCTGTACTACAAGATTTGGGTATGATAAACATAAGATGTATACTTAAACATTTTGTAGTCAAACACTATGGGCCATGATTGATAACTGTAGGACCTGCCATCGAACCATATCAGGTATCCAACAAGCCCGAATTCATTATTTAGTAAAATCATTAAATTGTTTTTAATCATATATTTTAATTAAAATCTATTAGAGTTAAAATTCCTTTGTACCAGAACTATTTTTAAATCTCTGCCTTAGAAAGGACAGCTACATAAAAAAATCAAACGATTAAAAATAAAAAATAATGAATTCAAAAACATTTTTTTTCTCGAGTTAGTACAAAAAACCATGAAAATTACTTCAAGATTCAGTTTTTACTTATTCAACGAAATTTCTTCGATTATCTTGTACCAATTAAGAACATCGGTTTTTAGTGTCCCATTGTAGACGATAGAAAAGTTGTAACACTTTTATATGACTATTTCAGGAAATGCAACATAATTAACGAAAAAATAGCTGTGTTCAAAAAGCAATGGATACATGTACCCATAGTTGGTTAAAGAGTATTTTAAATTATTAAGTAGCTTATAATAGATGATCGTCCTTTTATAAGCATTAATATAAGAAGTACTAGTTATTCGACGTGTGAAATACCTGAACACCTACATAAAATCATTGATTACGAATGTTAACGCCGTATCTTTGTTTATGGTTGTGACCAAGAATGAAGACCAGTAGCTGAACGTTTCCTGCAGTGTAAGTAATGGAGCAAAAGGTAGCCGACATAAATGTTATATTAAGTGACGTACATAGTAAAACAGTATTTCAACTAAAAAATATGACTGGATTGCCATGTCGTTTGTTTTTTAAGGTGCAACCAATATATCTATAAGTAGTTACCAGCTCGATGAAACTGTACGTACAAAAAAGTTTTACAAATAAACATAACTAATTATTGTAAGGTCTAACTTGTCAAGTAATAATCTGTTGTAACTTACTGTGCAAAAGTAGAATTGTTTTAAAACTTATTATACTTTATTCTTGTATGGTGTACAACACCAAATGACTTGTACGTTGGCAGAAAAGTTGTAGTTAACCACATTCAGTAAAAATACATTTGTTAAAAAAATCTACTGAATTCTGATGAAAAATAGGGTGTCAGTCTTTTTACAAGACTGGATTGCTTTCTAACTTCGTAAAGTTTATCTCTAACTAGTTTTAAATGTAATAAAAATTCGGTGGAATAACAGCCTCCTCATTATTTTTTATCTCGTACTTTGGTTGTTATTCTTAATTTTATGGCAACAAACAATGTCTATTATTTTTAGTATGACCTTTATTCTTGATTTTAAGTTAGAATTATCAGAAGTCAAAATTTGGATGCTTCTAAGTTATGCATATGATAGAAAGTTGGTCGATAATATCCTGCTCTTTTTTTTGGAAAATGTTATTGGTAAAATATTATTAATGTGTTATATAGTATGAGGGGGGGGGATAAATATAAAAATTTTATGTGAGGGCTCAAACTTGTGTATTGAACGATTTTTCTTGCTTATTTGTATTATAATCTTTTAACAACACTACTCTTAGGCCTTTTGCCATGTATTTGGCTGCTTCAAAGGTAGTAATTTAAATTATCAACTCTCGTTCCTGGAACTATCTGAGCTTTAGTAATACAATAGAGACGAGTTTAATATTTTTTATATAGTATTAAATTTTAACGAGAATCAAAGATTTCTTAAATACAATTGTTGTTGATGGAAAATTATAAAGTACTTTATAACTTCAACATGACAGACGGGCCTTGCATTGTTTGTACAAATTATAAGTATTTGATAAGTTAAATTAAAAAATGATTTTATTGACACAAACAATTAAAGTTTCTTTTTTTTAGTAAGGTTCAGTGCCAATTGGGTGTGTATATTGTATTTTGTAGATTTTTTAAAGCTTTTAATTCAATTTTCTCGCAAACAGACTAACAGTTAAACATTATTTAAAATACAAACAAAAAGATTGTTTTTTGAGGTATGCAATTCATTTACAATTATCTCTTGCTCAAAATGTACAGATATATTATTCAGTACTTAAAAAATACATAAATGGCGATTTGTTTGTCAGTTATAAATACAAATTTTTTTACTATGGGCTAGTCCGTTGACTAGCTTGAGCTTCATTCCAGTTTTAATTGTAACAATAAATAGTGCCAATGTTAGGGACGGATACGGTTTTTGAATTTAATAAAACAGTTTAATAAAAATTCTAGTACTTTTAATAAACATGTACGTTGGGCTTTTAAATTACTAAGTGAATGGTTTAGCCACATGTTTTCGGAAAACCTTAATTTTAACACATGAACTTATTTTTTGACGTAGGACTTATCTCTATTATAAGTATTAATATACAGATGTACAAAATTTAACGAAGTTCAACGTTCTTTAACCCCACAGTTCATTTCCATGTAAAGGTGCTGAATAATAACTTTTTTTTTTTTAATGATTTTTTCAAATGTAGATAATTTAGTAGGCTATACTTTTTACATTTAAGATTTTTTACTTCAACTTGTTTTTTTTTTAATATACAATGATAACGAAGATAATTTTTTTTCCAGAACGATAGCGAGCAAAGTCTGGTGACTTATCTGTTATTAATTTTGATGTCTTTAATATAATACTGTTTGAAAGCAATTCAAGGAACGCAGAGATTACTTAATTGTATTAGACATTGTCTTAAGGACGTTTAATTTTACTAGTATACAACTATATAGTGATTAGTTTAGAGCAGCATAGTCTTTGTGACTTAAACTGAATGGCACTGTTTTATATGAGTCCTAGAAAATAATATTTTTCTTACCATTGCTACTGTGACTGGTGCTTTTATAATAATAAATTAATTTCTATTATTAAAACTAATTTAAATAATTTTGTACAGTATGGTAGTTACAAAAGCTGTGTGTAAAATCATAGAGGAACCTAAGTGATATTTCCAAGATTAAAAGCTTCTAGTTGTTGCTTTTAAAACTTGGCAACAAAGGCACGCAGATTGCAAGGAGAAGGCTTGGTGCGATGCCTGTGAGAAGTCACTGGCTGCTTGGTTTAGTGTACTTGTTAATTATACCCTGAATGGAAAATATTGAGGAGCTTCTGGAAGAGAAACTCCTGACACTCAAAAGAAGTTTCAACAGCTACCTAGGGAAGAAAATGCTTTCTGGCAGCAGAAGACAAAATTGAGAATTAAATTTATTGGTTCATGTGTTGCAACTAATTACTTATTTAGGATTATGCCTCAAATACTGAAAACACTACAATCTGAAGAGTGTGGGGTAAAAAGATGCTGCCACATAAATAACAAAGTAAGAAATATGACAGTTAGTGTAATAGCAGATCACGCGAAGCAGTGTCTAACGAATTATCTAACAGATAATCCTTTTCGCATTTGTGTGGACAAATCTATAGGTATTACCAAGGATGAGTGCTTGTCAATCGTTGTAAGAGGTGTTGCCGATGGAGATTTAAAATGCAGTACTTGGAATTTAAAATCTGTGTTTGAAAAAGGTCAACAGGCATCTTGTAGCGCTGAATGTCTGTTAGAGTGTATTATTGAATCTTTGAAAAGTGAAAGAGTCCTGTTACGTAATATTGTTGTATTTTGTTCAAATGGCTGTTTAACCATGGTGGAAGAAGAAAGTGGCCTAAAAGTAAAATTGCTTGGCAAAAATTTCTACACTCGTTTGCGTTTCGTGCCTTGCCCATATCACGCACTTGTGCATACAATGTGCCTTGAAGAAACTACCAAAGGAAGTTATGACCTAAAATACAATTTATTATCCAGATGAAAGAAAGTTCTTACAAGCTGCATAATTTCTATCTTCTACAAACTGATGAAATTCCTGAGCATAAATTCCTCTAATAATTAATAACCCGTTGGTTGTCAGTAAAACAATGCATCAATTGTGTTTTGGAGAAGTGGCCAGCTTAACTGCAGTTTTTTAACAGTTTAGCTGAGGAAGGAGATGAGAAAGCTGAAAAAATTCTTAATTTGATGAACAAAAATGATATTAAATTATATTTGCTTCTCTCGCAACATGCTTGCTCACAAATAAACACTCTTTACAAATTATTTTAAAGGACTAGCAAAACAATTTATACTGCAAAACACGAAATCGAAAAACGATTTACAAATATTGCATCTTCTATTTTAAATGATGAATACGTACGTAATACCCCTGTCAAAGATATAGATGTTTTGGATACACGTAACTATTCTTGTTTTGTCGATTCTTACATGGGAGATGGAATAAGAGAATCCTTCCAGAAATCTGGAAGTTCCCTACGTGAGTTTTGCTAAACTTTAGTGAGTTTTACTTCAATACTCTGTTTAAAAATGAAAAAATGGTTTCAAAATTTTCATAATTCCATTCTCAATTGTACTAGGTGTCTGCAGCAAGGAAATTTAAGAGCGATGATTTAAGGACATTGCGGGATAGTCTTTATTAAAAGATGGATGAGAATTGTTACTGATTAATAAATCAGTTTGAAAGTGTTGCAATTGATTAAAGTAATAATATTGAACGATCTTCTGCGGAGGTAAACACGATACCAAAGATAACGCTTCCGTTGCCAAAGCTCCATGGTTCTGATAAAAAGCGTCCTATAAAATTCCTGTCTGAACTTAAAAATTATCTTCACTGCATCAATGCTGATGATATACAGTGTGTCATTTACGGATGTTTTAAGGATGCTGCCAAAGAATGATAGGATCTGCGCGAATCAGAATTAAAGAGCTCAATTTTTTGAAAAATTTGAAAATCGTTATTGGGACGCAAAAATACACAAGGGGTTACAAAACGTAAAATTAAATTCGGTTAATATAATACTAATTAAATATCAACTCGCGTTGAGTCTGCTACGCAGATTCTTGGTTTCGCGAACGACATTGGTCTGTTTTCTGATGGTAAGCAATTTCTGTTGTCCATAGTACGTCATTTTGATCGCGCTACGTGCCAAACAATAATGTATGGTTGGGAAGCTAATGTAGAAACGTTGTTGAATGTTTTTTAGGACGTCGATGCAGACGATAAATGTGTTAACACTAACTCACAACGCCAAAACCCAAGTAGGGAACGTGAAAATAAAAATTTTGCAATGGCTAAAAATCCACCTACTAACCCGCATGAATTGAAGAGCGGGGGTTTTGTCTCCTATAAAATTACCGGTAAACGTCCGTTTTAGACGAATCAGATCGCTTTAGGATGTAATTATAAAAATCCATAAAAAAATTCCAGGGATACGCGTTATCCAGTGGTCAAGGGAAATGATAAATTTAAACCTAATTTGACTAATTAATTGCCCGAAGTATTCCACGAAAGCCTAAAAATGTTAATCCCAGCCGATCTACCATAAAACGGCTAGAGGTTATGTTAAATCCTTGGGAGGACGCGTTGCGTTAGTTAAGCAAGACTTATTTTAATGAACCCTCAAGGGACATAGTTTTTAAACGGAGTTATTATCAACATTCGCTTTCGTGCTGTATACCCACTATTATGTTTTCGGGGACAAAAGACGGTTAAAGTTACTAACCAAGTTTGGCTTTCCACTAGTTTTTCAGATCTAAAAATTTTTTGACCGTTTGTAGTAGTGCCAAAGTTAATACGACAAGTTGTAATTGGATTTGACGCTTTTAAAAAATTGGATTCAATTATTGATTCTACCAAGGAATTTATCTCGATAAAGTATGAAAATTGAGCGGTAGATATAAAAAAGTTTTAAAAAATTGAGCCAAATGTAAATGATCAATCTTTTCAAATTGCTAACAAAGATTTAATAGAAAATCGTATTTTAAATAAGTTTAATAAATTATTTCTAAACCATACAGAAAGTAAAGCTGTTATTATTGATTATGACAATTATCAGCTCCCTTTCAACAAAATAAATTAAAAAATTGATTTATATACGAATTTGTCAAATACACAAAAGTTTTGATTCAAAATTATGATTCATAATTCCTAGCATAAGTTTCAGAAGTGACCCGGTGTCATAAATACATAGCAGCATCGTCTTGGTCTCAAAAATGATGCTCCTTTCTTCACGCGTCAATATCCAATACCCTTGAATTATCGAGCATAGGTACAACAATGAATTTCTCAAATGTTAAAGTTAAAGATAATTAGAAGATCGTATGGTCCTTAATCCAATAAGAATCGTTATCAAAAAACATAATTCTGTTAGACTGTGTATAGATACACGTAAATTGAACGACCAACTGGTCAATGACTATGAATCTCCCCCGAACTTTAAAGAATTATCTGCAAGGTGTAAAAATGCTCATTTTATGTCGAATTTAGATCTGACTAGCTCGTATTGGCAAGTTCCGTTGACGAAAGATTCTAAAAAATATTCAGTTCTTAAATTAGATAACCATGTATATAAATTCAATATTGTGGCATTTGAAATCAAAACCTTGGGTTTTACTTTGATACGAGCTTCACATGAAGTATTAGTCTATTTCGAATTATTGTTGTTCAAATTCGTTAATCATTTGGAGGTCTTTTCACCGGATTTTAAAACACACATAACATATTTGACGTTGCTTTTTGATCGTTTGTCACGACACAACCTTCGCTTGCATTTCAAAAAGTCAAATTTTGCACTGGTGGAGATCGAGTTTCTTGGACATACGTTATCCGCTAAGGGCTTAAAAACACAGACAGAAAAGATAGTTTCCATAAACAATTTTTCGATTCCCAAGAATGTTCAAATGTTACATTTTTCTTAGGTTTTTTTAATTTTTATTCTTAATTCATTAAAAACTGTTCTTATTCTTTTTCTCTAACTAATTTGTTGAAAAAAAATGAACCTTTTAATGGCCAATCAAGCATTAGCAAGCCCTTAACGATATAAAAGATGCGTTCGATGATAATCTTGTAATGAAATTTCCTGATATAAGCCAACCATATATATTAACAAACGATGCAAGTAAATATGCAATCGCTGCCATATTTTCGCAATGATAAGCAAGATAAATAAGAAATTGTAACATACGTCAGTCGCACTTAACGTGTTAGCGAAACAAATTAGTATACGACTGAAAAAGAGTTATTAGCATTAGTTTGGTCGTCCGAAAAATTACAGACATATCTGTGAGGAGCTAAAAAGAATTACATTCGTACGGATCATGAAGCATTAACCTCTGTAAAAACTTGCCACTTTAATAATGATTTACTTCAACGATAGCAACTATCATTGCAAAACTATAACTTAAAAATTTTGCATATTAAAGGAAGGGAAACAGAGCACAAGCGCTAATTTTATAAGCCGTCTTAATTATCTAGTTGATAAAAGTCCCGTTTAATTTGTTATATTATTAATTTGTCTGTCTGCTCTTTCAACAAACTTTTGAGTAAACAATCCAAATGTATTAAATGATTTACTTAGATGTTTTGACAAGTCGTCGTGTAATCAAGCTGATAAATTAGTAAATGATTGGACCAACGTAGTAAATTGTAGCATTCCCAATAATTTAAAGGATTCTCGTACAGTAACCTAGTGTGGGACTTACATTAGTGAAATAAATAATGATATGGATACGAAACCTTACCAATTTCTTTAAAGATTTATTCTGACAGTCTTAACAGTACCGCATGGACCATAAAACCAATGAACAAAATAAAATAACAAAAAAAACTCTCAATGGTACCTTGCAAGCACGTGAGTTTGTTTTATTAAACTAAATAAATGATGTTTTTGAACCACCAATAAATATAGTAAAAATAGTTAAGAATCGAAAACAAAGTAAAAAAAAAAATGTTGCATAAATTTTTAAAAAAAATTTCTTCGATTCGTACAAAACTATAATATTTTTGTTTAGTTGTGTGCTCCTATTGTATCAAATAATGATTTTTTTTTTATGTGGAATTCTTTCGAAGTTGAAAAATCAAGAGTGTTTTTGTATTTAAATTCAGATTAATATCGTTTCATAGATAGTAAATATGTTCCATATAACTTTGTGTAACGCAAAATTTATTTTATACTTGTAAATTTATAACAATTAATGAAAATCTGTTAAATAGTCACAGATTCCATGGATAAGTACACATAATTTTTCTAGATTTTCTACCTATGATGGAAGTAAACAAGGTTTTTTTAACAAATGTTCATTTTCTTTTGAATTACATTCAAAATTTAAACGTCTGACAACCTTTTCTGTACATAATAGTCTTATCGAAAGCTACAAAATAATTGATGTGATGATGATCCATATTCCAGTACACGGTAAAATTAATCATAGTGGCATTGAGTTTTGTTTACGTAGGTGTTGAAAAAATATAAACACATTAAAACTTATAATTTGGTACGGCTCGTCATTTAGTCAAAAAAATGTTTAACGATCTATACCATCTTAATAGCCTTCAAAAAGCAGCAACGGGTCCTCAACTTCAATGTAGCTTTTTATCTAAGGCACTGCAGTGAGTACATGTAAGCTCGAGTTTTACGAAAGTTAGCCAATCCATGAGGAAGCCAGTGTGAGATGTCCAGTAATTCCACCATAACCTCTACAAAAGCATCATAAATTTATTTATCATTGTACAAATAAATATTACGTATAAACAAAAAAAGTGTAGGTTTATAGCTCTGAGTCCTGGAAAAAAAAATTTCTGTAAATGATAAAAGCTTTAAGCATGTTAAGTTGGATATGATCCTTCCGTAGGACTCATATCATGCACTGAGTCCCACCTGTCACAAAATTTGCTGTGATACATACATCTGATCATGGTATTAAGTAGTTGTTGATTATTAGTTGTCAGTGTATTAAAAAGTTCTTAATTATTGTTATTAAAGAGCAAGAAAAATACAATACGTCAGACTAACCCTTCATAGATTATTAAATTTTACTTGTAGCGTTCCAGCCTCATGACAATCTTGACCTGGAACGAGGTATTAATTATAATGAAACCTGAAATATGAAATCAATGATGAAATAAGTAAATGCATTGTAATTTCAGTTTCCTATATTTTGTTATAGTGTAGTAGTCTAATATTTTGTTAATTTGTTATACTACAGCAAGTTAAATATAGTAGTACAAACCATCAATGTATATCTTGCAAATCATTCACCTAATGCTCTAAACATGTCTCAAAACATGGTTATTGTCTAACTACATTATATCCAATCAATTATTCACATTACTGATAAAACTACTTGGATGGTTATTCTTTATATTTTTATATATTTTTGAATAAAATTTTATGTTTACTCACAAGTTATTTTGAAAGTAACAGCAGTCATGTTCTGTTGAGCACTATAAGCAGCAAAGTTTTATGAGAATGATTATAAAAAGTTGATTTTTTGCTGCAACTCTTATAACGGCAGCCAGCGAAAACCAAGTTGAGTTATTCATAGATTAGTAACAGAAATTTGGTAGTGACTTAAAAGTAAAGGTAAAATCCTAGACTATTTTCTGATACTTTATAGCTGATTACGTTCTTATCATTGAAATTCAACCTTTATTTATTAAACACTGTCGGTACACTCTGCATTACCTTGTAGCAGGGTACTTGTATGATACAGTAGTCAGCTTTATTTGCTATTTTACAACTTGGTTTGAAAATTGAAAATTTTTTATCTTCAAAACTGTCTATTCCGTTATTTATGAAATATATTCATACACACGTGTGTATGTGTATATACATAAATATATATATGATTGATTAAACTTGTATTACCTTTACTGCCTGTTAAAATTATTTACTTCGTAGAACTAAGATGTTGTCTCAAAAAATATAAGTATACATTTAATGTTAAAAAATAAGCAAAACAATTGTTTCTTATATTTTAATATTGTCTGTTTTCATTTAACAGGGCCTTAAGCCAATTGATTTCTTTTATTTGGACTATTTTGTTTCGACATTTTTTAATTTCGTGGCTGATTTTGTGCTACAATGTACAACCCTGACTAGTGGTAGTAGCTTTTTTTTTTATTTATTTTCTGGAGGAAGGGAAAATGCGTTAAGGCACACCACAGGGAAAGCAGTGGGGTGAGACTTGGTGGATTTTTTTAATAAGACCACCCATACCCACTAAAACCCCTCCACCCCATGCCGCGTGACTTCAGTTTCACCCCAGAACCGTGTTACCATTACTTCAGAGTGGAGCCACCAGGAAGACCATCGTGTCTCACGGCATTAACGAGCAAGCTCGCCACCATTTGCTAGAGATGCCAATCCTCTCGAGTCCTGAAAAGAACTCGGGGTTCCTAAGGACCAGCACCCTGTCTAGCACTCCATAGTAGGCTGCCATCTTAGCAAGTATCACTATAAGCTTGATGCTTTCTCTTGCTGACAGGTACAAGTACTTAGAGCAGCGTGGGTCCACATTAGTCCACCTTCTTAATCAAGGCCTTCCCGCCTTATTTGCGTTCTGCTTAAGCCTTTTCTCTGGCCTTTTCTAGCGCTTTTTTAAACAGCGAGCAGCTTTCACCACCGGCTTCATGCTTGTTGTCCGTCGTTGGGCAGAGAAAACACCGTGATGAGTCTGAACACTCTTTTTTCCGGTGGTTGCAGCTTCCACTCCGGATGCAAAGCTTGAACCTATGTCCAACCTTGGAGACATGTCCACATCCCAGGCATTGGTAACATCTTTTTACTTTGATTCTTTGTCAGATTTGGCAGCTTACGAAGCTGACTCTCAACCTGCATTCATTATCTGCTTGTCCAGCAGTTGCTTCGTCTACTGTTATCAACGCTAGCTTCTGTCCTCTGATATTTGATTTAAAGAGAGCTACTTCAGGCTCCTGGCTATCTAGTCTGAAAGTCTTGACAAGGGCCTCTTTAACCTCGTCTTCCTCTAAGATAGCGTCCAGGTCTGGGACCTCTAGTATCACTTTTTCGTAATATTTCACAAAAGCATTTAGAAAGAGGATATCAAGTCCGCATAAGAGCATGTATCTGAGTACATCCCCATGACAAGAAAAATTGCCAGTTTAGTGGCTCATATTTTTGCTCTTCTCGCTTCTTTGAACTTTTCCCCTGGTTACTTTGTAAGCAACGTCTTTATTAGAAATGGAGAAATTGTAAAAGAATGAAATTCAAGCAAAGTTTAATATTTGAGTAAAAAATAGCTTTAAAGTTATTTAAAAACTATATAAATGAAAGAAACACAAGATTTTTAAAGATGCTTCATAACAACACGTGTAGTTTTGTTTTCTTTTTGAGACAAATATGAATGTGTACTTAGGAGGCTTTGCCTCCCTGCACGCTTCATGTTTTAACCCCTCCATTTTTAAATACTAGTTAAATGCTTGATTTTTTCTGTTGGAATTTTAAAGTTTGATAAATAAAAGAATTGAACAACTGTGATATCCTACGTCATATACGTTATATTGAAATACTTTTAAACAAAGAATTTCGTTATTAAAGTATAAAAAGCAAAAGCTTAGCGATGTGGAACCATCGAGGGGTACACCTGCTTCTGCAATTGCGTGACATATAACTTTTTTTTTTTAAATAAGCTACCATCGCAAAACTTAAACTACGCGTGCAACCTCCAACAATCTTATGAAGCGCTTATTTAACAACATCGATTCATAGTGGTACGTCCAAAAATTTAAATAATCAACAATTTTAACATTTTTTACTGCATATGTGTATAAAAACATCATACACTATCTCGACAGCAATTTGTACTTAATGTTAGATCTGAGAGGTCAGTTGTTTGAACCATTACCCACTGCGTAATTTTTGCTCGACGACTGTGCTTGTGTAAATCAAGAAAAGTTTAGTTAAGCTCTGATTGGTCATTCGGCTCCCCAATCTGACGCATCCTCCTTAAGTGCAAGAGTACTAAAACTGCTCACGCATAACAATATTAGCATTTTACTTTTTCATCAAGTGCTCCAAAGTAAGCATAGAGTTGAAGAACAAGTTCTGTTGAATCTCTTAAGTGGATGTGAGATTTTTTTTTGGTGATTGTGTTATGCGTTTAAGGCGTGCATTTTAAGCAAATGTAAGACAAGAGAAAGAAAAGAAAAGCTCGAGCAAACCAGACCACTGTAGACTTACCAAAAAAGTGAATCAAGGATAAACCAGTAAAAAAGGACTCTCAACTTCGGTTCTGACGATAAATGCAGAAGCCTAATTATTGTTATCACCACAAGTGCTCTCGTAAAGGATTAGGATCATCATTGCGGTCAACCTTGTAAGATCTTCCCACTGCGTGTGTGCAAGGAGCGGCTAACCAACGATCATAGAAGTAAGTTAAGTAAAGGAAAACTATAAATTGTATAAGCATTACAAATGTGAATCTGAAACTTTACAGTTCATACTATTTGTAAAATCAAATTTTTCCAGCTTTTCCAAATTTATTTAGTCATGAGATAAGATATATCTTTGTTTTTGATTTAATTAATTTTCTAAATTTAAAAATATTTCAATAACTAAAAAAGATTTAACGTTTATTATTCAATATCCTAATGAGTTGACACATAACGCCTACCTTGATGAATAAATTGAATGTCAAGGAATGTTCAAATAGATAACGTATGACAAGACCTCTACAAGGACGTGAGATTAAAAGATGAATTAGATACGTTACAATTGTATTACATAAGATATAAACTTAAACAGTAGGTCAATGCCAACTAGCCTACAACACACTAACTCTACTGCACACATATTATTTGGTGAGACCTAAACACTACAATGCCAAGTCAACGATTAAAAAGAAGAGTGTACCATAAGTAAAACCAAATAGGGCCTTAAGGTCAACGGCTGGTTACTGACCAATAAAATAGTTATTTAGGTAACAAGTGCAGAAAAGACGATTTCGGGCTACGCACTCGTGTGCTCAACTGGCAACTCCAGCCACTCGTGCGAGTCAATCACGACTCGTGCGGGAAATCGTCCTGCACGAGTTGCGTACAAGTTTTTTTGCAATAAGTCTGCGGAAAGCACCTATTTTCCGCACATTATTGCAAAAATTTCATTTATTTGTTTGTAGAATGAATCTACAAAATTCACCCTTTACTTACGGAACTTTGCACTGAACACACTCTTACATATAAACTAAATTCTACAATTAGGAGACATATCACGTAAAAATTTCTATTTATCTACACCATTAAAAATAGATATAAAATAGGACAGCACTATAAAAAGTAGTTTTTTGAATTCGAATGCTTTATTTATTGTATATTAGATAATATAATAATAAAATCGCAACTATTAAAATTGTATGTAATTAAACTAATTCAGATTTTTTCATTAATGGCCGAGGAGGTAAAGAAAATGCATTTTTATGTAAAACGTTAATCTATTATTTTATTTCTCATGAAAGAAGGTTTTATCTATGGCCTGCACTAGTATACTATCAAGTGTATTTCTTAAAAAAATGACCAGTCACAAAACATTTTGTTGACCATTTGATTTGAGCATTACAGAATGTTTGTTCTTGAAACTTGAATCGAAAACAAAAATTTTGAGATTTAGATTTGATCATATTAGATAAGGCTTATATGATTTCAAAAAAACCTCTGAACTAGTTGAATAAACATCACGAGATTTATTTAATGCAAATATCCATTCGGGTTATAAATTGTTTGTTTTAAGTACTGATTTTATAAATAAAATGTTGAGAGGTTAGAAGCTTAAAAAGCTTAGAAATGTGTTTACTGATACGAATTGCAGGAAGGGTACAGTTTCAAGACTGTAGCTATAATAGTACAGAATCAAGTCAAATGTGTTGATATAAAACTAATTGAAATAAAATTGCTAATTACATTTCCACAAACGTGCGCACGTATACTAATTGTTTTTTTTGTTTGTAATGCTATGAATCTGACGACAGCAGGATATTGCAATATTAAAGTATGACTCCAACGGCAATGCTATCCAATGGTCTTTATTTATCTACTAAAGCAACGTTTCGGCCACTTTAGAATAAGGCCCTTTTCAAGCAAATTATATCACAGTATACAGGCCTTACGTGATCGCTTACATTTGTCGAGATCTTACTTAATTGACTGTAGCCTGTAAGCGACTCGAACATACTAACGAAAATTAATTTCTATACCGAGGACAGGTATGAAGACATGCGTTAATAACATCGTCTTTGTTTTGATGAGTAGATCCCGTCTCCTATCCATTATGTCTTTGTCCTCGAATGTCGAGTTTTGTAATACCATGATGTAACGATTGTATTATTGAAAAACGAATTTATTGCAGCTAATTCGTGAAAATTATTTGTAATACTATGAATCTAATGACAGCAGGATATTGCAATATTAAAGTATAATGGTTGCTAATAAAACCAGTTTTATATACAACTTTTTTTTTAAAGATTTTGTTTTGTAAAATGATTTCTCATAAAAAGGTACGAATAAGAAACTCGCTTGCTTACTATGTGCATCAGTATTGACTGGATTTCAATGTCAAGCTTCAAGATTATTTTATTATCTTATAGAAAAAAGACCTTTGTTTATATATTTATTAATAAAAGGTAGTAGATAGTCGTTTTCACATAGAATTTTTTGATAATTTTAGTATTTTTTCTGTAAAATACAGGTCTTGATAATACTACCACTCTATCCATCAAGTTGTGTACAATGTTTATTTTAGTCTTTCCTGGATGATCAGAGTAAAAATAAATTGCTTCATTGCTAGAAGTGAGCTTTTTATACTAATCAAAAAGTATTTTATCTTTTTGTCTTATTAAAGTTATATGTAAAAAATTCGTTACAGAGTAACTTTCTGTTTCGTACGTAAATTAAATTTTATCGTCATGATTATTAAAAAGTTGTCAAGATTATTAAAAAGTTGTAGCATGGTTAGAATTATAACACATTTTTTAAATTTTGTCGAATCATTAACATAAGGCTTAAACAATATATTTCAATTATATTTATTGTTAAGTTTCATACAGTCTGTGATAAAATTATAAAAGACTATTTCAGCAAAATATGGTAATAGTCGAATACATCAGAAATTTGAAACACAACTAGAACAGGACAAAGCTTAATATTTAATTAGAGGAATACACCGGGTAATGAAAGCACGTTTGCGCCACACAAACAACCTCAAAACTGCCACAATTTAAGCTATAGAAATTAAAAGAGACTTTACGTGTTATGAACCTGAACATTTACAAGAATCTGTCAGAATTTTAATTATTTGATAAAGTCACGAATAAACTTCATCCAAACTCCAGAAAACTAAAAAATTCATGAAAGATGAGGACACACAGCAGGTAATTGTTGGTATTTTTATAATACTAGCCAAACAAGCACACACCAAGCTACGCCCATGTACAACTCGACACCATCCACAATTGAACGTTGTCCAAGCCATTTTACTACACCATTATACACACAGTCCTTAAAACGGGGCGTGTCTTACTCAGAATCTCTGAGAACTGCACAATCTGAGCTCACTTATAGTCAAGAAACAATAAATCCTGAACTATCAAAAATCTCCAAGATCTGAAATCATGGAATAAAAAATGATATTCCAAAAGCTGAAACCCAAAATCATGAAATAAAAAGTAATACTCCAAAAGTCAAAATTCAATATTATGAAATAGAAGCTAAGATCACAAACTTACAAATCTAAAATCAAAAAATTAAAAATTGTTATACAAACACCGATATCCAAAATAAAGATACGAAAACTTATGTAACAATCTCCAAAATTTAAAATCTGAAAAATCAGAACATAAACGACCACAATACAAAAATCCAAAACTTTAAACTCAACAGTTATAAGGTATTCGTATTTAAAAATCACAGAAATCCAAACGCCATAAGAAAATATTGCAAAACTTCTGATAATTGGTAAAGCACCAAAGCTGAAAATCATAACGACAATTTATACGCGAAGCCTTGTGACACAAACAAAAGTGTCAAAAATATTTTAACAATACGTTCAAAGAAGGACTCCAAATATTGCTAGAAAAAAGAGACTTATAATTAGACAAGTAAAAGAACGTGCCAACAATTGCATCAAAAACCTTCAATAACAAATAAAAGGAAATGTACTCCACATATTTAAAGTAAAAAAATCTAAAATACGTAAGTACATTTGAACGTAATACCCTATGAACAAACGATCCTTATTTTATTATATCTTAAACACATTGAGCGTAAGAAACTTACAACCATAAAAAAGATAACAGTAGACTATGCCAAAGGATTTTACCTCAAAGGTGAAAGCTCACCTGCTACGGATGTCATGGAGCTAAACATTCCAACAATAGTACCCCCATTAAAATTAAGCCTTTCTAGTAATCTCTCGTCTTACAGAAAGAAATAAAGAGACAAGTCGAAAAAATGCTTGAGAAAAAAATTATTAAACCTTGTTTTCTGCGTGTCAAAGAATCTGGGACCCGACGGATAACAAAGATACAGAGTCGTAATAGACTTTAGAAAACTCAATGACGTAATACCCAACTAGAATTATCCAGTACCAAATATAGCAAATATTCTTGAAAAAATCGGCGTATCTAAATATTTTACAGTTTTTGATTTGAAAGATCGTCATTATTAAATAAAATTAGGAAAACAAGACAGGCATGTAACTGCCTTTAGGTGTGACCTAGGGTTTTTTTACTTTAAAAGATGCGTTTTTGGGTGAAAAACAAGTACACCTATATTCTTAGCACTCATAGTGGCCTGAATTTCAAACATTAAAGGAGCAGGTCCTGTCTTTGACGATATATGCATTCACTTTTAAGAATTCGATGAACAATGTGAAATTATCTATCAATTATTGTAGCAACTAAGAAAAGCAAATTTAGACTTACAGCAAGAAAAATGCGAATTTTCAAAACAAGAAGTAAATTATCTAAGTCACATAGTTAGTGGACAAGAACTTAAACCCAACTTGAAAAAGATAAAGGCAAGTAAAAAATTTGCTTGACCAAAAAAATGAAAGAAACGTTCGACAATTCTTAGCATTACTAGGCTACAACCGCAAATTTATATAAAATTTTGCGAAAAAAGCTGAACCCCTAAACACGCTACTAAATAAGGATCCGGAGTTCTCGTGGAACAAAGAAACTTAAACAGCATTCAAAATCCTAAGAGATAAAATATGCTCTCCTTTAATTGTAATCAACCCTGACCTTAAAAAAACTTTTGTATTTACAACAGATTCTTTAGGCTACGCAATAGGAGGGGCACTCTTACAAAAAAAAATTGGAAGAGATTCGCACATCTTTTTTATATCTCGCACCTTGTCTAAAAGTGGAAGCCACTACTGTACGTTCTTCAAAGAAAGCGTAGCTCTAATATATTGCATAAAGCAATTAAGAGTATACCTGTATCATAGAAAATTGATATAAGTGACCGATCATCGGCTTCTTGTATGGCTCAATTTGATGAAAGACCCATGGTCTCGAGCAAGGCTCTCAGATTTTTGGGAGTTCCCCGCATGCGCAGTGCGCAATCACCCTCTCTCAATAGAGCAAGCTGGAGCGGGAGAGCCCCCCTACTCAGACCTTTAACCTAAGCCCCGCCCACTTCTCATAACTTAAATATGACATCTTGTCATGTAAAAGTACAATCGTTGATAGCCGCACGAAGAAAGTCTTTTGCCCCAGCCAAACTTGCCAGCTTTCGAATCTCACTGATGATTTTTTTTTTTTTTTTTCCTATCTGTACAATTCTTATACGTTAGGTTTTTGTATTAAAAAAATTTTTTGTTGGTTTGTTGCGTTTTGTACGCTTTTTTTTTAATGTACATTATACATAAAGTGTCATGACACGTTTATGTAATTATGTAAGCTCATGTATAACGTTTCAATACTAAGACATAATTTTAAAAATACTATGTACAAGACAAGGTAAGTAAAATTATAAAACAAAATATTTGACACTTATTAAGGAAATCAAAATATTAATATTTAGTGAGTTAAGCGTCGAGTAATGATAATTAAAGTATTATTGAGTACTTAAAAATTACCAAACGACACGTCTTGATCATTGTTAATGCAATTCACTATTACATTATTATTGTCTGTAAGCAACACTGTTTAATACATTGATCAGTCCTGAATTGCACGAACTTTTTTTTGATTGGTGTATCATTAATAACTTACTTCACTACAAGTATTTATTCTTGGAAATACGTTTCGTCGAAAAATATGGATTGTCATAAAAGCTCATGCTGCAAATTCTCAATATTTTTCTATATGTTCCCTAAAAACACTCGACAAAAAATAGTAAAAAAATTCATGCTAATTTAAGGTAGTATAATTAATAAAATCTATAAATTTTTAGTTGTTGTTAAATAAATAAACAACTTTTTTTTCGCTTAGAGTATGTTTATTACAGAACGCTCTCTGTGTTGTTTCTCCGGGCTTGAAACCGGCACATTTACTGTGGCCACATTACGCGTGCGATAATTTATTTACATTTACGTTCAAAATTAAAAAAAGCCCGGAGGACAGATTAATGTATTAAACAGTGTTGCTTACCGACCATAATAATGTAATAGTGAATTACATTAACAATGATCAAGACCTGTCGTTTGGTAATTTTTAAGTACTAAATAATACTTTGATTATCATTACTCGACGCTTAACTCACTAAATATTAATGTTTTGATTTCTTTAATAAGTGACGAATATTTTGTTTTATAATTTTACTTACCTTGTCTTGTACATAGTATTTTTAAAAATTATGTCTTAGCATCGAAACGTTATACATGAGCTTACATAATTACATAAACATGTCATAACACTTTATGTATAACGTACAAAAAAAAAAAAAAAGCGTACAAAAGGCAACAAACCAACGAAATATTTTTTTAATACAAAAACCTAACGTTTAAAAACTGTGCAGATGGGAAAAAAAAAAAAAAAAAATCAGTGAGATTCGAAAGCTGGCAAGTTTGGCTGGGGCAAAAGACTTTCTTCGTGCGGCTATCGTCAATAGTACTCTTACATGACAAGATGTCATATTTAAGTTGTGAGAAGTGGGTGGGGCTTAGGTTAAAGGTCTGGGTAGGGGGGCTCTCCCGCTCCACCTTGCTCTATTGAGAGAGGGTGATTGCACACTGTGCATGCGGCAAACTCCTGGAAATCTGGGAGCCTTGGTCTCGAGTTACACGCTGGCGACTTAAACTTACTAATTTTTAATTTGAGATAATATATAAACTAGGCTTTCAGAACGTTAACGCAGACGTCTTATTTAGCAATCCAATCGACGTTTACATATTCTTACTTACCTGCACAGACGAGGAACAGCAGCCGCTGCCAAATACTATATCAGAAGAAAATGAGAAATACAGTATATTAACGCACCAAATGGCAGGTAAAAATATCAGTTCTCGCTCCAAAGAAGCCCTGTTATCCGTAACTCCCAGAAAACGAAAACTTAACAACAATAAAAAAAAGACCACACACATAGCTTATCCATTTTCAAAAGTGCCGAGCAAGAGCAGAAAGACTACTTCGTAAAAAAAGAGCTCACCAAAGGAAACTTACGAACCACCTACCGTAAGACTAATAAAACTCAACAGCGAGACCCTAATAAAGGTGAGAAAAATCATATCCATTTCCTACTTTTACACAAAGCATCTATTCTAGGGGACCACGAAGAAAAAAATACACAGAATGATAATAATATAAGGCCACCCACCCTAATCATGTTAAAAAAATGGAATAACTTTTTTAAGATAAAAGATATATATGGAAAAAGACAATTACGTTTACTTCACCGAAAACCTTGGTTCACTATTAGATGACGAATCACGCGATATCCGTACAATAAACAAGTTAACCCACTTGGAAGAACTAACATTCGGCTCACCTTAATTAATTAAACACAACACCAATTTTTACATAATTTTATCCATAAGTAGTCAAGACAGAGAAAGTATAACAAACACTATAAGAGTGCTAAATGAATCACTTATTAACTTAAATAAAATATGAATAAGAAAAATATATCGACAGTCATCATTGCTATAACCCCCAAATGATAGAATATCGAATCTAAAAAAATATTACTCATGTAACAAAAACACATTACGCAAACTAAAATGAAAATTTGTCTGGAAATAACAAAACATCTACCGTCACAGAAAAGATAACATTATAAACAAAATGCATAACTTTGCTGTAGAAAGGTACAAAGGTGTAAATAGAGCTTACAATAAAGTAAAGCACAAATTTTTTCGGAACATAAGAAAAAAGATGTCCAATCGTACATACAAAAATGCCTTCAATGCCAGTTAAAAAGATAAGTGCATGTTAAAAGTAAACAAAAATTAACTATTACTGACACACCTACCGAATCTTTAGCCAAACTTGCTCCAAAAATAGTGGGTCCGTTACCAGCAACCTAACAGAATAATCAGTATATTCTAAGAGGGCAGTGCTTATTCTCAAAATATGCTATAGCAGTACTGTTTTAAGATTAAACTGATACATCGATATCAGACGCTTTAATTAAGAATGTCATTGGTATGAACAGAGCTCCTGCAGCCATACGGACAGATAAAGGCATTAACTTTTGTAGTAAATTAATTAAAATGGTAGCTAGTCGATTTACAATCGAGCAATTTAAAACAACAGCGTTCCACCCCCGATCAAACGATTCCTTTGAAAGATTACATCATACTCTTGCTGAATATCTTAAAATATATATTATGAAAGAACAACAGTTGGAAGAATGGGTAGAATTGGCAAAATTAAGTTTAAATACCAATAAACATGGAAAAACACAACACACATCATTTGAATTTTGAACACCCTGCTTGAGATCGATCAAAAAAAATTGATAATGGCTAAAAACAAAGCAAAAAAGATATACGATCAGAAATTAAGTTCTAAACTAATAAGAAAATGAAACAACGTATGACTCCTTCAAGGCCCCAAAACTCATGAATTTAATGACCTTAAAAAATGTTTTACAAGAGAACAACAGTAGGACGAATAGGTAGAATGGATGACTTGAAAGTTCAACACTATCAAACATGCAAGCACACAATATCCACCGTTTAAGCTAGGTTTTGGAAAAATAGCATGGCTATTTAGTAGCAAGCCCCTTAAAGCAAATAGTTGATTACCCTTATACACACAATACATCACAAATCCAGTCACTCAGCTGAATCCTGCATAAGACCGCTTAAGAAAAACTAATAACGGCTATAAACAGAGCAAAAAAGATATATGATGGAGAATATTACTCGAAACTAATAAATAGGAGATCATGTATGGTTTAGCAGGACCCCCAGGGTCATAAATTTAACGATCAGTATTCAGGACCTTACTAAGTGCTTGATACATGGGAAAACAGGAACGTAAGAATTAATACTAATAAAACACAGTGAAATAGTACACTGCAGCCACTTACGCCACTCCTACATTTTTTCTAACACCTAAATAATTAAAATAAAAAAAGAAATTAAATAAAGGAAATACAAAAAAATGAAAAAAAATGTAATAAAATGAAATATGAAAAAAAATAANGAAATTAAAAGAAAAAAAAAAAAATGAAAAAATTATAAAGGAAATTAAAACAACAAACCAGGGGATATTAATGGGTCATGGGACCCACGTTAAAAACGAAGTTCTTTAAACATGAGATGAGTATAGACTCAATTTCTCAGGTAACAAGGGGGTCGCCAGACCCACAGGAAGAACGAAGCTCTGTAAACGTTAGTACTGCATTCATGTAGTTTACTTACACAAAAACTTAAAAAATGAATAAAAAAAAAAAACAGTAGCTTAGTACTCACGATGGTTGAACTTCGTGAGAACGTCGTGTATAAATACAGTCCACCGCACCTTCAAAAACCAACAAACACTTATAACCTATAATACACAGACCCCGAATTTCATCTTTAGCCATTAGTACTAAGAAAACAGAAACACAAGCTTAAAAACTTTTTAAAATGAAAGAACAAAATTAATAAATCTTCATACTTTATTCGAAAACAAAATTTTCTCAATCATTCAATCGATATCAATGATATAATAATTTGAACAAAATAACGTAAAGATGAATCAACGACAAACAACTCCCCTAGAAATGACCATGTACTACAGCTATGTCTTAGAGCTGGTAAAATAGCACAACGCAACTACCCAAAAATAACACAAATACTCCAGGAGCGAGAAAAGATAGTAATAGCTTGTTTCATAAGAGTGCTTAAAACCCTAGTAGGGCAATGCACATACCTATCAGTATACTATACAAATCTCAAATAGTGCTATCAATACGCCGAACGAGTTGACGATCACTTACGAGATCTTAAAAACTTTAAACTGTAACAACACTTAGATATTACTATGTAATACACAAAAAAAATGGGTATAAATAATTTTCCCTTTTGTTACTCACAATATCCTCATTTTGTTTTCAGATACGAGGATTATTCTTTAGTAATATTACAATTACAATTATGACACTGATTAGTGCCAAGGTAATAACCAAACTCAATCCATCAAACTTTAACGAAAGAATTGCTTTTGAACTCATTCAAGATTAAAGGATAATAAGCGAATTTTGGTCCATAGTGTCTCACATCGACACAAAGCATCTTAAAAAAGCTCACTACGACCTTACCGACATTTCAACCAATGTCAACACCATCCTTCTAGAAAGAAACATTTACAATGAGACCTTCTCTTATAGAATAGAAGAATTAGAAATGAAAATTCAAGAACGAGATAACCTTCGCTATACATTCTAAAGATTATTAACATCGTACGAAATTAAAAAAACAACAACTTATTCTGAAGAAATAAGAATTGTCAAACATATGTATTGCACCAAACAGCAAACCATTGCTAAACGTAAAAAATATACCTATTACACAGACAATGAAATAAACCAAAGCGAGAAAGTTGCTGCAAAGTGATTAAGAAACTTACAAGCCAATCTTACGGAATTTAAAAAGAGTGCAAGCACACCCTCTAAGACACAGGTGCAAGCAAACGTCTTGTTACTTTAAACTTACCACATTTTTGTCAGTTTAAAAAATGTTATAGAAACATTTCTTACTTAATGCAACAAAATAAGGTAATATTTTTAGTAAAATTATTAGAGTATGTTAGATATTTTATAAACACCATTTCCCTCCACGATATGCCATTTCCAGTTGAAGCAATCAATACTAAATCTATGTATAAACACGGTCAACTTCAATTTCATGTAATGGACAATAAAATCATAATACAATTATTATTTTTACTTGTACAAATTATGGATTTTAAGCTGTTTAAGTGCATATCATATACAGTATTTTAAAAAACAAATAGCCGCAATAGTACGTTTGCAGCTCGCATAATACTTAAAGCAGATTACTTAAGTGGTAGCAGATAGTCACTGTGAATACTATTTCATGAATTATTTAGAGCTAAGTAAATATCTTTCAATCAACATGCACTTGTGCCAGTCACTACCGCGTGGCACAAAACTGATCTCTTGTGGAACAAAAAAATTTCGTAATCCCTAGTATTGATCCCTACTGGTGTAATATACAAGTATTTAACGTTAGGCCGTCTTATATTACTAGAACATAAGACTTCTTTTATTGACTCTTCTCGAGAAAAAATAAACTTAAAGTCACCGTTCTCTGCGAAAAAAATTAATATCACTCACCATTAGTTGGATATTTTATTATAAAAGCAGATCAGATGCACCATAATGTACGCAGAAAAATCCTTTGACTCTGGGACCGATAGATACGTAAGCAGTAGTACAGTTATCCCGCCTGTCATTCTTACAATGTACGAACCTGAGAAAATTTTAAATTATACTTGTACGTATTCACCACAATAACAAATGTATCTTAAAGTTTATTCAAAAACCCAAACGAATATCATTATAACCAGAACAACACTCCTAATAAGCCTAATGCTGTTCCTATTTATCCTTATCATTTGTTCTATGGTATATTTTAAAAGAGCTTTTGAGTAATAAATAACAAAGCTAGACCAAACTAGTATCAGCTATACACCTATAAGTAACGTCGATTCCGATTTACACTGCAACTTTAAAGGCCCGACAAACTTTCCATAGAGCCACGCGAACCCCGTAGATAAAAGGACAGAGCAAATTTACGATGTTCTGAACTTTCCTTCAATAGGAGTTGTTGCTCATAGTATAGGATCCATATGTAGCTATGAAAAACGAGTCACAGTCATAAAAGCAAGCACGAGATATACGGTACACGATTCTTACGTTCACCAGGATCATTTAATGACCTTATACCGATAACATCAACTTATCCAGTCACGATGCCCCCCTAAGTGATCAAAATGTAAAAGCAGTATTTAAGCTTTAACAGAGCACATTTTTTGCATCAGTCTTAAGTCTTGCAACTAACGTTTTCATCACACTTACCTCAACAACAACAAAAAAAATAGAAAATAAAAAGAAAATGATTCTGCAGGAATGGCATCGATCCACGAAGAAGTCATCTCAACTCCAGAGATTATAGTTCGCCTTAGCCTAGCGCTTTTGGCATGTTGGTTCGTCGACAGAATGACAAAATTATGGACACACATTAATTTCAACTACTGCGAGAAAGTTCACGCAGAGAAAACAAGAGGCACCATCACAAAATTACCAAGGAAAAAAAAATACCACGGAGAAGAGCTCCTGTGGACGCTCAATTATGTTTTGTCCCGACTTCATCGCGTACAGCAAAAACTGCTGCAGGTAAGTTTTAAAAACAAAATACACTTGGTCGTAAATAAAATATCATATAAGAAAGAGTACTTTTGCAAAGCTATTCAGGAGGCTAGTTGAAACATAACATTAGACAAGGCAGTGTAGAGGAGGCTGAACTACAGATATTTGCATCGTGAAGTGAGTGCTCTGTCAGGACATCCGTAGACCGATGTCTACGAGCTCTTTTGTCAACAACAAGCAGCTTTAGATGGTCACGGAATAACTTATGCTGGTTTTCTCGAAACAACAAATTTTGGAGGAAAGGACAACCTAACCAATTGACCCCATTTCAGCACTTGCCAAGACTAGGAAACTGAATTGCTAAATATGCGATCATGCAAGCAATGTGCCCATTACTATATTAATTAAAGATATCAAGACATACAAGCAAAGTGCATCTTTAAACGGACCAAAGAAAATCATGTAAGAGAACTGACAAACCAATAATACTGTTCAAGCTGTAGAAGACCCTCAGACCTTAGTACAACTCATCGATTCACCTGAATTAGACGATCTTAAAGATTCTTATGTATCTTTTCTCCTTTTTACATGAAAAAAAAAAAAAAAAAAAAAAAAAGTTAGATAACTAAATAAATAGAAAAAAATTAAAAAACAACGACATACACAAAAAAAACAAACAAAGAAACTTCACACAAAACACAAAAATTACACCCACACAGCAAACACGCACACAGAAGACAAACAATAACAAATAAACAAATAAAAACACATTATCAAAAAAAACAAATGTATGTATGAAAATCAAAGAATAAAGAAATAAATAAATCAATTAATTAATAAATAGATGCAGAACAACGTAAAAAAAAAAAATTCCAAAATGACACGCACGAAAAAAAAAAAAAATAGGTGTGGGTCTCGGGACCCCCGACAGATGTGAAACATCAATGAATACGTTATTGAACTAGGTTGTATTATTTATTCATATTAATTTTTTATAAGACGTTGAGCTCATCACCCCTATGCAGTACATGATTTTTTAATTTTTCACTTGAGAGTAAAAAATCGGGCACAAATATAAAAAATATAAGGTAGAAATGTGAGTATGTAACAAGTAGAGTGTATAAATAAAAATAAGCAGCATAAATTTAAAAAATGGTTTTTGTTTATTTTTACTAATACATGGAAAAGTGTAGCAGTATAAAAATATACAGACTATTTATAAAAATACTTATATTTTCTACCGTAATAAACATTAAGTTTGATCATTCGTAGCATCGGTGACGTCAGTAATGGTAACATTCGATGATGTTTGCGATGTAATAACAGTAATAATAGGTCGATGATAACTAAAATATGTAACAAAAGTGTTTGCATGTGGCGACGCGGCTCTGGCGTGGTGCGCTAAGTAGCTAGGAGTGGGGAGAGAGCCCGCTTGGGTCTGGCGCTGCTGCGTGGCGACGCGGTTCTTGCGTGGCGACGCGGCTCATGCGTGGCGACGCAGCTCTGGTGGGGCGATGCTAGCTAGGAGTGGGGGAAGAGCCCGCTTACGAGCCTGGTGACGGCTCGCGTGGCGACGCGTTGTCACGCAAGGCTCGCTTTTGCCCCCCAAGCGCTGCAATAGATGTTTCACATCAAAAAGTACATAGAACACAACTAACGAAAAAAACAAAAAAAGATATACTTGCATAAATGTACCATGGAACACTATTGTAACTTTTCGATAGCAAATTTCCACATGTATATTATAAGGTAAATGCAAGAGGATAATAATATGTGTAGCTCATTCGCTCATTACTTGAAACTTTCTTTCATCGCAATAACATGTATGCCACTACCTAATCCCACCATCCGCACACCAACCTCTAATTTATTTTTTTTTAATCCACCTAGCGTTGCATTCATGGGCCCATGAACTATAATATTAATCCTAAGCGCTACATGTTTGTTGGAAAGGTACGTGAAAACCATCGATAAAAAGATACGAAAAGTTGGGACGACTCTCCCAACTACACACATGCAAGCAGGAAACCGACCATCGACAAAAGCTGGAATTGGGATACATCTCATTTGAAGCAGCTCTCTACATCTATCATGTAAGGCAAATACGTGCATTGGATAGAACTTGCAAACAATTTCTTGTATAGCCTTATTAAGGTTATGGTAATAAATATGTTACTGGACACGTTCAAATTCATTTCCGAAATTGGCATTAAACACCAAGCAACGTTAGCATTCAAGGTAAACCTAAGAAACTCAAACAATAGTCTTCAGCATCGTAAAGTAAGAAAGTTCATAGAACACCTGGAATAGGAGTAAGCCAAAGCCCGTGAACGAGAGCCAGCTGCGATCAGCACAGCTGGTATAACATACGCTGGTCTTTAAGAGCAATTTCCATTGAATGGAAAGGGTTACGAACGTCACGTAACTCCTCAGTGATACAAAATTTGTCTCCTAAATATTAAGCGCCGGAAATATTGATGTGCATGTACCACGCATCATTTCCAAAGTAATGGAGACACTACCATTGCAAGATGTCAGCTCGAGTGCTCAATCCAGTACACTACTGGAATACGCATAGTGATGTTTGCCATCACTGTAAGTCTGCTTTAAACAAACTTAACTTCAGCATTATTGTCCAGCCATGACCAATTTTCTTTTCTCCTGCCATCACATCGTAATATCACCATTACTGCCTCCTTACCACATCAACCTAATACCATTCCAATTTACTGTAAGAATATTTTTAAGAAATTGTACTGACAATAGAAAGAAAAAGCATTTGTGATAGCTTACTAAATCAATTCTTTAAATTTTAATTTTTAATACAGTTGTAGTTAGTAAATAAAGAAAGAAAAAAACAATGTTATGTAAAAAACAATATATAAAATCATAAATAATAGTTATATCCCAAAACACCGCGCTTCATAGGTACGTCACTTACTGCATCATTAAAGAATAAAATAATTGTTGCTATAAACTAATATTGTAGTATATAATACTAATAGGTGACGACAATATTTTATGCAAATGTAACTATAGCTATGTTCTAATTGTGTAAGACATGTATCCGTCAAACGCGAGCTAATATTAATAGGGACAAACTCACCTGGCAAGTAAAAACTTAAGGCGAACGTATTACGTCTAGTGACATCTACCCACAGTAGGTATCAAATACCATGTGTTGCTTCTCACCTAGTGGCTCCACCCACGGATAGATACCAATGCATGCTCAATTAGTCGCGTGCTCACCAGCAACTACCGCTTCAGAATTCCATCCTCACTAAATTCAACATCTGGTCTAGGGCTGCATATGCTCCTCTTTTCCCAGAATATATTAATCAAAATAATCCTTGACTCATCACGGGTTCCACTCCTGATTATCAATCCAATTCAGGGTTTAAATAGAACCAAGCCCTGCGAGCTCGTCCTCTTTTCTGGAGAGACCGCCGACGGACAAGCAAGTCAGTATTTACTTAAGCAAATTATATTATTAAACGTTCGTCTAGATTTTTAAATTTTCGTTATTGTATTTGTAAACTAATAAAACCAGTTCCACTAAATGTTTCATTAAGCTTTCCATTTCGTATAATACAGTGCCAACTTGACAAACCTTCTACTCCACTGGCCTTCACAGGAAAACTGTCAGATTCTCATCGTCCATTAGTCGTGAAGGTACGAATAAATTACTTTCAAAATTTTAACTACATTGCAAACGCTGCTGAACGCAAACAGATTTGCTATCTGTGCCCTGCACGCTGCATTTACGTTGAAGAGCCACGACGTAGCAATTGATTGAGGAATAACTTTTTTTAAACGGTAAAAGGGTGTGGGCTCAACAGTATGTAGATGAGTTTATAGTGGAAATGATCGGGCGTAAAGGGATGTCAGATCAATATATTTGTGGATCCCGTAAGCTTTAGCTATTTGTGTATGTGTTTGTGAAAGATATAGATTGTTGTACTTACGGATTAGATAATCTCTTTGGTTATAATGCTTAAAAAGTTCATATACAAGTTCTTGTAATTGTTTGAAAAGATTTTTGCTTATCTTTATGTGCGTGCTTGTATCATCGAGTAAAAACAACATTGTTACATTATACGTCTCTTTTTCAATGCAAACTGTCACATTACCGGCTTTTGAAGGCATAATGTTTTCATTGTTTTCTATGAAATTTTTTATTTTAAACATAATATTCTTATTACTTTTTTCTGATCTTTTAGTTTTAAATTTGAATAATCATTGCTACAAAAAAATTTATGAACCCGACCCCTAATTTGTTCTTAATAGCATTATCTAATTTACATTTGTTTACAAAAGTTTTGAAATTTTTCACTACAGTTACACTCTTCTGTATACTAAAGGTTGAAAGTTGACACTTCAATTTTGGTCCCAAAGCTTCAAGGTCTGTAATATTTTTCGGAATGCCGTAAAGAATGTTTTTTTTTAGGGTATGCTCTTGAATGCAATTACAGTTTTGATTTTATTATAGTTAGAACCTTAGACGTTGAAAACAATAGCAAAAAGCACCTTATAATCTAAAATATTATTCATTATGAATACTTAGAAAACTATTTATCGACAGGAGAATACGGAACATCTTATCTATGTATACAAACATAGTTCTTAAAATAACTTGAACCTTTTTAAGTTGCTTAACCGTTCCACACGTATAACAGTCTTATCAGCACTTATTATACTTTTGACTGCTGATAGAGACAGTCTACTCCTTACCTACTATTACTTGTTAAACTCTTCCATCAGAAGATTATTTGTTACATCATTTTAATACATTGTTTTATTTCTAATTGTTTGTAGATAAGTTAACTTTGAGAATTTACTATGTGGACTGCGAAGAATCTTGTTTTAAGTAATTGTGTATTTGTATATATTTAATAAAGCCTGATAAGGGCAATACTATCATTGTCAAAACGTCGCACAATATATTGTGTGTTAAAATTCTTGCCCCCCCAAAAAAATACAATAAGATTGATATCATGGTAAAAGATATGAGGAATTATGTCAACTCTCACTTTTAATCGAAGACAGGTCAATGTCAACTTGGTTTGTTCAACACAATCTCAAAACTTTTTGGACTCAAAACATCAAAGTTACTTATGGATTGAACAGATACTCAGAGATCCGTTATTAAATTTTCAGCCAGACTTTGGTTCTTGATACTTTATAGAAGAGACGATGTAACTCCATGAAATATCCGAGATAAGTGTTGAAATTCCGACAAAACTTTTTTACGTAGTCTACAGTGTAAAAAATTGATTTTGAATTACAAAAATACTGTTACGCGTTGATTACTTTGTTTTAGAATAAAGTGTCTAAATATTATTAAAAAATCTTTAAAATCTGGATTTACAGAATCAAGAATTGAGAGTAGGGATCCGCTGTTAGAAAAAAACGGTACATAACAATATTTTTATATAAGTTGAATAGAAATGTGAAAAAATGTTCAAAAATCTTGTAAAAAAATAAAAACATAAATTTGAAAAATCAGATTAAACAGATCAACTAGAAGTTTACTCCACTGATAAAAAAAACTAAGTAAAAAATTTAACACAAGTACCCATTCCAAAAAACTTTATAGACAATGTAGCTTTAGGACCAAAATTGATTTTAAACCTTCGAACTCTAGTATACATGATAGCGTGATTGTAGTAAAAAATTCGGTAAATTAAAGAGACAAATGTAAATTAAATAAGACTATTAAAAAGAAAGTAAAAGGACACATCAGTAAATTTGTTTGTAGCAATAATTTGGAAAATATAAATCTAATGAAACAGATACAAAATTATACAAGAAAAAATATTAAAATAAAGAGTTTTATTAAAAACAATCGAAATGAAATGCTTACGAAAGGTGATAAGGGCAATGTGACAGTTTGTTTTGAAAGAGAAACGTATTATGAAAGAGTGTTGTCCTTACTCAATGATATAAGCACACACATAAAGATGAGCAAAAATCTTTTTGAACAGTTACAAGAACATGTATATGAAATTCTTAAGCATTATAACTAAAGAGATTATCTAACCCTTACATACAACAATCTATATCTTTCACAAACACATACACATATGGCTAAAGCTTACAGGATCCCAAGAATATATTAATCTGACATCCCTTTACGTCCGATCATTTCCACTATTAACTTACCTACATACTATTGAGCTCACACCCATTTTCTTGTTTAAAATTAATTCCTCCATCAATTGCTACGTCATGACTCCTCAACGTAACTTTAGCGCACGAGTATTTAAATGCAGCGTGTAGGGCACAGACAGCAAATCTGTTTGCGTTCACCAGTGTTTGCAATGTAGTTAAAACTTTGAAAGTAATTTACCCATATCTTCACGAGTTATGGACGATCAGAATCTGACAGTTTTGTCGTACATAATAGCATGATACCATGCATTACTGGCTCAAACTTTTATGTACCGCGACCGTGCTACTTGATTCTGCCGCGTAAGCGAAATTTATCTTAATTAAATAATGATAGTTGATTACAAATATAAATATGGAAAACGATTCTATAACAATGACGTTTTTCCACGTTTTTAGTTAAATAAATTGCTCTTATATTTTGTTGACCTATAATTTTCAAAGATTATTATTTTAATTGAAATAATTTTAGTTTTCCATGAGCGTTCCATTTACTATTTCTATAAACGAAGTCTATACTTAAGAGCGTCTTAAAATTGATTCATGCTTCCATTTTTTTTCTTACGGATAGTTACGTCTTGGACTTTTAAGATAAGATGTATATTTAAAAACCAGAGTATACGAATAGTATATGACGAAGAAAGTAATAAAAGTGTAGTGATTTTTCAAATGCATGAAGGATATTAGAAAACTTTGAAATTTAATACAACCAAAATCAACTGATTTAAACATTGATACATAAAAAGTAGGTAAAGCCTCAACAAAGGACGCTATGTACATTTTTAGATTGCTTAAAACGTCCTTAAGTTTTGCAGAAAGTTAATTCTAAATAAAAGCATTCTAATCTTCAAAAACTGGGTAAACCTGTCGTTATTGTAGCTTGGAGAAAAATTAGCAATAACGTAAAAATTAACTATGAAAATGTTTTAACATGCAAAAAAGTAAGCAAGCTCTTCGTTGAGAATGTTTGTAAATACAAGGACACGAGAAGCAAGAAATGAGTTCCAAAATCGTAATTAGAAGAAATCATTATTATTATACATTCTTGCAAAAACTTTTATTTAAAGTTGTACTAAATTGTTTTTCATTAACACAGATCAATTAGATGCCCCTATGATACTTGGATCAAGATAAGCTAGCTAAAGTAAATATAGGTTTTGACAAAAATTTTTACCACTTTTCACTACTTTAAAAGTTTATTTTGTCAACAAACTTATATTTTGAACTGATTGAAACAAAATTTTTGGAATGTTTCAGAAGTGTTATTAAAAGTTGGATGGGTTGGCATATGTGGATCAGATGTTCATTACTTAACACATGGCAGAATTGGAGAGTTTATAGTAAAAGATCCAATGATAATTGGGCATGAGTCCTCTGGAACCGTCTTCAAACTTGGACAAAACGTTACAAAATTTAAAGTATGAGCTTATTATAAAAATTTAAATATTATTCTTATAATTTTACATAAAGATCAAAAAAATGCATTGATTTAATCACATTTGTGATACTAAGATCTTAGTTTCGTGAAACTAAAGATAAAGCATTATTTTTTAATAATTAATTTAAAGTTTTTTCGTGAAGAATATATTTTTTTAATTTATGATGATATGGTTGATCTTTATACACTAAATTAATTTAAAAAAAAATATGGTCATGTGATTTAAGGTTGGAGATAGAGTGGCTATTGAACCAGGAGTACCTTGTCGGTGTTGCAACCATTGTAAAAGTGGTAAATATAATTTGTGTCCAGACATTGTATTTTGCGCAACCCCTCCTAACCATGGAACACTTCGACGATACTACCCACATCCCGCTGATTTTTGTTACAAGTAAGGATTATTTACTTATATCAACTATCTTTTCTTAATAAAGAAAGGATAAGAGCTCTTGCAATGTTATTAACAATACATAAATACATTTTCCTCTTAAATATAATTTTTACAATATTGTAAGAAGTTTTTCTACCAAATGCCATACGTCGTTGTATTTATTGAAAAAAAAAAAATTTTTATATTATGTTGTCACGATTTTTTGTTATATTTTCTTAATTTTCACGACGTTAATACTACATTGTAAAACGATATTCAAAAGAGTTTTAAAAGTTCCGTATGGGTTAAGCACATTAATTAAAAATTTAATGTTTTGTTATAAGATTAAGGTACATTTTTTTTATTGGAACAGTTTTTATCTCTCAGCTGCATTTCACACTTTCACTTTTAAGGCCCAGCTAACAATTAATATGAAGGCAAGAATCGAGATTTACAAAGATTACTTATATATTTTCAATCAGCTTAGTAACTATGGTGCTCGTATATTGATACAAGAACATGAAACTTTTTTTCTGGACGTGTTAAAGTTATACCTTGAAAACAAAAAAAAACATTCTTTTGCAAAGCTTATTAAACTAACAATTAGTAACTTAGGCTTCATTTATTTACTTTAATTTTTACGGTCATCGTTTGATAACCGTTGGTCTGTTACGTATTGGAGTATGCATACTTATGAGCAGTACTTCAATACATTTTAATTTCAGCCGGTGCATACACTTTTTAGCAAGACAACGTAGTAAGATAAAGAGTATCCACTCCTATAATTATATGTCATCACTAACAAAGCCATAAGAAACAATGCTTGTTTTTAAAGATGACTTAAATATTACTGTTGAAATATTAAGCACTTACAGATAGCCAAGATTGTAAAAATGCTAGTTCGTCATAATCTCATATGTTTTGAAAATCTGAGATAGTATTCAGACTTAAATCTTCGATCTAATGTACTTCTAGGTATATCCTGAAGTATTTAAAATCTACAGCAAAGGTTGTCTTCAGCTTTAAAATTATATTACTCTTAGTATATTCATAAACCATGCTTAACTTCTTATATTATATTCGAATAATACTAAGACTTATGTGCACCAGTACAATGAATAAAAGCTGCAATTATCATTTATTAATCCTTTTCAATTATCTTCGGAATAATTCCTTACCTTCACTAAGTGCACACATGGACAGAGATTAATAGACAGATTGCTGACTGTAATGCTACGATGCGAGCTCACTTTTGGCCACTGTTTTAAGCGCCCTGTCGCTGCCAAGAGGTCGAGCCAGGCGCACATATTTTTTTTTTTTTTATTTGAGAAGTGTTGAGGGGACATGCCGAGTGCGTGCCTACGGATTCATGTGAAAATGGGCATGTAGGCACATACTTTGGAGATTCATGCTGAGTGTTCACTTGCCGAGTCTCGTGGAAATGTGCATGTAGGCACACATTATGACGACGCATGGAAGGGGTATGACTATATAGTGAGCCTGTAAAGAGGAGAAAAGTGCTTCTATGCTTCTAACTGTTACTACATTTAAGTATATATGTAAAATGCAGCTGAGCAGAGTGAATGTGTACGATGAGTTAGGCAATCAGTGTACCTCGTGTGTACATGCGTTGCATTTGACACTTAGTGTGCGAACAAGTGCGTGACTGAATAAAGTGCAACAACGTAAACAGAGGTTTTTTTGGTTGGAGGTTACATCAGCGAGTTAAGATTTGCTATCGTGGCAGCTGCTTGTTGCAGGTTTTTTATACACTTGATTAAAGTTATTGTGTATAATGTTATAAGTGCAATGACAATGCAAACAAACTAGTTTTGGTAAGAATTTTTGCTTTCTCGTTATGGATAAATTTGCTTTTGGCTATTTTGCGGTTACGGATACCCAGGCTACAATGTTTTTTCAGCGATTAAGTAAAAAAAGCAACATAACCGTACGACTATTGTCAATACGGGGGCTACACAAAATCGAAGCTTTCTGGTGAAAAGCTCTACAGATTTCCAGATGCCACAAATCAAAAGGATCGCCACATCATGTGGATTCAAAACACAGGTAAGCATTTATCCACTTATATTTAATTAATTGTTGGCTTAACAACTCGGTCATGTTGAATTAACGATGAAAGTGTTTAAAATCTGAGATTTTTCAAAACCTCAATTTTTTTTTACTTGTTTGTTGACAACGTTTGACATTACCATAAACTAATATTGTAGTATATAATACTAATAGGTGACGACAATATTTTATGCAAATGTAACTATAGCTATGTTCTAATTGTGTAAGACATGTATCCGTCAAACGCGAGCTAATATTAATAGGGACAAACTCACCTGGCAAGTAAAAACTTAAGGCGAACGTATTACGTCTAGTGACATCTACCCACNACATATCATTTTAATGCGAGTACGTTTGAGAAAACATTGTCAAAAAAAAATTCTGATCGCCTTGATACACCTAATTTCTCCCGCTCCGGAAAATAAAAACAAGCTACAACTACTACAAGTTTTGAGACCTTCTAAATTTTGCACGAGAGTAATTATTTAAACGGCTTTATTATTATATTTTAACAAACAGGGGTACTGAAGACTTTTTTATAGCTAAAAATGTAGAACTAAGACCTAACCAAAAATTATATGTATTGTTTTTTATTGAATGAACGATAAATAAAATTTAAAATGTCTGACTAAATACGAAGGGTAGGGTCGTTTCAAAATTATTTTATGCCAATCGCTTAAGGCGGAAGCACCCAAGCTCAGAGATTTAGATTGTATAGCTAAAAATTTAGAACAAAAAATGGGGCAACACAACTGATTTGAGTGGGACCTTTTGCATTGTGTTCCTACAACCTTGAGTAATGTTCCTTATCCTTAACCTATTCTGGAAAATAAGAATTTTAAATTAAAAAATTAAATTAAAATTCTGGAAAATAAACACTGGGGTAGTGGCAGCCCCCTGTTGACACTCTAAAAAAGTGACGTGGTAAAAAATTTTGTAAACGTGATATTCAGCCGCCAAAATGGGGTTTTTTTTTTTTTTTAGTCGCTGAACACAATTATAAAGACAGAGATAATCTCTGAGGTACCCGGTGAACAGGGTAGAGAGTATCAACGTAATCTCTTGGACTTTTATGGCAATTTGTAACGTAGACAGTTGAGACTTGTTACTCGGAGGTTTTTGGGTTGCTAAACACGAATATGAGGTTAAAATAAAAAAATTTTTTGTCCCTGTATAATAGAACAATTATTTGTTGGAAACTCTCATACTTTGGTGTAGAATCGAATAATCAATGTTTTGCCTCGAAAATTGTGTCTAAGAAAATTTTTTTGGATCCTATGAAAACATTTTTTAATACAAAAAAATTTTTTGATGTTTTTTTAAAGAAATTTTCAATTAACACTTAAGAAGTTCATCTTCATAATAGTTTATCAATTTTAATTTAATTCAATTATTTTGTAGAATCACAATCACAAAATTAAAAAAACATTTCAACAATATTACAGGGCAATGAGTTCGTTGTCAAACTTTTCGAGAATTTGGCGATTTCTTTTTTTCTGTTAGTTGCAAACTGTCTCTAGACCTCTAAAAAAACAGTTAGACTTTTTGAACCAAACCATAGAATCTTATTTTATCACATTAGAATATAAAAAAAAACTTATTTCGACCGATTTTAAGACGATTTTGTAGAGACACTACTTTTAGACACACGTATAAAACGGTATAATTTTTTAATTAAATGTCTTCAGGATTCGCTTTTGTACTGTTAAAAAGCTGCTTTTTTTATAAATAAGAAAAAAAGCGTCCTAGCATTCTCAGGAGCCAAGGTAACCTTTTTTCCTTACAATTTCTCAGCCGTTAATTATTAACACCAATCTGGCTGAAACTGACACATGCTGTTGTTTAATAAATATATTTTCATAAAAAAATAGTATCGATCTATATGCAGCCAGATACTTCTTAGATACTGGTAAGACAGTTACTATCATTTTCTCCGCTCTTGCTGCAAGCAAAAAAATTTTTTAAAAACCAATTTGGGGTAGCTTAACGATTTATAAGAAGGTTATTATTGTTTCTAAGTAACCATAACAGCTAACCACAAGTAGACCAATGCACATACTAATATTTTAATCGAAAAAATAGTGCTCCTAAATGTTATGGTACATTATTTAGGTTTTTGCAAACTGATGTTTGTAAGGTTTTGAGATTTTATATTGATATTAATTGTTATGATTCGGCTCCAGTAAACATGTTTTATGTAGTTTAAGGTACATGCTTGGAAAAAATGCTAGTTTTGTGTTTTCAACGTTTCTTCATGTAAATAAATAACATTGTGCATCTTAAACAATTTTAAATAGCTCAACCAATATTGTAAACGTTAACTTACATGTTACATGTTTTGAGCTCACACTGGCTTGATGCTTTCAGTTCCTCCTCTATCAACGCTACCGCCTTGAGATACAAAAATGGTTCAGCTCTTTTTATTAGTGCTACCTTTGGCATTACCTCAATTAAATTTATTGCGTATATAACTATCTCTAAAATGACTTGTTAAAATGTAAAGAAATCTTTGTTTGTTTCAAATTTATTATCTTGAATGCAAAACTAGAAAAGTTAATTTTGAGAAAACTTTTTGAGAATAAATTAACAGCAGTTCAACACACTCTATTTGTTGCTGTACGAAAATAACGCAAAATATTGTTTGCTTCCTTAGGTAACAATAATCTTTTACGTTGAGCGGCATCTTCATTATGATCTGCAGGGTTGTGTGCAAATCATTTTTCAAAGGATGATTTCATACAAAATATCCAAGAAAAAATGCACTTGCGTGCCACCGCTGTTCCAATTGAATGGCAATTAGCAGAACCTTAGATTATTCTACAAATATTGGATTCCACAGCAAACAAGGAACTACAAAAAAGCCAACATCAAGAAAAATCAATCGAAGCCAATGGACTAGATCAACCAATAGAAATTAATTTTGGAGGACAACAAGAAATCACAGGTAATGATAGCATATCGGTTAAAGCTACCACCGAAAAAAATAGTGAAGCGCATTACAATGTTCTTGAAAACAATGAATCGTTTAGTGTAACAAAATATTTGAATGATTCATTGTACCCTTCTAGAAAATGTATATTCTTAAATATTGATGAAAGTGAATCAAATAAGGTCTATTTGAATTATAAAATGGTGGATGTCAGTAAAAGTATGAATGATGGCATGCGCAATTTGGTTGTACCGTAAGAAAACCGTGCGTCGAGCGAAATAGAAATGAGTTACGAAAAAAAGATGTTTTGAACCAAACATTCTGTTCAGTCAAGTGTGAGCAGTATACGCGATCTCTAGAGCGTCGGATAAAATTATTTTAAAAAAAAGTAAAGTCTTTGAAAAAATTTCAAAAAAACGTTAAAAATCAAAACTTCCAACTAAAATGGCGCGTATATGTAGAAAAAGTAAAACAAGGTACAAATGTAAACGATTCAATTAAAAACACAGATTTCAGTGCATCATGGAAATTTTTGATAGTAATAAAATTAAAGCCAAAAAATAAACAAAAGTTCATACTTAAAAAACAAAATTCACGCAAAATTATGTACTATCATTCAGCAGCTGGTTACAACCAGTTGATAAAATTAGGAATTAGGTTAGCTGGAGAATCCACAGTTAGAAGTTGGATAGCCCGATTAGATGTTAAGCCTGGTTTAATAGAAAATGTTTTTAGTAAAATTGAGCAAAAGTTGACTAAGCTACCAATACATAAACAGATGTGTGCATTGAAATTTGATAAGATGAGTATCAAGAGTATGGAGGAATATTTTGCAAAGTATGACGAGATTGAGGGTCTTAAAGATTTGGGTAGTAGTTTTAGAAATTAAAACGTTGTTAAACATGCCCTTTTGTTTTGTTTAAATAGCATAAATGCTTAAAATCTCTGGCGTGAACTCTTATGTTTCGGATTCAGTGAAAACAGTGCTAGTGCTAAACAACTGCTAGTACTTTTGCGTGAAATATTGACAGCGTTATTTAAAATAGGAGCAGTTGTTAAAATCATTGTTTGTGACCAAGATTCAAATAACCCAACACTTTTTAATAGATTATTGAAAGTTAGTATTATAGATGAACCTTTTTTGAACATGAGGGCAAGAAGATTTTTGCTGATATTGATTGGCCTCATCTCACCAAACGTTTGCTGTATAAGTTGAAAGCACATAAATATATTTTCATACAAGACAAAGTTATGATGTCTTGTAATGACTTAATTAAAACTTATATAATAGACAATTTGAATGATACCTCGAATTTATTAGCATTTTTAAGTAATACTGATTTCAACCCAATCACTTTTGAATGTTTAGCTTTTCAACTTTCAAGTAGGCAAATGGCTGAAGCGATAAGAACTACTGTTATTTGGATTTGGATGCTGTTGTGGATAAATGGATGTTGTTATTTATGCCTTTAATTCCTATAGATTGTCCAATGTTGAGCAGCAAATGCAACCGCTGTCGCGTCGTAACCCAGGGATTGAAGAATGTTTGATGAATTTTTTAGAATGGTCTAGACAATGAAGGACACACACAATTCGTGCGAGTTAACGTGGAAAATCCGAGCAAGTGACTAGGCCGCCTTGTTTTATTGGTTTGTCCTTGACTACGAACTGTTTGTAGCAGCTGTTTGATGATGTTAAAGAAGAATTAAACGATATGGACCTGTTATTCGTGATTAGTCTTTGTAACAAAGATAGCTTAGAGCACACTTATTCAAGATGACGAGAAAGGGGTGGTTTTAATCTAAATACAACTTGCCGTATGTATCGTTTTACTTTCAAGCATATTCTTTCTACTGATTTTATAGATACTCGTCAACAAGGTAATTTCAAAATTGTAGAAACTCATTCCTTGGTAAATTTGAATCAGAATGACTCAAGTAATGAAACTGTGGATTCATTGGCAGCTGTTGCGAATAATTTACCTGATGAATTAGAAGTAGCAGAAATGCGAGAAATGGGAAAACTTTTGCAAGGAGCTGTAATGATGGAGACATTTTTGTCTATAGTTTCAAAAGAAATAGTAGACTTTGATATCAAAGCTTGTATGAAAAAAACGCCATTACTTACTTAAGCAGGTATACAGCCAAAAGTGCTTTAAAAAAAAGTAAATGTTCTAATTGTAATGATATACTTTTTTACTATTTTGTCAATTGCCAGGTTTTCAAAAACATTATAAAGACTTTGGCATCAAAGAAAACTAATTACTTGTTTAACAGATGCAGTGAAAAAAATAACAAACAAGCACTTTCCTTAGTGGTTTGATACGAATAATGCGTGTTATGAACATCGAGTCTTAATAATTTGGCTGAAAGTGAAAGTTCTCAAAACTTCTTGGAAAAACAATTAAAAACGGAATGCAGAGGCAAAAAACACATAAAAACAAACAACCGTAAAATACTTCTTGTAAAAAACGCTTGAATCACTATCTTTTTTTCGAGTTATTTAAATGTCTAGCGTTAAATCTATCCCTGGTGATGTTACTCTGGCATATAGTTATTTTTAGATGTATTAAATGTATATTTATAGGGGTAGATAGTCCTATTATCGAGTATGTCTCTATTATGACCGTTTGAGTCATAATAATATGAGTATTAAACATGTTGTAGTTTGCTAGTGCCATTTTTTTAATCATTAATACATCAAAATCTTTAGTAACCTGTTTAACGTACCATAAAAATTTCTTATACTTTAATCGTTGTATTCGGCATCTTCTGTAGTATTCAGAGAAGCAATAATTAGAGCTTATATTTGTTGTTTTATCAAGAAACGAAATACGTCTTCAATTATTTTGTGATTGACTTAAATACATAAATTTATGAAAAATGTCATGGATATAAATAGAGAATTTACGTAAGATTTAGTTTATAAACATATTACTTGAATATTTATATACCGTACTATTTGAAGTTGAAATAATTGATTAGAAGAAAAGGTGGCGTTAGTGTGCCCATGAGAGACTTCCATAGGAGCATACCTATATATTGAATGGATTTAAAATTGGATTTCACTCAATTTATAGGTTTACTGCTATGGAAATCCTACATGAGCACACTAGCGCTACCTGATGCTAGAAACAAGCCCATAATGGTTATGTATACAGATATGTCTTAATTACATGGACTAATCAAAGATTCAGGGCCTTAGAATGAAGTCAAAAAAATTGTTTTTTTTTAATTTTCAGATGATGATTTATAATTCTTAGCTCTAAAATGTGTCAAAACTACTACAGAAATTCTTATTACTACGCACTCTTCTTTTTCACCATGTATTACTTGTAAATAAAGTAAATTATGTAAAACTTTTTAATGTAACTCTTATTATGTAAAAAGTGTAAAAAAGTAATTAAGAATTAATGTATATGTGAGTATACATATGAATTTATATTGTTGTATGTATAATGTAAATATTTCAAATGAAAAAAATTTAAGTTACTGTATTAGTATTTTAATAAAGTAAGTTTTTTTTGTGCCCTTGGCTTTTTTTTCACGCACATTGTTGTAATTTTTTTCATAAACTATGTTTTGACCCACGAATCTCTTAAGTAGGCTAATATTTTTATAGTTCTAAAAAAAATGAAAAGAACATAAATGATTAAAAAAAATTGTTAATTAAATAGCATTATTTACACAGATTTTTGAAATAATCTCCGACAAATCTTAGTATCAAATCAATTGCTCGTTCCATCCTGCATCATTCTCTGGCCTTCTAAATTATTCATTCGCTGGTACTGAGCTTATATTATTTTATTTTATTCATTATCTTTTTCATTAAAATTTTAGAAAACTAGAAAGCTCATTCTACGGGGGAAGCACTATTTAATATTTGATATTTGATATTATTAAGAGTCGCTTGATCTCAATACTATGAATAACTTTCAATTACTAAGCATGTTCACACACTGTACATTTATTTAAGTTACTTTATTACATACGATTTTTTATAACTTACAACTTAGTCTTTTTTATAACATAACTATTATACTATGCTGTTGTACATTTTTTTATGTGCTGCCCTCAGCAACACACTGTTATTTTGGTATGAGGCCCACGTTCCATAAATTCTATAAATGAGTAAATAAACAAATCATATAGCTTTTGTACCAAAAGTGCTCCATACTACTATCATGACTTGGCCTGACATTATAACTTTTAATTTATCGATCGTAATATTGGGGTATCAAGTGCTAGTGTACCAAGAAGTCACACAATGCTGCTTAATTATTCTCATCAAGTTTTTTAATGCACTATTGGACCGAATTTCTGGAAAGCGACTGCTACTTTGTTATAAGGTCATACTTTTTGTGCATCAGACTAAAAAATGTTGCTGAATAAAACGGCTAATACAGCAGACATTTTGCAATCACTCATTATTTTATCTATTAATATTTTGAGAGCCATTATTTTCATACAACTTAATATTGGGTTGTTATGAATTCTTATTTTGACCATCTCGAGATCTCACAATAAACTACAATGAATTTAATGTTTCATAGGCCTTCTGAATCATTGAGTGATATCAAGAGGGATGTTAATTTACAGAAAATTTAAATTGTTTAATCCCTCTAGAGAAATTTAAATAATAAAAAAATTACGCACTGGATCATGACATTTAGCTAACAAAAACTAAAGGTATGGCTAATTATTTTATGATTGATAAATAAAAATACCTAGGTAAAATTGTCTTTGTACTTACCTTTTGTGAAATAGCATGAGGCATGTTTTATTAATAAATATTAAAAGAATGTAAAAAAAAATGTTTAATAATAATGCAACAAACATCTGTTGAATTGCGGGAAAAAAAAATGTCAGGAATTAAATCGAGGACCAAAATATGATACTCGCCGTTACGGGAGCATAAGCTACCACGGCTGTCGATGCAACATGCCTACCTTGGTTCAAAAGTAGCATATGTTTACGGAGAACCTCCAAAGCTTAGGCAATAGTTAATGGTTATTGCGACGTGTTAGAATAAAAATCTGAAAAGGAAAAAAGCATCTATATTTATTACATCAGGTTAAAGCGTATTAGTGTACTAGAATGCAATACTAGCATAAAAATACACTGATCACCTCGCTCATCGCACAAATTCGCTCTACTCTGCTGCATTATACATATATACTTATATGTAGTAACAGTCAGAAGCATAGAAGCGCTTCTCTTCTCTTTACAGGCTCACTATATTGTCATACCCTTTCCATGCGTCTTCATAATGTGCGCCTATATGCACACTTCCAAGTGACTCGGCAAGCGCACACTCAGCATGAATCTCCGAAATATGTGCCTACATGCCCATTTCCACATGAATCCGTAGGCACGTACTCGGTATATCACCTCCACGCTTTAAAAAAAAAAAAAAAAATATGTGCTCCTGGTTCGACCGCTCGGCCGTGACAGGGCTCTCGAAACAGTAGCCAAAAGTGAGCTCGCGCCGTAGCATTACAGTCAGCAATCTCTTTACGAATTTCTCATGTGAAGGCAGCCTCAGTTTTTCGAGCCTTACGTGTCACAGTTTGCAAAGGAAAATAGTTTATGTAGTGGCCGTTTGTGTAATTTTGGGTTTTTTTAATAGATAAACGTCTGAAAAGTAACAGTTTGTGGTGGTTCTGTCCCCATTAACATGCACACAGCAAGATGATATGTTGATTTGTATCCATAAGTATGGAGAATAAAATAACTTCTACACAGAATTTCTTTGAAAAAAATAAAACTATAAGGTGTTTATCTTGGCTTTACGGAAATAATTAATGAAGTTAATCAATAACTAAAGTAAGTCCTAATGGTAAATATAATTAAGTCAAAAACAATTAACAACAGCTTTGCTTAGGATTTAAATGAAGCTTAGTCACATTAATAAATGTCATTAAACTTTTCAGAATTCTCATTGCTAATCACTACATTTGTATGTTATTGTCTCTGTTACCATTACATGATTTGTGAGCACTAGTGTGCAAAGTATAAAAAAAAGCTTTCTTAAACGTGGTAAACAATAATTAACTTTTCTTATGTTTTCTTACTATTTCTTATATTACTTTGTATTAGCTTAATATAAGCTACTGATTTTTTATCTTTTAATATAATACAGAATATTGCGAAGGTCTCTGCAGAAGCTCACGACACTCTAAATTTATCGTTGAAATTTCTTATTCTCTCTGTTAAAGTAACCTCTATCTCAAAATCTATCTTTCCTATTGTCCACTTGGTTGTCCATGTTTAGCCCCTGTCTCCCTCGCTACCTCTGTACTTACCTCTGTTTCGTTAATTTTACGATTACATGTACTGTTAATGATTGGATTAACCTTGGGGACAGTCACTTGCCGAATTTTTTATTTCTCTGCAATTATAATACTGTTCTTATGTTTTGATGTATAATTTAGAAAAACCATTTATACTTCTATTTTGTACACTTCTCTGTGTTTAATTTTTTTTTCTTATTATTAATTGACGTGCTTTCTTCAACCTGCTCTACTGATTATCTAGTAACATAGTACCAGAAACATGATATAAGCTTTTACATATGTAACAACAAGTTTTTTCGTAAAAACATGTATATTTTGTTAAATTTATATCAGGTTAAGGTGCATTGACTATTTCCTAATGATAAAAGCTTACGTTTGTAAAACATTAGTTTTTAAATAAATAATAATCAATGATACAATGTTTTAAGACATTGTGTTAAATATTTTTTTGTAAATAATTTTATCCTTTTCAATTGCTTATATTAAGAAATCTTATAGTATTTAGTTTTCTACCTTTTTTAACAGAAATTATCTGGCACGCAGAGGAAACAGGAAAATGTACCTCTACTTACTGCTTCTAATTTAATTTTTAGAGCTTCCATAAAAGAAGTAGTTGCAAAATTCCTTGCATATTCAATTTTGTAATTTCTTTATCTTATTTTAGTTGTTCATTCATTATATTTATATAGCTTATGTACACTCAAGGTAATGACAGATATATTACACTTGTTTATTTGTGATTTACTTATTCCAAGAAATACAAACTTTTTAGGAATAGGAAGAGTTGAAGGAAATTGACTAGAATAAGTAGGGTAATTTTTGCAAACTTTTCGTCTTCTCTTTCAGATACGTTAACTATTTAAATCAAACGCAATGAAGTTTTACATGAACGTTATATTTGATACCATAGATATCTCATTGATTATGATTAAGTCAACATTTTTCGATGTTTTTCTTATTTTATTTTAGGTTGATTCAGATAATTCTTTTTAATTAGTTTTGACACCATGTCTTACGGCAAGCTGTTATACTTTGTAAATTATAAGGCATTAAATATTATGTGCAACAATACCCCAAAGTGCTGTAACAACAGTATCTTTACCTGGCTGTATTTTGTGCAATAAAACTGAATTTTACCTTTTACCTTTTATTCCTGGCCTACTAACAAACATCTTTGATAATTTTCTGCAAGTCTTTGATCAAAAATATTTTCTGCTAAACTTTTTGCTGACCTGTAATAAATTTACAAAAAGATTTTTGTAAACCATGTTCACTTACAACGGTTTCATTTATAACAGTTTAAAAATCATTGACAGTATCTTCTACTTGTATAGGTACACAGGTATTAGATATTAGCCTTATTTTGTTGTAATTTTTGTTTAAGTATGTTCTCATTTATTTTAAACTAATTTATTTATATTTCCTATAGCTATATGCATAACCGTTCACTTATCAAGATATTTTTTATTGCCTTTTTGCTTGTGCAAAATTCTACTGTTTCTTGAAAAATTAGAAAAAAAAAAAATTTTATTTGACATTAGAATGCTTATATGCCCGGCTTTTAATCTAGACACTACCTTAAGCACTAAGTACCTTGGAAAAGGGAAGAAAAAGGTATGGGAGGTCTCCCATAGAAAGTAAGTAGAGGGTAATAAGGCAACTTTCAAATAAGAGGATCATCTATCCTCTTAACAAGGAACATTGAGCATCGAAAAGCCCATTTGGAAATTTACAGAGGTATTTGCCTGTAATAGTCGCACTGGCTGAGTACCGAACAACGGTATCGCGTAATAACCTAGCCAACTGAGCTACCACGCGCTTAATAAATTTCTTTCAAGCCTTTTGTTGTATCAACGTACTTTTGATGTTGTAATAATTATACCAAAAATAAAAATTATAATGACAGCAACGGCAACAATACCAAAGCAATAACAATTACAACAACAGTAACAATAATAGGTATAACAACAATAAAAATAATAGCAGTAACAATAAAGTGTTAAAATAATAAAAAGAATAACGATAATCATAATAAAGATAAAAATAATAATAATATTGATAGTTCAAGTGGTTATTTGGATTATAATCGTGTGATTTAGTAAATAAGTAGTAAATAAAATTCTTTAGAATTTTATACTTGTTGTCTTTTTAAGCTATTTTCTTCTTTCAAATCACGTACTATTAAGTAAAGATGTACAAGCACATTCAAACCAACTTTTTTTTTATTTGTTATGATAGTAACTATCCATGAATAAACTAATTAATGCACTTGTCTTATTGTCTAATGAATATTTGATTTTTTTAAATAGTTTCCACTTTCTATCCCTTACCCTATTCATATTTAACCGTGTAATAACCGTATCGGAAGCTGTCTTAGGTACGAGGGTGGCGAGAGGTTATCTTCGGAGATTCAGAGCACTCAACAGAAAAAGGGGAGTAAAGAAGTTTCTTTAGTGGTATAACAAAGTAGAAGTTAATAATTTTCAATTCAATTAGTATAATTATTGACAACAAAATTTGTATGAAATTAAACAAGTTTTTTTACGAAAAAAAATAAAATCTTGAGTGGGAGTTTGTCAGTAAACTTATTATTTATTTGATCTATATCTAAGTAGTCTGTCATATCANAAGATATATATATATATATTCTTAAAAAAGCTTACTACTTGAAAATAAATAAATGTACTTCAGTTTGTTGTATAAGAACTTTTACGGTTGTTTGATGATTAGAAACGTTAGATTGCAAAGATTGACTAAAACTTTTTATTCGCATTTCTATATTATATGATAATGTTAAGTAATTGTTGTACTACTGACGAAGCCGTAAAACGTTTAATAGAAGCTAATTGAAGTGTTAGAAAACTGCATAGATTTTTCGATGATTTTGCACTGCAAATTTAATAAGTCATTAAAAACGTTTAATAAGATTTGAGATATAAAAGATTTTTTGAATTCGCGTAATATTTTACTACTAAAAAAATAACCTTCGAACCTTTTGGAATGACAATAATGATGCTATTTATATGTTGCGGATCATAAAGGAAGTTGAGTTATTTTAATTAGTGGCTAGAAATGCACTCGTACTTTTCAAAATGATTTGCTGGCTGAGTACAAGAAAAAGTCTTTCTAGAGTGAATGACAGAAATAGGCCTTTATAGATTTCTCGGTAAAATAAAGTCTTTTTTAACTCAGGGACAAGATATACTATTTTTAACTTAATTTTATTTCTCTGATTATAATGTGGAAATCTAGATTTGGATACATAAAATAACATAAAATACTTAAGAAATAATTAGTAGTTTGAGCTTTTATTACCATATTTAACATATTAAGACACAACTCTGAGCTTTGGAGTTTTTAAATTCTCTATAATCTCAAAGATTTATATCATTAGAGTTAAAAAAAAGTACTGAAGTGACCCAAAAGTTAAAAAAAACCTAATGTCTTTGGTAATACTCAGATTTTCTGGTTCTTATTAGCACTAACATTATTGACAAAATCCTGAGCAGTTCCATAATTATGGGCGTCATACATTGACTTTTATGACTCAATCCACATAATGTATCTTAAGCATTGAAAAAAAGTTATATTCAATAATTATACTTTATCGTTATTATATCAACAATATGAATATCTTAGTACAACATACCTAGTTAGACAAAAAGAAGATAAATTTATACAGTTTTCGAAATGCAGGGTTCGAAATTTAACTAACTTTTTTTGAAAGCCACATACAAAACTGATAAAACTTTTCGTAATTCTAATAGAATTCCTAGCAAACGTTACTTTCTTTATAGCATCGTACACGAAAATGTTTTATCTGTGAGCACTCCAGTGAACATGTATTGATCTTTGCTCAATATCACGTACGCACCTTAGCAAACCTGAAATATCTTCACTTACATGGCTGGCACCATAATAGCATTGAATCTCCATATATTCGATTCATAAATTGTTCTTTGGTAAAAAATCACAAAGCAAACTAAAAATTTTTAAGATTATTTGCTATCGGTGTAAAGAAGATCTAAAAAGAAATTGTGAAACCGAAAAATCTTCTAGTACTGCTCTCACACATATCGAGACCTTTTTCCATTTTAGAAATATGAGACATTTTGTCTGTCATAACGAAATAATAATGAGCAGATCTTATCAGATCTACAACATTATTTCCTTATATATTTTACCACCAATGACAAAATTGCATCGATAAAATCATAATAAGTATACCTTCTGCCTTATCAAGATAGACATTGTTTTAACTCAGCAACATCCTGAGTTTGGAATTTAAGAATGTACAGTAGCTTAGAACTATCTTATTTATGATCCCTTCAAGCTAAATCTTGTTTTTATGAAAAATTTATACAACTCCATATCATGTAATGGACTATCTTGCATCAACTGTTCCCTTTTTTAAATTGATGATAATTACTGAGATACATTAAGATTTTTCATAGATGGCAGTGTTACAGATGCTTTGTGAAAAGCACTACTTTTCTTTTAAGTAAACCTTATAGTAGAATTTTCCAATAGATTACATCCTTTACCAACAAACGCTTCTTTCAACCATAGAGGGTGTCTTAGAAGGTAATAAAAACTTTTTATTGTATGGATTAGAGTAAATTGAGCTAATTGTACTATTCCTATCGTTTTATGACAACTATGTATACTACTTCTCCCAATTATCAAAACGAGCTGGTATTATCAATCATTAATAAAACGTATCGAAGCAATTTATTTAAAATAATTATGATCGCAGTTAAAAGACCTTAATTATTCTTTTACTTTTAAAAATATCTTGAGCTTAATGAACTTTTGCAGTTACATATATCAAGGAAGTAGAGATTAGAGTCATCAGTGCATAAGGGGGCTTAGTATTCTTTGTTAATATCACAAATTTCTATAATCCATCGATTATGATACTACGGTAGAAAAAACAGTGAAAACTATAAATACAAGAGAAAACTAAGTATGTTGAATTAAAGTGCATTCTTAAAAACAAGCAATAATGCGTACTTTAGGATGCTCTATGGAATACATGTAAACACATTTTATTCACTCGTTGCTCAAGAGCATTCGCTCCAACGTTCGCTTGTTAGTGGGAATGAATTAAGTTTTTGGTTATGGATATTCAGACTAGCTTAAGAAAAATATGTTATAGAGAATTAAAGAATGCCAATCGATTGTAATAAAATCGAACCTAAAATAATTTTTGCTAGGGCTTGAAAAAAAGGCCAAAATAGTAAAATATAGTTTTAAGAATCAGAAACGAACAATAAACCTTGAAAAAGAGCGAAAATTAAAAATTATGCGTGGAAATTATATGAAAAAAATAAGCTTCGGTCGATTCCACTTGTTTCAGTGGTTTTCCCGCAAAATGCAAAAAACTTTGTTTTTTGAGCCAACATTTGAAAACTGATAGCTCTCTTTTGCATGAACGTTACGAGTCAAAATTCAGTAGAGTTTTAGCTTTAGTTACTTTGAATAACCACATAAAATTCAAGCAAGATCAGATGGAGAGTTCTTGCAAACTGAAACTGACTGCAAAAAAATGTTCTTTGGCAAAATGGCTTAAAAAAGTTGTTTACAACGTTCGATACAATTTTTTTGCAGGATCAAATTTTTTTATATTTTCTCTACAATTTATGATATTATCAAATTTCACACCTACCACTGTCATACCCTTATGATCACGCTGTGCTATCTGGAGCTCGTCCTAGTCCCCGTACTGGCTCGGTTACACAGCGTCTTCTAGTGATTCTCTTCACGGCAGCGGTCCTCTTGTCTAGCTGAATAATCTCATAACTTATTTCTCTCCCTTTCTACTGTTCTCTTCTAAATCACCTGTCACTTTCCTTGTAATTATTAACTAAGATCCTTACGCTCTGCTCTCTCTGATGCCTCGTATCATATTGACTATTCTATGCAGTAAGTCTGCATAGGTGCGCGTGTCTATCCTTTCCAATCTGGCAACCTCTAACTTTTCTAAAAACGGGTAAGTAGTTAAAGGTTTTAAAAACTTAGCCCTCAACGTGACAACTCGGTCCTCAATCTCTTCACAACGCGTCGCAAGCTTCTCTGTCTCCCTTTCTCTCTCTTACACATACACTTACTCAATCGTATATCACACACATTTAAGTTCTCTCATTGCCTTTAGTTCTTTTCTCTCCTTTTTTCTCGCAGTCCACGGCATCGAGAACACACATTAAAAAATATTTAAAAAATATACATGTAAAGCAAATATATACATTATTATTGGAGTTGGTAGTCGTTGATGACTTGCCCAAGGTAAATAGTGTATAGGTACATAGGTATATAGTGACGTGATAGCTTTAGGTACCATGTCACATCTTGTAAGCAATATTTTTAGGCCACTTTGCCAAAGTACCTTTTTTGCATTCAGCTGTGGTTTGCAAAAACTATACATTCAATCTTGCTGAGATTTAGTGTGGTTATTAAAGATAACTAAAGATACAACTCCGCCAAATTGTAACTCTTAATGTTTATGCAAAAATAGTTATCAATTTTTAAATATTGTCTCAAAAAACAAAGTTTTTTGCATTTTTCAGATTAACCACTGGACCAACTAAGATTTATCAGAGCTTATTTTGTTCGTATAACTGCTGTGTATGCTTCTACATTTTCTCTTTTCACAGCTTGTTGTTCATTTTTGACGCTAAAAACCATGTTTTACCATTTTTGCCATTGTTTTTAACTTTAGCGGAAAGTGTTTTCTGCTTAGTTTTATAACAATTAACTGTCATTGTTTAATTCTCTATAACATATTTTTTTGAGCTTATCTGAAATTACATTGCAGGAAACTTAACTCGATCCCACTGTTAAGAAAACTTTCAAGCAGACGTTCTCGAGCAGCGGGTGAATAAAGTACATATACATGTATTCCGTAAAGCATCGTAAAGTACGCAACATTGTTTGTTTTTAAGAACGCATTTTGTTTTAACATACTTAGTTTTCTAAGGCTACTGCATGGTCTTATAACACTAAACCAATGATTATTAAGTGTATGAATGAAATTTAAACGTTTTAAAATGTCCATGAAATTATAAACAGTTAGCTTATGAGAGAAACCATCCGAAAGCCCCAAAAAATTAGCTTTTGTTTTAATAGTATCATTAATCTGTCAGCATATAAGTACTAAAAACATATATAAATCCTACTATTCAAATTGTACCTTTAGTTCTGGCAATCTTTAAAATAGTAATAGTGCCTGTTACGCAACACATAATGCTTAGCATAAGCGAATTTAATCGTTTGTTTTTCATTATATTGATCTTCAAAAGGCTCTTTGGACCATATCACACAAGGCAGTTAGGTATCTTCTCTATTTAGAGGAGTATTATACATAGTAATATGCAAATCAGTTCAATGGTGAGTTACCAAATTTTTTATAAAAATCGGTCATATTTTGGAATTTTGTTGAGAGATTAAATCGTGCAAGCTCGTAAATTTTTGTTAGCATTTTCTTGCAGGGCTTTACAAAATGCATATAATTTTTAAATCATTAACATTAATACAATAATTCTTCAATTTTGAACTTTAATTCAATCTTTAACATAGTTGTATTCGTACAGCAAACGGATTATTTTCTATGTTTTCCCATTGCGTTAGGTTTTTAGTTCTTGTTTTTTTTNTTTTTTTTTTTTTTTTTTTTTTTTTTTTTTTTTTTTTTTTTTTTTTTTTTTTTTGTAAGAAAATTCTTATTTAATGAGATAAATGCTATGCTGTTCTTAACAGATGTCACTGTTAAGGATAGCATAGTATTTATGAAATAGTTACAAACTTTGATCTCAACGCAAAGACTAATTTATCTAATTAATGAAAAAAGAAATGAGAACATAATAAAACATAACAAAGTTATCAAACACCATTCAAACCCAATTGATCGTTGATTTAATATAAACTAAATAATATGCTTTTCTTGATTTGCACAACTCACTTTTTAGTGTATTAAGATTAGATAACTTTCGAATAAACTCGCTTCGTAGCACATCAACGCTAATTCTCCTATCACAATGATTTAATATTTAACTAACGAGAAAACGCCCCTTTTTACATGAGTCTTATACAATATTCACGATCAACGTGGTTCTAATATCAATAAATCATAACTTTAATTAGTTCAATGACGAGCTTCAGACTTTCGTTTTTATTTTTGGGTTAATCACCATTGAACTCAAAATAATAGTTGTAACTAATAATCAAAACTCCTTACACTCTATACTCTATTGGACTCAATAATCTCAGATATAATATAAGAAAAACATAAGGAGTACAATCGTGGGCTCCTCGCAGAATCAACGGGATGTATCGGCTAGACAACACGGTAGTACGGTATATAAAAACAACAGAAGAAATGAACTTTAAAAGAAGGAGGTAGGCTAGTTAGTCAGCAAAGAGAGATGAGTACGCCTACAAAGCCACCGCAAGGGATTTATTGCTTCTGCGGCGAGGAATTATCGTAATGATAATCCGCGAACTCCTTTCAATTGCCTATTAAATAGCCCCCTTTTTACTCACGCAAACCGGAAAAAAAAACAGGTAGAGGCGAGGAGCTTGGAATAAAGAAGGCCTTGTCCCCAGAAAGGACCCAGAGAAGAAAGCCTGCGGTTGCTGAGCACTCTTCAACCGCTCGACCGATTAGGTCCGGTTCATGAGAAACTCTTCCTCTGAATGCCACTCTCGTCCTTTCTCTCTAGCATTTCCCTGCTTTTCCCTTTCCCTGTGGCAAGCCACCGAAGCCGATGCCTGTATTCGGGCTTTTTCGCGTTTTCTCGCCCCCGGTCGAGGCCCCCACACGTCTAGTCCCTGCAATATATATATATATATATATGTATATATGTATATACTAGTATATTTTCAGATACACCATCATGGATGCAAAATTTTATCAGTGTGACAAATGTAACTCAAAATTTTTAAATCAAGAATGTCTATCATCGCACGAAAAAATTCACAAAAAAAAATTTCTTCTATGTGATAAGAGTAGCATTATAATATCAGTCAAGAAAAACTATTCGCGTCACACAAAGGATTGCCAAAACATTGAAAAAAGTTTTAAGTGTATTAAAAAATTGTTCAAAAAAATATTTGTCAAAGTTGTTGAAAAGGTTATGTAAGAACAGAGCTCAAAAAAGACATTTTAGAGTATGTAACCAAATTAAACATCGTAAGTAAGATAATTGTAACAAAATTTTTCATTATGGTCAAATAAAATTATATGTAAAAATTAGACCACTTGTAACAGTTAATATATAAGGCTTTACGAATATATTTACATTATANTTAAAAATTGTATCGTAAATTGTAGCATCTTTTATCTAAAACAAACAATGGTAATAAGGTTAACCTTTATCTTGGTATTCTCAAACCCAGACATAAAGAGTAACTCTTCTAACAAAATTGGACGATGATATATATATATATATATTCTTTAAAATGCTTACTACTTGAAAATAAATAAATGTACTTCAGTTTGTTGTATAAGAACTTTTACGGTTGTTTGATGATTAGAAACGTTAGATTGCAAAGATTGACTAAAACTTTTTATTCGCATTTCTATATTATATGATAATGTTAAGTAATTGTTGTACTACTGACGAAGCCGTAAAACGTTTAATAGAAGCTAATTGAAGTGTTAGAAAACTGCATAGATTTTTCGATGATTTTGCACTGCAAATTTAATAAGTCATTAAAAACGTTTAATAAGATTTGAGATATAAAAGATTTTTTGAATTCGCGTAATATTTTACTACTAAAAAAATAACCTTCGAACCTTTTGGAATGACAATAATGATGCTATTTATATGTTGCGGATCATAAAGGAAGTTGAGTTATTTTAATTAGTGGCTAGAAATGCACTCGTACTTTTCAAAATGATTTGCTGGCTGAGTACAAGAAAAAGTCTTTCTAGAGTGAATGACAGAAATAGGCCTTTATAGATTTCTCGGTAAAATAAAGTCTTTTTTAACTCAGGGACAAGATATACTATTTTTAACTTAATTTTATTTCTCTGATTATAATGTGGAAATCTAGATTTGGATACATAAAATAACATAAAATACTTAAGAAATAATTAGTAGTTTGAGCTTTTATTACTAGGGAGCATGAGCCAATCACTTAATAATTATTGAACTAATTAAGCAGTGATTATTAACATAAGCCCTTATAAAGGTATCGTGGAGTGCTTTCTAGCTAATAATGACATTAATAAAGCAATAATAGGTATTGATACGGTAGACTTTAAATGCTGCGTATTATTTGGTTATAAGTTTTTCTTATACATATCTATAGACTCATGTCACTTGCTTCTTTGTCATCGAATTATATTGAAATACAAACTTAAAAGTTTGAAGCATGACTATTTATATATAATTTATTTACATCTATCAATATTTAGTTGTCTTGCTGGCAGCTTCGTCAGGATTAAATTCTATAATTGTAACGAAATAAAACTTAGTAAAAATTTGATAACAGTAACACTCAATTTCTATGTACAAATATTCATAAATAAAATAATGTTATACCATATAAGTGCTTAGATTACACACATTATGGACACCTATTACGCTCATAGCTAAGTCCATCTATTTACAAGCTCTACTTAGTTCAATAGAATTCATGTTCTTGAGAACACTATACTGTCATAAACATAGATAATTTTTTATTTAAAGAGTGATATTACAGCAGCGCTGACATAATGAAAGTGAGAGCCTGTTAAGATCGAAACATATACTAAATATAAACCACAGAGAACAGTGAGCATTAAAAAAGGCACTATATCAAGGATTTAGAAAAGCTGAGCGGAATTGTATATGAACTGTTTACAATAAATATGATAATTTTGCATGGTTTTATTATAAAATAATTAACTATCTAAAACAATAATTTAGATTTTTTTTACATTTAATTCGAAATAAAAAGTAGTTATGGCACATAAGGATTGTTTTTTGGATAGATTAATCCTGTCTTGAATCGGTTTTCCCACTAACAAACTTGATAAATGGTTTTCAACACTTTTTAATAAATTTTTAAACAAATCTAAATACTCTGTAAAACTCTTATGAAGTTAGAGAAAAAATTAAGAAATCAGTTATCTCAGATGATGATTTTTTTGTTTCCTGTAACATATTGTCACTGTATACTAATCTCCTTTTTCCCCTCATAAAGATATGTATATTGTTATAATATAAGTTGATAACAATATCAATAGACAATTTTAGACAATAAAACCTAACTAGTATTGAAAAAATTTTTCATTTTCAATCAAAAATAGAAAAAAATCCAAATCATAGTCTTAAATAGTTAATTATTTTATAACAAAAACATGTAGGATTATTATACTTATTATGAACGGTTTAAATACAATTCCGCACAGCTTTTCTGCATCCTCCATATAGTGCCTCGTTTAATGCTCATTGTTCTCTGTGGTTTATATTTAGTATGTGCTTCGATCTTAATAGGCTCTTACTTTCAAGATGTCAACACCGCCATAATGTCACTCTTTAGATGAAAAAATTTCTTGTTCATGACAGTATTGTATGCTTAATAACATGACTATTATTGAACTAAGAAGAGTTTGTAGACATTTGGACTCAATCATAGGCGCAAAAGTTGTCCATAATGTGTGTTATCTAAGCACCTACATTGTTTAGTATTATTTTATTTATGAATATTTGTGCATAGAAATTAAGTGTTACTGTGATTAAATTTTTACTAAGTTTCATTTCGTTATAATTATAAATTTCAATCCTGACGAGGCTGTCAGCAAGACAGCGAAATATTAATAGATGTAAATAAATTGTGAATAAATAGTCATGCTCCAAATTTTTGAGTTTGCATTTAAATTTTATTAATATTACTTTAATTTCAATTATCATTATTATTTTTATATGTCCTTCTATCATCAATAAATGTTTCATTAATTTTTCAACAATGTGGCCAGTAGGAGATCTTTGTTGCCTGGAAATAAATGACAATGTTATTAACTAATGTTAAATTAATTAACGCAGATGTATAAACATACATATGTACTTGTATTGCTAACTTGTGGTTGAAGGAAAAAAAATTTACTTGAAGATACCCTTTTTTCAACTTCATTTAAATAAGCTTTCTCATGCCTTCTACTTTGAAAAGACTTTAGTTTGCGCTGAGCCAACTGGATTATTCTAAAATTTGAGAAATTTTGAAAAAAACTCTTAAACAATGTGTGAAAATAGGAGATGTAGCTACTTCATGCTGTATAAAATAAGATTTTGTTAAACATTAAATTAAAATTATGAGTAAGAAAGTTATTCTCTCAATCTTAATAAAACACTGAACAAAAATAGAGAAAAAGCATACAAAAATGTTAAACCTTGCATAGTTAAATCTATTAACTGATTCTCAAGATACGACTGATTTTTACCAAAAAAAATTGTTTTGTTGTTAAAAATAAAACTATATAATGTATAAATATATCAGCCAAAATGTAGTTATTTTAGTTTTGTACTATGCAAAACTATTGTATGCATGATATTACTTTTTTTATTGGAATAATACAACACTTTGCTGTAAAAAATCAAGAAATCGTCACTAACTATGACTTGACTATTGTTCTTTTCGAGCTATAATAATAATATAAAAATGTTATTCGTCGAAGCCCTAAATAATTGACATCGGGATCACACACATGCATGTATACAAATAATCAGACAGAATTCTGTATGATCTACCAACTATTTACCTCAGTTGTTAAAATTTTTATCATTTTTAATAATATCTTCTTTAAAAGTAGTAAAATATATTGAAAATTTCATGATATTTATGTGCTGATAGCATCAAGATAATGATCACCAATTTTTTATGATTAAAAAAACAAAACAGAACTATTATAAAGGTTTGCTGGTCATCATCGTTAATAATATTATTAAAACAAAAGTAAATTTTGTCAGGCCTTTGGATGTTTCCCCTCGTAAACTCACCGTTTATAAATGCTCGAATGTTGTAAGACGTTTAAATTTTATTTATTTCCTTCAAAACCAATTGCTTAGAACTATAATATTATTAAATAATCTTGCAAACTAGAACGTAATAAATTATTTAATGGATCCAGTACTAAAAACGTATTTACTTTGATGTATCTGACAAAAAAATGCTGGAAACATCGACAAATTAAAATAATAATTGTATCAAAAAAATAAAATAGAATAACAGATTGCATTAAAAAAGAACGAGGTGCGGGTCTTAGGACCCCAGCAGAAGTAAAACTTCCTACTTTAATGTTATTTAACTTGGTATAACAAAAACCAAGGAAATAAGATTAAACCTGATTTCAATACGTTTTTAAAGATACGGAATAAAAATAGTAAAATTTTATTATTATTACGTATTGGAGCTTGCACATGCATAAAATACATCCAAAGTTTTTACTATGGATCCCCCAAAAAAGGGACGTTTGTCCAGTTACACAGGATTAAAATTATCTTTATTTACAATTTTGTGTTCGTGCATTCAATATGATGTCATGTATAAACAGTCAATTTCTGTTAGAATTACTGTATCCGACCGATTTTTAAAGATTTTGGCTACCATAAAAGTAAAACAATTCAGTCGACTCGATTAGGATTCATAAAAACAATAGACATATTGCTGTTTTTCATTGCAAAGTTGTAATTTTAAATGAAACTTGTTTTCAATGATTATTTGTCATTAAGTAATAAAATTCACGCGTGCTTATTACTAATTTTCACTAAATCTTAAAATCAACAATGAGAATGTTGGTTTCAATCACTTAATAATTATTCTTATAATTTATGATAGAGAATAGAAAATAAGCTAATTTACAGCTAGGATATGTAGGATGTAGCTTTGCCTTTGGAAATTGACTTATTACTTTTAAATTTATTACGACTATTTGTATTAATCCGTGTAACATATATTTTTGTACCTCAATAAGTCTTTTTTATACGAAAATTATAGTTTGCCTACGTAATTTCTCTTTGAAGATACGACTTTTTTATATTTTAAGAGATTATGTCGTAACAAAAACTCTTCAAAGATTTTGTAATTGTCCATTTTAGTTCTTTAAAGACTGCATAGAAATATACGTTTTTTTCTCGTTGTCTTTAAGATACAGTCGAAAAAAAATAATGGAGATTGTGCTCGTACAAAGTCCAACTTTTCTATATTTGTGCACCTCAATTACTTAGTTTCTATTTAGTGTACTTAAAAAAGTTAGTATTTTTAGCCAATTATACTTCCCTTTCGAGATATAGCGTTTTTTTTTGTTTTTAAGGGTAAAACTGTCGTATCATACATATTTAATACTTTATGCACGTTTCTTTCATATACATGTATACGTATAATCATAAATTTAATGACCAGGACGTGCAGCACGTATATATGTATACAACATACATACGTATACTTTGACTTTAGTATAAGTACAGCTGTTGTCTTTCTCTTCCATTCTCTTTTCTTCATACCTATATCTTAGCTTAAGCAATCGCATCTATTAAGTGCTCAGTCGTAGCGTAAAACTATATCTAATCACGTACCTATAATATATATATATATATAGAACTAAGAAGAGTTTGTAGACATTTGGACTCAATCATAGGCGCAAAAGTTGTCCATAATGTGTGTTATCTAAGCACCTACATTGTTTAGTATTATTTTATTTATGAATATTTGTGCATAGAAATTAAGTGTTACTGTGATTAAATTTTTACTAAGTTTCATTTCGTTATAATTATAAATTTCAATCCTGACGAGGCTGTCAGCAAGACAGCGAAATATTAATAGATGTAAATAAATTGTGAATAAATAGTCATGCTCCAAATTTTTGAGTTTGCATTTAAATTTTATTAATATTACTTTAATTTCAATTATCATTATTATTTTTATATGTCCTTCTATCATCA
>NW_019379610.1:906294-989378 GCF_000648655.2 Copidosoma floridanum | reverse complement strand
TTTTTTTTTTTTTTTTTTTTTTAACGAAATTGAAATAGTTATAATACATTTATTAAAAAATTTGGATGAAATTATATTTGATTTTGAAGATATGTATTTACCTATGTGTAGCATTAGTAATCTGATTTTCTGATATTCTTTTATTCATTGTACATATTTTTCAGATAGATAATAATGAAGAGCTTAGCGAGGATGTAGAGTCTATATCACGAAAAGTCGATAAGGCATTGACAAATTTTTTTGTTTCATGTAATATATCATTTAAAAGCGTTGAAAATCCACAATTTTTAGAATTTATTAAAGTTTTAAGTGGCATTCAATTTCAATATCAGCCGCCATGTAGACAGACATTTGCAACTACATTCATACATTGTGCTTATGAAGATATTATAGAAAGGAGAATCAGACACTTACAAGAAACTCCTAGTATTTTATTAGTAGATGGCTGGAAAAACAAATCTTGCAATAAAAAATTGCTGGTATTTACAATCCGAAACAGAAATACACCACAAGCGTTTTTACACTCAGCTGATATCTCACTTGAGAAAGAAGATGGACAGTCCTTAGCAACCCACATCAACGATTCTATAAAGATTGCAAAGGATCGGTTCAAAACTGACGTTTATGCTATCGTCACAGACAACGACAGCAAGATTGTTTCGGGCGCACGATTAGCTAGGACATTAGACAATAAAAAATTATGGCATTCAACATGTTCCAGTCACAGTGGAAATCTTCTTTTAAAAAACTTTATCAGTCCTGATGTTGTTCATAACATACAAAATATCTGTAATGCTTTCCGTGAACCGAAACTAGAAGCATTATTAAAAAATGTGGGTGGAACAAAGCTTCAGATTTTTTGTGACACTCGATTCTGTTATGTCATGAAAACGTGCGACAGTATATTAAAAAATTTAGAAAATTTAAGAAAAATATCTTTGATTGAAGATATCGAACTAAACGAAATTGTCATGAACATATTATTTGACAATGAGTTTGAAGCAGAATTGATGAGAATTAAAGATAATCTGTATTCTATATGTGACTTGATTGACAAGTGCCAAAAACCTACGCACAATATCGCTGATTCCACGCAGATGTGGCTATCACTATCTTTACCTGCGGACGAGTATAATGATCTTATTCGAGCTAGAATAAAAAAAGCCATACATCCGGTAGGATACTTATCCAATATATTACACCCTGAGTATAAAGGAGCTCTTTTGGACGAAGAAAGCCAGGACTTAGCGAAACGATTTGCTATGGATAATTTTGACGAAGATGCAAGGAATGAATTTACTGCTTATTTGTTTGATAGACAAGATCTTGACGATAAATATCTTATTTGTGATAATGCAATAACATTCTGGTCTTCATATGACTACAAATTTCCTAGTCTATCGAAATACGCAATCAAATTATTTCTTATTCCTTCATCCACTGCTTTAATTGAAGGATATTTCTCTAACTGGACATATGTTCACAATCTGTACAGAAATCGCTTGTCAACCGAACGATCAAGGCAGCTAGTTGATTTGTATTACTCTTTAAAATGTTTAAAAAACTATCAATCACTTTAATTGTTATTTACATTTTAGTGACATAATTTCTAGCGAAATAGTAAGCTTGTGCACATGTTCCATATGTACGTAATTTTTAATATTTTCACTGAAACTGCACGTAGATAGTATCATACATATGACTTTTCCAGTATCTTTTTTTTTAACAAACACCAAACGGAGTAACCTTAATTTTTTTTCTTTTATTTACGAAAATCATTGTTAAATAGTGATAATTAATGATCTTTAATAATAATCTGCTAAAAATAACATCTTAACTGTAAAAGCGCTGAAATTTATGCTTTCTGATTATTTGAATCACAAAGATTCTCAGTAACACAGGCATTTTTTATAGAGATCGTTACAAATTGATTGTCAAAGACAAATTTTAATTCTAATTTTTTCGAAATATAAATTCTTTATCCAAACAAGATTTTTTATTTTTAAATTATCATCATGTTATATTTCAATATTCATTTCATTTTTATTTTTACAACTTATCAGCGTGACATACGCATATGTATATGTATATGTATACGTATATGTGACCATGATAAATTAGTGGTCTATTAAAAATAAGCTAATTTCATTGCAACTATGACCTTGAGATTTGTTAATAGTCATAGAAAATTTTAAGACGACAGAAAATTGTTTTCTTTCTATGATAAAATGTAACGAAGATGCATTTTTAGTATTTGAGGTCTTTTCTGGTATAGAAATTTTCATTCCTATTTAGGATTTTCGCTACATTAAAAAAAAATAGTAATTATATAATCAAAAAGCGAAGAGTAATGGGTGAAAAATAAATTTTTTGGTTTGTAAATAATATTGTTTCTTTTAGTACTCCAAAATCTAGCTTTTAATCATAGCATATCTCTAATATTGTGGTTAGAAATTGTTTAATTGTTTTAATAATAAAGAATTATATACTATTCAATATTATTTCTATACTTTGGTATTGACAACCACGAACCCTCATTTGTTAGACGTGACTCAAGTTAATACCGCCTTCATTACAAAATTTATATGGTGAATCAACAGTTCTTCATCCCTTTATTCGTCTACTATAATATCAAGTGCAATGAAACGAAAAAGTAAAAAAAAAGTATTATAATAAAGGAAAAGTTTATGAATAATAATTAAATAATTTTATGTACAGTACATTTAAAAGAGTTAAATTCAATTGTTCTAGACTATGATCTATATATTTTAGCATATTGTTCGTTTAATGAGAAAAGTATCAAATTTGAAGAAAATTATTTTCCAGATCTATTTACCTCTTGAAATATTCAGACTATTCTATGACATTTCAAGTTAAGTATGAGTAAAAAATTACCAGAAAGATTCAGTATGATAAATACTTTAAATATAATAAATGTCGACTAATAGTTGCTAATAAAAATCATTATATTTTAAATGGAAAAAAAAAATCATTAATAATGATGCATTATTCATCAATAACCCTTCAAAAAACAAAAACATCTCATTCGTCATCTTGTATCCCATGACAATAAGAGAAACTGTATCTGTAAATGTGCTAAATTTTTTCTAGAACAGATAATTTCAGAAGTCACTTAACTAGTGTATGTAAAAAGTTATAATTATGTACAAATACAGTTTGTTGAAAAAATTAATTGGAAAAAGATATTTTTTACGTAAACTAGTTGTGATGTTCGTTGGTTTTAATACTTTAGACGCATACATAAGTGCAAAATAACATGATTTTATTTATCGTTATATACATTAATTTAATGGGTCACGAGTCAGTATCCGGCACGAAACATACGTACATAAATAATTTCTCTCTGACGAACCCCGGCGATTTTTATTTAATTGATCGGTCTACATAACTCTGAACACTGTAAACTATACTTATCAAATGCATGAACATACAGTAATATATTTGAAGATGCGCGTCAGCTTAGCCAGTAAAAAAAATCATTGGTGGAAATTCATCATAATTAATATTACTCTGAAAGACTAGAACTTTCTAACATATGGGCTACCTAAAATCACCAGTGTCGAATAACTCAGTAAATATGATGAAAAATCATGCTAAATTTAGACAATCAAATTCATCACACCTACAAATTCGACCTCGCTGCTACTCAATTTGTGATAAATATGGCCTCCTTACAGTCTTTGAAGCTAAATTTTTAAAAGTATTTAATATGTTTAATGTCAAGCGATATTCTATATTATTTTTAATCAATTGAGAAAGTATAATTCGAAAAATTTTCTTTTAAATATATTTGATTCCTTCCATTCTTTTGTAGATCTTATACTTACTGAGCTATTTGAGCTGTGAGGTTGAAATAGAGAGGTGAGGCGTCGCATTTCTCACTCTATAATTCCTCCTGAGTTTGTCATTGGTGTAGCAGTTGATGTATACTGAAGATACTGGGTTTTTCAACCTTCAAAAGGTTTCCAGTAAAAGCTAAGGATGAGAGCCAAATGATAATATCACTTTATTAGTTTAAAGATGTTCACAAGTCTATTTGTTGTTAGAGCCACTACAAGGAAGGTAAAAAAAATTATACGTCGCAAATCATTAAAATCTATTGTTAATAATTCGAAAAGAGTCATTACATATTTTCTGTCATTTCAATATATTTCCCGACTAGTAGCCAGAAAGTGACTAATTTCCGTCCGCTACGCAGATAGAAGAAGTCACTTTCTGGCTACAAGCCTATAAAATCGCATACGCACCACGGCCAACAAAATACAGAAGCCTCTTCACCCGATCACCATTCTCTGCTTCGTCTTGGGTGGTAATATTCGGGCGATCTAATGACTTCTTTACTTTAGTAGCCCAGGCACGTAATATACTATTACTATCCAGATACACATGTACCTACACCCACCCACTTACAGAATCAATAAAACAAGTTAATACAGATTTTTAAAAATATTTATTAGCATTCAAAATATCTTATCTTACGAGAGCACAAAATTACATTTTCTAATGGACAGTAATGTAATTTTGTGTTGAAAAAAAATACATAATTCACCTTTTTTTGTCCGCAGACACTTTTGTACATGTGCGTTTCAAAATAACATAAAAATGAACAGCATTACGCAACATAATTTCTCCAGTTTATGACTATACTAGATTCTAATAGAATTATATTCTTTTAACGAATTTATTAGTCTACTACATTCTTACATTACCGTATTTTTGATCAAATAATTGTACATTACAATAATGTATCACAGTAACAAATTATATTCATTATAAATTCTAATTTGATGAATTATGACTATTTGCACATCAAAAAATACTGCATGTATAATGACAAAAAAATAAATTATAGATAGAAGACTACAACTGCGACTAAAACACCCCTAAGACTTATTGAATTCGAATAATTAATTGCCAGAATATCGTGACTTTTCGCGGTTTTCAAATTATTTCCGCAAAAAAATTATTTAAAAATTATTGATGACGGATTATTTGTTTTTTGATTTCGTCTTTGTTTTAGCTTTTTTTAAGTAAAAAGTGTTTTTTGTAACTTTTTCAATTTTTTTAACCATGTCCCTATTGAATTATTTCTTCTAAAAGTTATTATTCATTGTATTCCTAATATTTTCCCCCTACTTATCGTGGTAAGAAGCTCTACTGCAATGAGATTTTAAAAAATCAATCATTTTTTTCATCGCTTCCTATAGTAACATAGTCGCAATAATAATGCTATTTCGTAGAGAAAAATATGTATGAAAACTTATAATTATTAAAAATTGTTTTCAAAAAGTTAAATAAAATACTTAAATTTGTAAGTCGTTAAATTTTTATACATAATAATTCTTATCTTTCGCAGGTATAAATTATAAAAGTAGCAAAAACAGCTTTCAAATTCAAAATTACAAAACAGGCTTGCACCGTGTACCACATGAGCTCTAACTTTATTTTAATTATAAAAACCTCTTCTTTACCACTTAACTTGAAAAACTTGTGTAACATTATATATTTTTAACACTTTCTTTAAACATACTTTCATTTTTCTTTCATAAATATAATATTTTAGTACTCGTGTACGTAAAACTAGAATTTTGGAAACCATGTGCAATTCAACTTAATAAGTACTACCATGATATGTCAAAAGATAGAATTTGAATCTAATTGTCATCTGCAATATCTTCTTTAAGATTCATTTCCAAAGAAATTTTCATCAATTGATATTTTGCACACTTACCTTTTAAAAAAGAAAATTTTTTAATGATATTTTTTACATCAATTTTTTTGGTACTTGATGTTAAACTTAATAAATCAATTGCAAAATCACCTAGGGAAGTATTGAACATTTTTACTGCAATCCAAAAATTAATTTCATCAGCAGTATCATACTCATGAAAAATATCTACGAAAGGACCACAACAATCCTTATACTTTATAAAATCAGTTAATGTTTCTCTAGTGAGTAATTTTTGAACAAAGCCCATCATACTCGCTTTACGTGTTACGTTATCCATAAATAATAGTCCTTTGTATTTATGATTTAAAAAATTACACGCTAAAGCCAAAGGCGTTAAATACAAATNGCAAATATCAACAAAAAATGTTTCTGTCTTCAGTGCCATATTAAAATAATCATAATAAAAATATACAAATCTCCAAAAATATTAGAAAAGTCGTAATTGGCGAATAAGACAATGTGTATGCATGCATATTTAATGAAAAAAAGAAATGAGCATTAAACAAATTTCCTATGATGTATGACATATGCTTGGTGTATAAACGCAGAAGTAAAGTATGTAATAATGACGTAATAATTTTATGCAAGTTAGATTAAACAGTAGCTAGCATCAACTGGCGTACGAAAGGATAGTGACATTACTAAATATCGATTTTGCATGCAGAAAAAAATTGTGTATTTCAAAGAATGCTTAATACCAACTGATATAAAAGAACATGATTGTATCGTGCACGGATAATGACTAGCAAATTAATACGAATTGTAGAAATAGGAGACTTAAAGTAATTGAATGTTCCAAAATAAAATAGACTAACTTACATCTAGTATTCAAATAAATGCACGAACTCTTACATATAAATTAAGCCATAAAAATACATTTTAACATGCATGAACACTTTTACACGACGACAACCTAATAAGCCAGATTCTGCTGTCCCACAAAAAAAATTGCACGAACGTTTTTTCTCTGGGTACGCATAATCTTTCGAATGTTGAGGGTAAAAAAATAATTTTTTACTTTATTTGCATGAGGTAAAAGTGTATAATGAACTTTTTATTATATTTGTTCCTCACAGACATGTATTATATGCATCTTCGAAAGAGCATCAACGTGTGAAAAAATGCAACATATGTTGAATATGCATGCCTCAGAAAATTATGAAAAAAATAGTAACAATAAGGAACGTACTCAAAAAAAAATATACGACTGACTAAGAAACAATGCACGTGATATGAATGCTCTTGAAATTATTAATAAAGTAACAATCTGAAAATAAATGTTGAAAAAAAAAATGGATGAAATTTGCGTGTTTTTTCTAAATATGCAAACTATGGAAAAATGCATGTAATACAAATAAAAATGAAGATAAACACGTATCAGCCATCTAAAAATTTAATAAAATAGTAGAAAAAGCTTTGAAGATCTATAGCTCTATATAAATTTAAAAGAAACCGCATGACGTATAACAACTGTAAGCTTTATTAATATAATCAATATTGATTCAAAAACAAAAGCAAAAAAGCATGAAAAAGAAATGAAATTGCGCATGTTCAACATCGATTGTAAATCAAAATAAAAATACTATAACAAATTTTTAATGCGGCCATATTGTTAATATGACGGTCTCAAGCCCGTAAAACGCAAAGAGGAAATTTAAACACTGTAAAAAGATGTCTCATTTAATTTAACTTATAATATGACGACGGAATAATGTATTTAAAATCAATAATCATCATAAGAATGCATATATGTATAAGTATTATTGTAGCGTAACAGTAGCGGACAAAAGCTACATTATTACGCTTAGCCTCATTGGCAAGTATCAAACAAGAAAAGCATAAAGTTCTGTAAAAGTAATATTCCTAAATAAAGAAGATTAAATTCAAGAGCCACAAAAAAACACTATTTAGGCCTTAGAGAATCATTTTATTTATAATTTATGAAATACTGAAACTAGGAAAACTTCATGAAAATACCACCACTTTTAAAAATAACGTTCGGTTAACTCATTCATAGAACAAGTAATACGCTAAAGTGCCTTTTAAAAATATACTTCATGTTTTAAATTGGTTGCAGCCCTAATGTACAAAAGTAACTAAAACACGTTTTTTTCGCCTTTTTTATAATAAAGGATACATAACCAAACAAGGTTATGTTTCCGAGAGCTAAAAATGACTGTTAGTACCAAATGTGATACAAAGACAGTAAAAAAAATCATTCAGACCCTGTATGGGCTTCTGATGGCTGAATATGACCGAAAATGGCAGAAATAAGGGTTTTTTCTTGAATTTCATGACATTTTGCACGGTGAGGTTAGGTTTCCTAATTCTGAAAAAAATTAGAGCAACTAGTTTTAGTACCTTATAAGAATATTTATACGTTTTACAATCATCGCAGCCCCTAATAAACGTAGGTAGCGTAAAAACGACGTTATTTCGAATTTTTTCGAACATTAAGATCACATAACTAAACGGGGTTATGTTTCCGAGAGCTAAAAATGACTGTTAGTACCAAATGTGATACAAAGACAGTAATGAAAATCATTCAGACTCTGTACGGGCCCCTAATGGCTGACTATGACCAAAAATAGCAGAAAAAAGGCTATTTTCTTGAATTTCTTGACAATTTGCACGGTGAGGTTAAGTTTCCTAATTCTGAAAAAAATCAGGGCGACTAGTTTTAGTACCTTGTAAGGATATCCGTACTTTTTTAATTTATTGCAGCCCCTAATGGACGTAGGTAGCATAAAAACGTCTGTTTTCGACTTTTTTTTAGTTTCAGGAGTGTATTTTTCTTTAAGATTATGTTTTTGAGGCCTATAAAGTACTTTACTTATTTTTTACAACCATAGCTATGCAGAAATATTTATTTGATTTTGTATTGTGGTTTATTGAGTTATTTACGACAAAAACAAATTTTTTTTTTTGGATTTTCGTTGGGCTCCAACGTTTAAAACTTCAAACACATTACGGAGTGCTGTTAACCCTACTTTGAGCTATTTCCTTACTTCTGAGCACCAGCAGCAGAAGCAGCAGATTTAATGAATCCACTGTTTCAAAAAAAGAATAGGATCAATACGTTAGATTTGAAGAAAATAGCGAGGAAATTGTCGAACGTGAGAATTGTTTTGATTAGGTACCGTGAGTGCGCATGTGCCGTAAAAGTAAGTAGTATTATCAAATGATACAAAAAACGTTGAACAAACTGCAAAGAAATTCATTTGTAAACTTTGCCAACGTAATGAACTTGCTGATAAATAGCGTCGAGTGCACAGAAGGTCGCGGGTTGAACTCTCAGATAAAATTTTTTTTCTCGATTCTCAGGAGAATTAGTCAAAGAATATAAAAAAAAATAAAATTAAAAATTTACTTTCCTCCCATTCGTACTGTGGTAATGTGGTAGTACTTAAGATGGGGTGGGGTGGTGTAAAAATGAAAGGGACTAAATGTGCCTGCTAAGACGGTTTGATGGGGCAGTGGGGTGAGGGAAGGAAAGGATTTGGATAAAGAGACGAATAGAAGTAAAATTTAATTCATTTCCACCACATTTGTTCAAAATCAAAATTCTGAAATCGTTGATTCACTATAGCACAGAATGTGCCTATAGAAGTATAACTTTAAAAAGTTTGTTAGTGCAATAATACAAAAAAAATGTTAGTGATAAAAAACTTACTTATGGGCTACCAAGGCACTATTATCACGTCTCTTTAATGTCTTTGAACACTCGTTACATCTAGCTGCTGTAATTCTATCATGGTCATCTCTTATAGGACTGTAACCAGACCACTTTTCGGAATCCATAGGTCTACCCATGGTTTTTTTTAGAATTTCTGAATAATATATGTAGACTGAAAATATAATTGAAAGAATCGTAATGCAAATTTAACTGTACAAAAACATAACAACATAATTTTAAAATTCGAAATCTCTTTAATTTATATTTATGGATACTTGTTCAACAGTCAAAAGCATGAAATATTAACACTGAACTTGTATGTGATACAAAAACTAAAGGAAGGACTGAAGAAGCTGTGATCATTCGAGCAAAGTTAATTGACAGTGACATCGACAAAAATGCTTCGGAAAACACGTTCAATTAAAGGTTTGTGCACTAACAATTACAGGAACAACCCTAACAATGTGATGATATTGTATTGAAAAATCAAATTTGTTTGTACTGCGCAAGGTACTAAAAAATACGTATACATCTCTACTCAAGCAGTAAATAAAATCAACATTAAATAAAATTACTTTACTGTGGGATAAGGGATAAGGATACGTTATCACAGAGATTACGAAAAATAATGTGTAAAGTAGGAATCACTCATGACATTGTACAGCAGGCTTTCGAAAAAAAATGGAAGAAGAGGTTTGCGTGTTCTGTTTACTGAGAATGTTGAGAGAAGTCCAAAAGTGACCAATAATTCAAAAGATTTAGAAAAAGTTTATAATTTTTGTTACAAAATAGTACTAAAAATGGCTCTATTACCTCTTAACTACACTATTTTTTGCAATAATATTGCAATGATGATGCTATTCATTGTACGGATTTAAAATTGTTTTATTTTATAATTTGTGAAGAATTATTAAGCGATTCAAAATTTATTATTGATGTAAGACTTGTCATTACCCTATGCATTTCCACAAACATTATAATCATGAAATTATTTCACAGACTTACTCATTACCATATCAGTAAATGCATCGTTTGGAATAGGGGTGCGCATGCCGAATGTGTTTGAAGTTTTAAACATTTGAGCCCAATGAAAATCCTAAAAAAAATTTTTTTGTTTTTGCCGTAAATAACCCAATAAACCAACAGCAAGAGGTGTATAATAACGTAAAATAAAAAAAAAAATCAACATCTAACCAGTTTAAACATAATTATTAACAATCAGAGTAACATACGTATAAAACGAACATTAAGCACTACACCTCTCAGTGATACGTGGTGAAAAAAATCCGAAATAAATATTTCTGCATACCTATGGTTGTAAAAAATAAATAAAGTACTTTACAGGCCTCGAAAACATAACCTCAAACAGTAATAAACTCCTGAAATTAAAAAAAAAAAACGGAAAACAGATGTTTTTATGCAACCTATGTCCAGTAGGGACTGCAATATTTGTAAAACGTATAAATATTCTTATAAGGTACTAAAACTAGTTGCCCTGATTTTTTTCAGAATTACGAAACCTAACCTCACCAGGAAAAATGTCAAGAAATTCAAGAAAAAAGCCTTTTTTCTGCCATTTTCGGTCATAGACAGCCATTAGGGGCCCTTACAGATTCTGAATGATTTTTATTACTGTCTTTGTATCACATTTGGTACTAACAGTCATTTTTAGCTCTCGGAAACATAACCCCGTTTAGTTATGTGATCTTAATGTTAGAAAAAATTCGAAAGAACGCCGTTTTTACGCTACCTACGTCCAAAACTTATGAATTATCCGCTAAACAGGTAACAACTTTATAAGTAACTTCGTGGCTTTCTGGAGTAGTTCTGGGCGCATATGCAGCAGTTCATGCGGACGAATGTAACATACACATCAGCAGATAGTACATCGTATATATCAGGAGAACACGCTTATGCAAGACACTGTAATATTGGGCACGTTAATAAATTCCAATTTTCTTTGAAGAAACGGATAACCATGCCATATTTAATTCATAACCACTGGCAGCTTGTTATACTGAACACTGAAGATGGAACGATGATGCATTTTGATCCTTATGGAAAGGGCGCTGACAAGGACAGAGTACGTGAATGTCTTGATAGATTTATAAAATTTACCAATTCCTCTTTCAAAACATTGCAGGCAAAGGACTTAACATTTGTAGAACCACCCGCCAGGCCCACTGAACATGATGGAGATGTGTATAACTTCGGAGTTTTTGTGCTTTTATACATGTATCATATGGGATTCGATGCATTTTTTCCACGCAACTTTAATGTAAATAGTTACCGATTAGAAGTTGCGCATACATTACTGTTGAAATCAATAAATATGGAAAAGAGATGCTTGGTATGCTTTTCTGAGACGGTATCGAACAAAGTGCAATATGAAATCTGTGATTGATATTGTCATAAGTCCTGCTTAAAGAAAATCGATGGAGCAACCGATGATGGAGAGAATGTAGTCACAAGCAGTATTAGAAATCGCAAACATGTAATTAAAAAAAAAGTAGTATTATCAAATGATACAAAAAACGTTGAACAAACTGCAAAGAAATTCATTTGTAAACTTTGCCAACGTAATGAACTTGCTGATAAATAGACATATTAATGAAAAAATTGTCATGACACAATTACACGTAAATTGGCAAATATCAACAAAAAATGTTTCTGTCTTCAGTGCCATATTAAAATAATCATAATAAAAATATACAAATCTCCAAAAATATTAGAAAAGTCGTAATTGGCGAATAAGACAATGTGTATGCATGCATATTTAATGAAAAAAAGAAATGAGCATTAAACAAATTTCCTATGATGTATGACATATGCTTGGTGTATAAACGCAGAAGTAAAGTATGTAATAATGACGTAATAATTTTATGCAAGTTAGATTAAACAGTAGCTACCATCAACTGGCGTACGAAAGGATAGTGACATTACTAAATATCGATTTTGCATGCAGAAAAAAATTGTGTATTTCAAAGAATGCTTAATACCAACTGATATAAAAGAACATGATTGTATCGTGCACGGATAATGACTAGCAAATTAATACGAATTGTAGAAATAGGAGACTTAAAGTAATTGAATGTTCCAAAATAAAATAGACTAACTTACATCTAGTATTCAAATAAATGCACGAACTCTTACATATAAATTAAGCCATAAAAATACATTTTAACATGCATGAACACTTTTACACGACGACAACCTAATAAGCCAGATTCTGCTGTCCCACAAAAAAAATTGCACGAACGTTTTTTCTCTGGGTACGCATAATCTTTCGAATGTTGAGGGTAAAAAAATAATTTTTTACTTTATTTGCATGAGGTAAAAGTGTATAATGAACTTTTTATTATATTTGTTCCTCACAGACATGTATTATATGCATCTTCGAAAGAGCATCAACGTGTGAAAAAATGCAACATATGTTGAATATGCATGCCTCAGAAAATTATGAAAAAAATAGTAACAATAAGGAACGTACTCAAAAAAAAATATACGACTGACTAAGAAACAATGCACGTGATATGAATGCTCTTGAAATTATTAATAAAGTAACAATCTGAAAATAAATGTTGAAAAAAAAAATGGATGAAATTTGCGTGTTTTTTCTAAATATGCAAACTATGGAAAAATGCATGTAATACAAATAAAAATGAAGATAAACACGTATCAGCCATCTAAAAATTTAATAAAATAGTAGAAAAAGCTTTGAAGATCTATAGCTCTATATAAATTTAAAAGAAACCGCATGACGTATAACAACTGTAAGCTTTATTAATATAATCAATATTGATTCAAAAACAAAAGCAAAAAAGCATGAAAAAGAAATGAAATTGCGCATGTTCAACATCGATTGTAAATCAAAATAAAAATACTATAACAAATTTTTAATGCGGCCATATTGTTAATATGACGGTCTCAAGCCCGTAAAACGCAAAGAGGAAATTTAAACACTGTAAAAAGATGTCTCATTTAATTTAACTTATAATATGACGACGGAATAATGTATTTAAAATCAATAATCATCATAAGAATGCATATATGTATAAGTATTATTGTAGCGTAACAGTAGCGGACAAAAGCTACATTATTACGCTTAGCCTCATTGGCAAGTATCAAACAAGAAAAGCATAAAGTTCTGTAAAAGTAATATTCCTAAATAAAGAAGATTAAATTCAAGAGCCACAAAAAAACACTATTTAGGCCTTAGAGAATCATTTTATTTATAATTTATGAAATACTGAAACTAGGAAAACTTCATGAAAATACCACCACTTTTAAAAATAACGTTCGGTTAACTCATTCATAGAACAAGTAATACGCTAAAGTGCCTTTTAAAAATATACTTCATGTTTTAAATTGGTTGCAGCCCTAATGTACAAAAGTAACTAAAACACGTTTTTTTCGCCTTTTTTATAATAAAGGATACATAACCAAACAAGGTTATGTTTCCGAGAGCTAAAAATGACTGTTAGTACCAAATGTGATACAAAGACAGTAAAAAAAATCATTCAGACCCTGTATGGGCTTCTGATGGCTGAATATGACCGAAAATGGCAGAAATAAGGGTTTTTTCTTGAATTTCATGACATTTTGCACGGTGAGGTTAGGTTTCCTAATTCTGAAAAAAATTAGAGCAACTAGTTTTAGTACCTTATAAGAATATTTATACGTTTTACAATCATCGCAGCCCCTAATAAACGTAGGTAGCGTAAAAACGACGTTATTTCGAATTTTTTCGAACATTAAGATCACATAACTAAACGGGGTTATGTTTCCGAGAGCTAAAAATGACTGTTAGTACCAAATGTGATACAAAGACAGTAATGAAAATCATTCAGACTCTGTACGGGCCCCTAATGGCTGACTATGACCAAAAATAGCAGAAAAAAGGCTATTTTCTTGAATTTCTTGACAATTTGCACGGTGAGGTTAAGTTTCCTAATTCTGAAAAAAATCAGGGCGACTAGTTTTAGTACCTTGTAAGGATATCCGTACTTTTTTAATTTATTGCAGCCCCTAATGGACGTAGGTAGCATAAAAACGTCTGTTTTCGACTTTTTTTTAGTTTCAGGAGTGTATTTTTCTTTAAGATTATGTTTTTGAGGCCTATAAAGTACTTTACTTATTTTTTACAACCATAGCTATGCAGAAATATTTATTTGATTTTGTATTGTGGTTTATTGAGTTATTTACGACAAAAACAAATTTTTTTTTTTGGATTTTCGTTGGGCTCCAACGTTTAAAACTTCAAACACATTACGGAGTGCTGTTAACCCTACTTTGAGCTATTTCCTTACTTCTGAGCACCAGCAGCAGAAGCAGCAGATTTAATGAATCCACTGTTTCAAAAAAAGAATAGGATCAATACGTTAGATTTGAAGAAAATAGCGAGGAAATTGTCGAACGTGAGAATTGTTTTGATTAGGTACCGTGAGTGCGCATGTGCCGTAAAAGTTGCAACAGTGCATAATACACGATGATGACAGATTTCGCAGTCTAGCACAAGTATAGGTATATAGCAGCAGAATAAATCAGGTGTGGTGTTGTCAGTTTTATAGTGGCAGGGCCGTCAACTTTACTCACGGTACCTCGGAAAAAATTATACATTTTTTGATATCGATATCCTCGAAGACTTTTCCACTTATTATTGCTATTTCGTTGTTACATGTGTATAATCAATATGATTCCTTAATAAATAATACAAAGAATCATTTGTATGACAAGTACCCCACACGGGCCCCTAAATTGATACGATACTAAACGCCCAAGCCTCCTTAAATTATAATTAATCCCTCTCCCGCCCTTCTTCAACCTGATACAAAATAACCGACAGTCTACTATTGTTAAGAAGGTTTGGTAGTGTTAGCAAGGCTAGGAGAGAGAAAGTGTTTGGCAATGCTGTCAATTTTTCAACTGCCAATACGTCGTCGTTGACTATTGACAAAGTAGTTATTTTTTCTGTTTATGACTCTGTTAAAACTATTATAGTTAATAAATTAAAAATTCAACGCTAGAAAAAAAGTGGTAGGCAACTATTTTTATATGGTACACAAGTGCAAACAGTTTCTCGCAATTTAGCTGTTACAAAAATATTAGAACTTTTACAAAGTTTTGATAAAAATTAATTGCTCACAAGTGCGAATTGGATGCAAATGACCTAATTAGATTAGTCGACAATTTATCTATGTTAAACTCTTGTAAAGATATTTATTTTACATTTGTTGATACACTGGCTTTGTTTGGAAAAAAAAATTCCTGAAAGAAAGTTTCATAAGCTATCATACCTCGGGAATGATTTATTGCAGCTGTCAACTGAAAATGTTCATGATGCTGCAATTCACATTGTTATTTTAGAAAAGTTAACAGCTTAGTACATTTCTTGGAATGATATTTTAAAGATTAAATGTATCGTGAATAATGTACTTCAGAAAATAAAAATGTATATTGAGCTATTTGTTTACTTCTGAGCACCAGCAGCAGAAGCAGCAGTAGCGCTACAAAGTAGGGTTACCGGCACTTTGTAAACGTTCAAAACGATGTTTCAACCTTCATAAACGAATTTACCAAAGGAAAAAAATAACTACGTAACTCTTATAATGTCAGTAACATGGAATTAATAACCTTTTTAAGCTCAATATCTTTTGAAGTGCGAAAAAAAAATAAAAACAAGATTCCTCCCACAAGACCTGTGTTATTTCTCCTCTATATTAGTCATATATATACTGAGGTCACGTGGTAGAGGCATAATCTCAATAATAACCAGGGATAGGTAAATCGGGTATGGAGGTATTTACGACACGTCACGTGTATTTTATGGAATTTATGACATGTATGTAGTTTATGTAATAAATGACACAGGTTCCACAAAAGTGAGTTTTTGGTTAAGGAATTCTAATAAAACATACGTATAGGCTCGTGTAATTATTTAAAATTTATTGTTATCTTTAAAAGTAGTATAAAATCAATCATACTTTTATTATACTACTTTCCTTTTCCTGCTACGTCTATTACTAAAGTTGAAATTCTACCCAGATTTTAGGATAATGAATGCGAAAAGGTAAGATATTTTTAAATGAATCTTTTTTTTTTTTATTACATCTAGTCATAAACCAGAAAGCGTTGTTCTCATTTCGTGATACGTGTCGTAAATTCACTAAACGTAATAAATTCATTTTGTATGACAACTCGTAAACACAATAAATGACATGTCTTAAATCGAATTTACGACATTACATAAATGACACACCCATCCCTGATAATAACACTCAAAGTGGGGGTTTAAAGGATTCTTAAATAATAAACAAAAAAACAAAAAATTTGACTGTTTTATTTTTTTTGTTTATTGTATAAGAATACTTGAACTCCCTAGTTTTGGTGTTATTATACAGATAATAGCACATACTACGGCTGATATAATTAAAAAAAGAGATTATTAAATAAATTTGGTTGATTAAAATTTTCGCGAAATTTATAGCTGTAAACAGCTACTTTTACTAGCCAGAAACTACAATTAAATGCAAGTGTAATTGAAAAGCAATTTTAATGCAAATACAATAAATGGATTAAGACATTTCGTTACAAAATACCAATTTGCTTAAATTATTATGCCTTTTTTGATGTTCAAGAAATTTTTGTAGTATTAACAGTTAAAATTTTTTTTTGTCTATTCGAAGAGGTTTTAATTAAAACTGTTTTAGTTTTCTGATTCATTTTCTGATGGCTTCATAGCCACCGCTTATTTAATTAAAAATACTCATTTTTTGTAAACTCATATGATTATAATTAATATCATGAAACAATCAGTTAAAGACAAGTTTTTTTGTATAATAAATAATTAAGAGGTAAGTAGTATTTTTTAATATGTACTTAACATAATTCTTGCAAGGACACTTTCACTACATTTTATCTAAAACATAAACTAGTCATAAGCTCTGTTTAATTCTCGCCATTTTATGACTGTCAACCATATTTGAAGCCAGACTAAAAATTTTTGTAGAAAATAAATTAAAGAGCTAATTTCACAATTCTAAACTTCAAAATCTCTTCGATATTACATTTATGTATACTTATTTAACAGCCAAGAACATGAAATATTAACACTGAATTTGTATTTAATAGGTAAGATTAGAGGGAGGATTAAAGAAGCCGTAATCATTTGAGCAAAATTGTTTTACAGTGAAAGCGACAAAAGTGCTTGGGGAAACACCTTTATGAGGGTTGCTCGAAGGCTCATGCATGAAAAATTACAGGAAGAACACTAGTTACACTTATTTGTTGGTAAATTAAAAAATTATGGAAGAATGTAAATCTTGGTGGAAAACATAAAGTATTACATAAGGCAAAGCAGTACCAATGATAAAAATCTTGGCCTATGAATACAAGTCAGCTAAACACATACACTCACTATGAAAGTTTATGCTTGCATGCTGGTTATCCAAACTTTGAAATCTATGAATGTTAACATTTTATGTATGAATATTCATTTAACAGCCAGAAACGTGAAAACTTAACATTGAATTTGTATTTCATAGGTAAGACTAAAGGTAGGATTGGAGAAGCTGTAATCATTTGAGCAAATTTGTTTTACAGTTAAATCAACAAAAGTGTTGGGGGAAACACGTTCATGAGGGTTGATCGAATGCTCATGCATGAAAAATTACAGAAACATTACTAGTTACACTCAATATCTAGTCAATTGAAAAATGATGTAAGAATGTGTATCTTGGTAGAGAACATAATGTATAACATAAGGCAAAGCAGTACCAATGATAACAATCTTGGCCCAAGAAAACAACTCAGCTAAACACATACACTCACTATGAAGGATTATATGCTTACATGATGATAACCTGCAACCAATAAGTTAATTTCTCAGACTCAATACTTAAACTTAATATCACCTGTACCATGAATTAAACCATGATTAACGTTTGATTCTAACAAGAGTATGAAAAATAGTCTTTATTCGTGAACTATGTTATTGATACACAACATGAAAGTTAACTTTAACTTCAGTATGAGATGAATTTTAATATTTGTATTCAATTACTACTAAAAAAATGAGAAGCAATCGTCAACTTTTACATATTTACTTACATTATTTAAATTGTTACTGTTGAATTAAGGATAAACCATGAAAAAATTACATTTCCTGTAGAACAAAAGTCACTTAGGGTTTTCGCACGTTTCGCACACGTTCCGCACAAGTAAGTTACGTGTTAAACACTTGTGTAGACTGCCTTAACATCTTTGCTGAGAGTCTCGCACAATGCGCATGCTCAGAATTATATTTATTATTTATATTTGTACAAACCTTTTTTTATAATATTTTGCAGAATATTAATCATTTTGATAGAACTAAAAGCTAAATCGAAAAAACGAATGGAGCGCAATTTCATGAGAAAGTTAAAAATGCCTGAAATAATGTTTTTCATGGTTCAAGATGCAAATGAAAAAATTTGAGCCCCCGGATTTAATTATTTAACTAAACAAAAACAAAAAGACGCACAAATGTGTTTCAAGCGAACATAAAAAGCGCAAATAAGACACAATTCGTTAAATATTTTATTTATCTACTTAAACAATGCTAAGTGCCCAGTTCACGGAGCTGCACATATGTGCGCATGATACACACATATACTATTTCATGATGTTATTTTCATAAAGAAGATCACAAAAAAAATTTTCCATGCATGGCTGATCGACGCAGATAGCCACTATTAACATAATTACTTTTTATAATGTATCGTATTTGTCCTATCTGTCTTCATGTCCTGAAAAAAAAGTTATAAGCGTCATTACTAACGATTTTAACACGTTTTGTAAGAAAAATAAAATATCATGGTACAAAGGCAATGAGTTACATAAAATATATCTTTTATTGTAAATATTTTTAATAAACCTTTATAAGATAAAAAAATAATTGTTTTTAAAAAATTTATAGAATGTTAAAAAATTATAGAAACAACACTGTAGAAATTTTTCGTGGTCGTGCGTGCACATGAATTATTCATTTATTATTTATTAATAGGGCTACATACACAGACGTGTATGCATGCATACGCGCACACATTATGTGAACAGCAATATACATAGATAGAACGCCAACAATATGGTTAATGTCAGTCTCTGTCTCTTTTTCTCTTTGTGTTTTGTATCTGCTATCAATTACTTCAAATATGTTTGTGTTAAAATACTCATTTACTTGTGGCTGATTTCTGGATTGGAAGGTTTCAGCTGGACGAAACGGAACATTAGATAATCTTACAAATGAGCATATCAATGCTACGTATCCCTCAATAACGATATGAGAAGGATTTTCTAGTCAAGACTTTTTTAGGAAGTTATAGATTAATAAAAATAAAATCTGATAATGGCAAAACATCAAGGTTACAGTGATGTTGAAACTTTTCCGTAAATTTTTAAATTGGGTAGCCCAATTTCGACTTATATTATAGCTTGGTACCATGCATCGTCTGCTCAAACTTGAATGTCGTGCAATCATGTTTTACTTGATTATAAGTCTAATTGCAGATCGCAAAAAACAAAATTTTTTTATGTTGTTGCTAGATAATAGTTGTCACAACTACAATAAAATGCTTAAATTTTATCGTAAAGCTGTATTATTTATGCAGAATCAGTACAAGATATATACAACAGAAATAAACAACAGTTATCCCTAAGTAAGAATAATCCTCAAAATATATACTAAACACTGAAATGTGCAATTTGAAAAATCCAAAAAATTAAATATATTGCAAAAATTGTTTCAAGATATGATGAATCAAGGTCCTTCACTTCACATACTTACGTGATCCTTTATTTTAATTTTTTACAGTAAAAGTGGCAACTATGTAATAATCCCTTTTTTTACGCTATGAACGTTTGTTGGGTTGGTTACATGTTCAAGTAGTCGTAGAGTTGATAAAACTAGATAATGGCCTTAATTTTGTGAAGGTGCTTAAATTTTTCCTGCATATGAAAAGAATGACAAAAAATTGTCGTTAGACCAATAGAAACCAGTTTGGTTTTTTTTTAAATCACTGTTACTTTATTAGGAACCATAAAGATGTTAAATAACAAGATATTACAGCATAATATATGTTTGTATATTGTTGCTAATGTATGCTAATAAGTACTTAGACATAATCTCACTACCGTGCCATCTAACAGAGCGAGCGAGATTGATGGCGAAAGTGAAAGTGTATGTATGTGTCAGCTTGGTTATACCAACATTCTGACTTAATGGCCGCTATGGCTTCTATCCTAATTGGTATTAAAGGTTAGAGCTGGTTTTTCTTAATTGATTTCTAATAGAAGCAAATTGATGATACCTCATACGTTTAAGCAACTATTCCGACTTTAAATTTAATGGACAACATAAAGAATATAACGAATACACGACTGGCTCAGTACTTGCAAAGATAATATTTCTTTTTTCTAATTTTTAATCTTTAAACAAATTTCTATTCACGGCAGTAAAAAGAGCAGTTCTAAATTGACTAAGAACCGATATTACTTTGGCAAATACATGAATCTCATGCGTTAAAATAGGCTGTTCAACTTTAACATGTCACGTTGAATATTTTATTAAAAAGTGATTCTAAAAATATTATAAATTGTGAAATACAGAACAATAATACCAAAAGATTGAAAAGTGAAAAGGATTTCGATATTTCCAGTGACAGTGATTTTAACATTAGTGATAGTGACACTACAGCTGGTCTAAATAAAAAAAAAGTAACGGTATCTGTAGTGGTGTAGATTGCGGTAGTGATAGACATGTTTTAATTAGTAATAGAGACAGTAACACTAACACTGAGATGTTGTTAATGGTTCTAATTTTGATCGAAAAACTTTTATAAGTGATAGAGACAGTGACGCGAATACGATAGAAACATTTGTGACAGTACGAGTAGAAGTTGACTTTCTGTAGTGGATGAATAGAACATTGATAAGAATGAATTAACTGAAACAGTAGCTATCATAAAATATAATTTGGATAATGAAAATAGCTACACTTTAGTAAGTGAAGAAGATTTCCAAAATGTATTTATGCCCCTTCAAAATAAAAGAAGATAAAGACTTGTTATGATTCAAAAATAATATTTATGAGTGCCATGCCTGTTACACAAAGAAAAATATAATTGCTTACCGGAGAAAAAAGTGATAAGATTTGATAAGTGTAGAATACGAAAAAAATTAAATTGTAGATAACATAAGACTGCTAACTACAAGTGGTAGTTATAGTGGATTAAGTGGTTTTGTTTGTAATAAGTAAGTTTTCCTCATTTTTGAGTAATAGTTATAAGTAATAAGTAAATACAATGAAACATATGAGATTTATCAAATTTTTATAAACATGTATAGCTATAATGTAAGAAATTTTAGATGTAAGAATTATCATCTGTTAATAATAGATGTAATAAATAATATAAGAAATTGTAGATGTAAGGAATATCATATATTATAAAAAAGTTTCTTGTCTTCACATTTCAAATTTAATATTTTTGTGCATGACAACACAAAACATATTTATTGATGTAAGCTATTCTATCCACATTTTCGATCAGCAATTTTACTCTGCTACTTTAGGTAAGATGCTGACATCTGAGCGTAAAAAGCTGTTTACCTGGTTGCCAGCATATCTCTGACTAGCGCAAAAAGAAATTATATATTATAAGCCGATGTATCTGAGGGAAGACTAGTCTGATTTTCGTCGTAGGTGCAGAAAATTTTTTATTATTTGTTTTATGTATCTATCTATTTTGAAGCGAAAAACAAACAATTGTCACCAAATTCTTTAAGGGCATAATTTTTAATTCAATCGCCTTAATTGCCACTTACCGTAACATACAATTTATATTTTATGAGGAGTTGTTATACAGTAACACTTTTTAACCGAAGTAGAAAGTATTTTAGATAAATAAGAATAAGTTTAAAGTTAACCAAATAAAACATTAATTAAACTCAATCGATAAAGACTTTTTTCTGACTATTTGTGGTACATTTTTTGGACTTGGAAAAGAAGCACACTAGTTAAAAAACAAAAATTTGATCCAGCGTGTCACACGCTCTTACTGCTCTCTATATAGGTATACTGCATTAAATCTGTAGGTTTATATATACATACATGTACCTGCTACCTGTTTTTTGTTGTATGTGCTAGCTGAGTTCACTAAGCAGTGATGGCGTGGTGTCGATAAGGTGGCTCGTCAGTGACTGCTGCTCTTCTCTCTGTTAATGTCTCAGTAGCAAAATCACATGAACGTTCTTTGAAGCGTTCTTTTACAATTTTGCACTCAACCAAATCTAACGAACAATGTCTGTATTCTCATGCAACTTTTCGTGCACTTTTGATTGATTCAAGCCATTTTTCGCCTTGTACTACTCTTCTTACTACTCTTAGTACTACTCTACTAACTACTCTTCTCAAGTAATAAGAGTTTTTGCAAAATTTCACGAATAAACGGTATTTTTGCCATGAAATCCAGTGTTTAAAGCATTTTTACGTTTTTTATTGTAATCAGCGTTGTTACTTACGTAATAAAATTCAAAAATTCAGCCAAACATTTTTTCAGAAAATTTTCGACCTTCAATTATTAATCTATTAGCAACTCAAGGATTACCAGTTCCTACATCTAGCGTACCCACCTACATGCATTAAGGTAAAAGAGGGTGATTTAGTTTGCCATGCCCTTTCTTCCACTTCAATATCCAAGTTTTACAGATTTTCTTTTGTAAGTTAATAATAAGATAAAAATAAGATGTCACTAACGTTTACTTTTGATATACACTGTTAGTTTATACAATAAAACTTATTGTAAAATGACCTATAAAAGTCGTTTAACATTTTAATCCAATGTCTGGGCAAATAAGCAGTCAGTGTGTTACAATGTACTAATAAGCATTAATAGTTAAACAATAGCAACAGTGGCCGTCGCTATGATACTTAGGGTTCTAATATGGATAATGGCAATAATAACAACAACAAAAACGACAGTAGTAGTAGTGATTATAATAATGATAATAATAATATTAGCAATAATGATGGTTATAATAGTAACCACAGTGGCATTAGCTACAGAAATAAAAAAAATAATAGTAATGAAAAAATTAGCTGTACTCAACCTGTAATGAATTAAGACTACTGAATTCACTGTCAGTTTTGACTGATTATATAAATGTAATAAAGAATATTTGGTAAAATTTTAATCAAATTATTTACTGCTAGCCATCAGCAAGAAAATTGGTTCACCGTGCCCTGAGAAATAAGGAATTCCCTTACTTTTCTTAAAAACAGCAGTACGGATTCTCTCTATTTTTTGCGACGACACTAAGATGGAATGAGAAGAAAGGAAAATATCCAGCTTCTTTATTCTTCTTTACACATTGAACAAGTCGCAAAAATTAATAAGGTTACAAAGTTAGGCTATTACGGATAGCTTATGAAATCAGTAATTTAATGAAGGAAGTAAGTTAGAAAATCATGCATTTACAAACAATAAATGGTGGAAATCGGATAAAAGGTTAACAATATTAATTTGCAAAATTGACCATATCTCACATCCTTATATATATATACATATATGGCTATCAGCTACTGTAGGGCTAATAAATTTAGTATACAGGTGTTTAACTTTACTTCTTAGGTATGTTTGACATTTTTTTGTAATATATACGCTTTAGTTTGAGATTGTTTTGGAGTTTAATCTTATTTTTTAGTGTAGCTGTCTCCAGCAAAATTTTGTATCTATGGGTTTCTGAAATTTATCTTAGTTACGTGTACAAAAGACAATTTTAGTTTTTTATTTTTGGTCAGCAAAGGCAAGCGTGCACGTGCAAGAATCATGCTTAGTCTTATTACAGCAGGTACTAGTAAGCTCGCAGGAGATTTATTTTTTTTTAGATGGACGTTCGTCTTTGCTTTAAGTGCTTTTTAAATAAGCATGAAAAATTCAAGAACAATGAAAGAAAAAAAATCATTAGTTGTTGTGTTGAAGATAGTTTACTGATATTACAGTAACTTAGGTATACAATCAATAATTGTCATTCTATTTTTCTTATACATCAGGAAATGATGGCATCTATAGTAATTGAATTTCTAACTGTTGTTTAAAAAAGATTATTAACCATATAAAACCCTTACCCGTCTTGTCGACAATCTATTTTTAATTGGAATTGTAATCCATTAGCTTCTGCCAGTAACATACTAAAAAACAGAAGTAAGAATGTACGGTAGCCCATATTGCTCACTTCTCACTGAGTGGCAAGTGGTGCTATCTACCTCTCACACAGTAGGAGGTAGCAGAAAATAAAATATCACTATGTTGGGATCTGGCATATTTTTATTTACAAAAAAGGATTACGCGTTAGCATGAGCATATAAATCTATAGCCAATAAAATTATTTGTGAACAAGTATGCTTGGTTCTCTGCATGATTTTTTCGACTATCTCTTTTTGTATCCCACCTCTTACTGTGTGAGAGGTAGTGCCCTCCAACCTCTTACACAGTTGAAGGTTGGTGGTATGCTTACTACAGTTGCGACTGCGAGTTGAAGGCCACAGTTTTGGCTTCTTTTCGTTTCCTTTTTAGAGGGATGAATGATAAATAATATTTTATTATTAGCTTTAAGTCAAACATACGAACAGCATATGTAACATGGAATGTATTAAAAAAAAAAAGACACCTGAACATTAACAAATTTCATACATGTAAAAAAGGTGCATAACCTTACTTTACATAACAGACAGGAAAACGTCAATTTTAAGCTCGTTGCAACCACTGCCCTAACATATTAGTCACTGTGTTAGAGGTAAGCTGTAAAAAAGATAGTCTAAAAAAATCATGCGGAGAAACAACTGTATTAGTTCATAAATAATTCCATCGGCTATAAATAAATGTTAATATTAATGCGTTACCCTTTTTTGTAGAAAAAAACACGCCAAATCTCAAAACGGTGATATTTACCGCTCTCCTATCTCTAGTTATGTGAGAGATAGAGAGAATCACTTGCCACTTAGTGAGAGGTTAGCTGTACGCGCTTTCGTAAAAATATTCATAATGAATCCTATTATCTAATGGCTAAGTGACTTACGCCAAATTTTATCTCAATCCACGAAAATTGACGAGTGTTGCCACTAAAATGGTGTTCTAAATGCTAACGTCTCTGGAAAAATACCAGGAGACGTGTCTTGCCAGAACACAATATGTTCTAGCATTTTAGAGTCTTATGGCTATTCTTCTGACCCTCCTGGGACTATCAGAGCAGATTTTTCTACAATAGCAGGCCAGGAAAAATATGTATGAGGAGTTAGAGTAGCTACAAAAGCCTACTCACAGAGAAGTTATTCTCCAGGCCTCCTTTCCCGATTAACAACGAGTGCTTGGTTATCCAGGGAACCACCCATAGACATAATATTCTTTGGTCAGCGGCATACCTTCCTGCCACATGGTCTTTGTGCACAGAGACTCTGAGAATGAAAGTCAAGCTATCCACAGCCAGCTCTCTACCATTAAGAATGATAATAAGGAATAGCTAAAAGTTTCACCGATGGCCCTTTTTCATACCATTACACGTATTAACATTCCCTTCTTAACCATTAATCTGAGCGGTTCTTTTAAGGGCCACCTTGGGTTTAACTACCTTGCCAACAAATACATTTCAACTACCATTTCTGGCAATAATTTATTGACTAAAGTACTATATAAAGCCAGCCACTATTAAATCAAGTTAGTCATTCAATGGCAGATATCACGAGTGAAATTATTCGTCACAAGGATGAAACCCCCAGCAACCGACGACCCTATATTATCCTCTTGACTCTAAGCATTTAACTAGGAATCACTGATCCTCTCCAAGATCTGCGATAGGCAAACCTAACAGCTATGGAATAAAAAAAAACTTAAGCTAACGAGACTGTCTCTAACAAGCAAGCACTACAAGCCAATAAACCTACCTTAGATTACGAAAACTACTCAGCTCTGCAAAAAAAGGTGCTTTAGACAACAACGTCTCTAGCAACGTTATGATAACTAAAGTATAATTGTTCTTAAGAATGATTAAGTCACTTGTTGTGTGTCAGTAAAACTTTCGTTTCTCTAAGTATATCGTTTACCAAAATCAGTAAAAGTACTTGTGTTTTTCTACCAGTGAGTGAGTGTGCAGCAGTATACGCATATTGCGTAATAATGTTGACGCAGCAAAGTGTGGGTGCCAACCCACATACAGTCTCCTCAAACATTTATTTGTAGGTCACTGGGGATGAAAGTACACACGTATTTGATGTTTGATCTCTCTATTCATTTTTTAAATTTTAATATTTAAATTTGCTACCAATTTCCTAGTAGTTTTGTAATTGTAGCGCCTAGGCTTGGATGGGTATGAAAGTCGTGTGCTTGCGTGTGAAACAAAACAGTGCTTCTTTTTTTTAAACACCACCAGTTTGCAAGAATTTTTATTGCATTCGATTCATTATCAAATTCTCTTTAAATTTTCTTTTTTTTTTTTTTATTTTTTTTTTTTGGCTTTTTTTAGCCACTGAAAATAGAAGTGCACGTTTTTTCCTTATGCTTTCGGGCTGACAGGTCCCTGCTCTAGTGGGCTCTTTCTCTTTATGTATTGCCACACTTGCCACTACTATTGTGTTCTCCCCCTTTCCTTTAGGTGCACGCCTTTTTCTTACACTTTCTGGCTAATAGGTCCCTGCGCTGCCTGGGTGTGTATCGCTACTGCTACTCTGTGATGCCCCCACTCTAAAAGTACACGCTTTTTTCTTACACTTCTTGGCTGTTCATTCCCCATTCTCAACCGTTCTTGTACACAGAAAATACACACAAAGTATATATTCTATCAGTACCTACGATAAAGAACTTCGTTCTCAAAAAAAAAAAAAAAAAAAAAAAAAAACGATTAAAATGCTAATATATATGAATTTAATTTTTCAAACGGTTAGACGTTATAAGCAGCTTAGATATTAGGCTTATGTGCTCTTAATAAGAAGAAAGTTTCTACGTACATGCGTACACTCATACACACATTCTGGATATTTTCGATATATATTCCTTTCTATAAGTAAATATACATACTCACGCCGAATTTTTTCTGCTTTTTTGACACACTTAGTTCCAAACTGCTTTTTCTAATATGAATGCGTGCAACTCACTCCCATCTCTCGTGCCTTGGTGCCCTACTCCATGCTCATGATCCCCTCTCTACTCCTTCCTTGTCACAAAAACTGGATGGACACTTTTTCCGTTGCATTAGGTGAATTTATTCGTCTTTAGACTTCATGTACACAGCTATAGAGAATTCACTTTAAAAATTGAAATATAAAAATTGTAGTTTTTTAATTATTCTCTACGGTACTAAAAAAATACTGATGCTAAAGTACTTGTAAAACTAGCACTATAATGTTTGTAGATGTATTTAAACACATAAATTGTCCATTATTGATTTCTGATCTGATCAAGTTTTAATAAAGATCAAACAAGAATAAGAAGTTAACTTTTGATCCACTTATCCTTGACATTCAATAATACAATTCAATCACTTTAACTGACGTGATACACTTTTTATAGTGCACCATCATAGGAGTATTTTTATGTAATGATACAAAAAAAAACAGTAAAACTATGTAAAGTGTTTAAATAATTAAAAAATCATTAATACCTCAAAGTCTGCGTTTATGTAGTTAGAACTTAAAAGAGCATTAATTTTACTCTCAAGTTCCTTAGAAAAAATAGTTATATTTTATGTACTTCACGTAATAGCGAATATAACACAATTTTGCTACTTACATAAATAATTACCTTAGTTATTAAAAATTATCACAAGAATTATATTGAAGTTAATATTATTTTGTTCACTTCATTATTATTGTACAAAGATATCTCAAAATTTCAATATAATATATTTCTAGGATTGTGATCCTTTTTTTTTAAAATAGTCTCTTACTTTTTAACACATAGATTTTTAAAATGAGTTATTGCTGCTTACAGTACTTTTATATTCATCAAATTAAAAAATATTAACTGCTTAAAACACAACTTGCATTTAACATGTGCTATAATAATTAAATAGAGTCTTAAAATGTAATATTAATAAACTTACATCTACATTGCAGTGAGGTACCTGTAAAATATGCCAATAGCAGCATCATCCACAATGACAATTATCAAGGCCTGGTAAATCGAGGCTATCATCTATCAGATGCTTGTGAGGATACTACGGATAAGCTGGACAACGGGTCATATCCATTTCCATAGTCGAAGCTACAGCAAATTGTTTGAAGGTGTTTGCAATAAATACCCTCACATTGTTTTATGAGTTTTTACTACGAAATATAATTTTTGAAGTTTTTGTTTTTCTTGTATTAACATGATCTTTGTGCAGCTAGAAAAAGAGTTAAAAAAAAGTTTAAGATATTGTATATTTTAAGCATTACGAACATTACATTTGTCTTAACACTCACTGTATTAAATTGAAAGGTTCTGTGACAGTAGGTGAGCTATTAGGATTCCAAGCCAATCAGGATTCTCATCCAGTATGGGTACTTATACCCTCATGTGCATAAGATCACTCACTGGATTATCCTTCTTACTGGATATGAACCCTTACTAGATTAGAATCCTTATAGGAGTTTTCAGCCTGGTAGCCGCAATGCTACTGCATTAAGAGTGCTGCTGCGTTGAATTCCATTACTCTATTACCTCCAATCTTTACTGTGTACGTTACTGCATAGGAGCAGCCAACAGTACGTAGGTGCTGTTGTCGCACGGCAGTTCTGCTGCTGACCTTACTGCTCTTGGTGTCATAGTGAAAAAAAAGCTTATGCATACATATAAATGGACAAAAATTTATAAGAAGATTTGAATTCAAAATTGCTAACAAAAAAAAATTATCTTTCAAAATAAAAATAAATTATTTTAGTCTTATAAATATCATTTATATCCATTCCATTAACACAGGCAAATCGAGGAAAAACTTTTTGTACAGTCTAATGTTATGATGCGCACAGTTGGCCTTGTATATCCCATTGTAATGTGGATGAACAGTGGCTAGTTATGTTTTATTAGTTGAAGGATAGCCCAAATCAGTAATATCATGACCAATAAATTTGAATCCCTCTAACCATTGTGTCCTTAACGAGCCAAAAACATACAATTTTCTAGCATTGTGTAGTTGTTCTTGGAGAGTTGTTTCTATTGTATTGTACGAAAAATTTTCAGATTTACAAGGTATACTGTAAAAACAGAGTTCCAACCATAAACTTTCTCTTTTGTATTTGACTAAGAGCTTTGATGTTGTGGGCAAGAGTGAATATTCATAGAGCTCCTAAGTTTGGAGACTTATGAATATGAACTTATCTTTCTGTTAATAATAAAGCAGTCAAATTTCATAAGAATCTGACATCACTATATGGTGCATACGTCATTCAAGTCTCAATATTTCTATTTTGATCTCTTTTCAGACTAATACTGCGTTAGCGTTGCCACTAGACATTATCTGTAATTGCATGACTGCATTGAAATTAGTTCTTGATCACGTAAGTATAAGTTTATGTTTCTCGTTAATAACTTTCTGGCGATAGTCTTTAGCAAAATCGAGAATCATATTCGAAGGAATCAAGGCACCAAAGTAAGTATAAAAATAGAGTGTCAGGAATATTTAGGAGGAAAAAATTCTAACTGCCCTTATCAGTAGAAGGGCAATTCTTTTTTTTTTAATTTAGATGAAAACTCTGCTAACCAAATAGCACAAATTTTGAACCAAAGCTATTATTATTTACTGTCTAATTTCATTTTGCAACTTATCACTGTTTTGCACTCTGATTTTCAAGATCCAAATTGCGAAAGTAAATTAACTGTAAACAAACACTAGTAGTTCAACTCTTAAGAAAGAAAATAAGCCTAAATACAACACTGTACGACCTACCAAAGAGATAATCATAAAAATTGCAAATGAGTGCTTCTTTATGGATAAATTTGTAAAAAGTATGCAAGGTGAAAAATCAAAAAAAATACCACTAGCACAACTCGTTGAAGCCTTTAATGTATTTAAATGTAAGACGTCTGAGTATAAAATTTTTTGTTTGAATTGTTGTCTTAAGAACACTGATTTTAAGGAGTTTTTTGCATTTTGAAAAAAATTATTATAACTTGATTAGTCTTATTTTGTTGATCTATTTAATATCTACAAGTTCTTTTAAGGACACTGTTTTTTAAATAGTTAAGAAAAAATTGTAACTGCAAAAAACGACGTTTTCACAACATCACCGGTAAATAAAAAAAAATCTGCGATAGTACAGGTATTTTTAGGCTCCTTTTTCATTTTTACGAATAAACCTAAGTCCGCTAAAATATTTTGGTTAGCGTTTTTTTTAACCACTCTTCTTATCCACTACTTCTCCCGGTCTCATAACTGCAGACGTTGTTTTGTTAAGACTGTGTACAAAGATGTCATTACTAACGTATTAGTTTTCAGGAACTTGTTATCTCTACATCAAGCTCAATAGGTATTTAAAAAAAATATTTTTGACAATTTTGCTTATGTGAAAAATAACGAAAAAGGAAAACTTCAGAAGGTTTCTTCTTGAAATCGGTAGACAAGATTTTGTTAAAATTTTGAGACCCAATTAATGCTATTCTTTCTTACAGTATACTTATATATATGTATATTTAAACATTGGTATTGTTAAATAAATTGTGCCCCAACAACTTTGAGCTCTTATACTTTAACATTTACCATTTAAATTTCTTCTGTCGTTTTAAAGATACTATACTTCATAACGAGGTGCTTTTTTCTACTTATTCTTTGTTTTAATCATTTGCAACATATTTGTCCGATTAAATTTTTCATGAAGTTCTTCACGAAACTTTGAAATATGAAGTGAATAACTTAAATTATAGATATTTTAATAAATAATGCACAATTTTGCTACTAAAAAGAAATTCAGATCTTCGCATTTAGTAAATATTCTTTTGTGTTTAATTAAAAACAAAAGATTAGAAAATGCATCATAATACAGCAGTACTGTATAGGTTATGTAAAAATTAATAGTAATAAACAAAAAAACTAGTAATTTTTTTTTTTCTACGTATGAGATGGTAAAATAAGGACTATCGTCGATTTTTTAAAAACACTTACAAAATGTCATTCTATTTTTAACTGTGATTTTTAGTTGAGAATCTTGTTCTTAAAAATAAATAATAAGGAAGTTGAAAGGACATTTTATTATTTTATAATAAAACAAAAAAGAACTCTTATTTAGTCGGTAAACTCTGTTCCAGCTTAACCCAAATGCATACATGCAAGAATTGTTAGTAAGGAATTGCAACTTTCACAAAACTGTATACACATAAAAAAATTCACAACTACTATTAACATTTGAAATCTCTAAGAATGTTGTTTTGGAACTGGAAAGTTGTATTCAATTTTTAAAAAAACAAAAAATAAAAAAAAATAACATAAACAATATTCATTATACTGCATAAAAGATCCATACATTTAATGAGACACAGGGCCATTGTAATAGAAATAAAAATTATTAAGAATATCTACTTTTGTATTTGTTTTGCATGTATTAAATGATAATTAAATGCTTCACGTTTTAGATTCCATTACATCGAAAGACGCTGGAAAAGTACTGATGAGTAGGCGAAAATTTTTAAAATAACTTAATAACATAGGAAAATTATGATTATCTATGTTAAGGGTCTGAAACTCGTCAAAAATACCATTATTTTCAAAATAACTAAGAATATGCCAACATTTTTCTTTATTCGTATAGATGGATATAGTCGGAATAAAAAAATTTCCAAGGGTAACTGTAACCGTTGGTAATAAAGCAACATTATTCTATAAAAAAATAGGATGATGAAAGGAACTAACAGGACCAGAGATCAAATGAAAAAAGATAAGAACATTCAATAAGCCAACTTGATTTAGTTGATATAGTTCAAGACCATAAAAAAACCACAGAATAACAGCATATGATATTTGGAATAGGACCTAAGAAGGGGCCGTAGTGACGGCAGATGAGGAGCTGACGAGGAGTAAAGATGGAGTGAGAAGAAGGAATTAGCCAATTTTAATGGGTTAAATATGACAAGAAATCTACAAAGAAACTACGTTATTTAAAAATGAGTTAACAAGGAGCCAAAGAGGAGGTAGAGAAGAAGCTGAGGAGGAGTGAGGAAAAGAGAGTAGAAGTGAGAAGAATGAGGGTGGGGTTCATTGATAACTTAATTTAAGAAAGCTATGCAAAATAGAATAATATACATATAAGAACTCTTACCAACGATAAAAAGTTACTAAAATCCTCAAAATAAAAAACGGAAGGTCAGATGTAAAAAAAATGCACGACAAATTTTATTGTGTAAGACAAAACATCAATGATCCCAGAAAGCTTAAAAAATCGTTAATTGTACACTGAGAGACTTGTCCGATACCAAAAAACTATAAAGCAACAAATTAATTATTTTTGTCATAAGCTTTGCTTAATTTGATTATTCTTAAATAAAACAAGACAGAATATAGAAATAAAAGCAATTAAATTTCTTTCTTCTTTGTCTATTTCACTTAAAAACTGGAATCAAATAGATAATTTCCTAACAAAGATTTTTGATTACTTGCATAACATTTGATAAAGGTATAATAAAATTTTGAAATTATTAAGAACTAGCTGCCCCGCGTCTCGGCTTCGCCCAAGACTTACCAAATGGAACACCATAGTGTGTTGACATGTAATGTATTTGGTTTCGCACCTGAGCACGACAGCCGAGCGAGGCGCTGCGTGCACTTTCGCCATGCTCACGGACTTTTGCCTTGCCGGGAGCCGCCTCTGCGTTCGGGCACCTGAGCACTGCTCTTCGAGACGACCGGACGCCTGTCCCGCTCACACTCACGACGCCTCTCACGCTGTAATTAACCCTCTTGTACAATATCTAATTAAGTGTTTTACCAAACATTGGTCCTTTGAGAGCCGGATTCCGCGGAGATAACCAGTGACCAGCAGCCCAGAGGACAGCCGGTGGTTCCAAATTATTCGAAACAATGTAAGTATAAGTGACAAACAAAGCGCGAACATGGCCGCCGCGGTCGCCATAGTGCCCGCGGCCCAGCACCAGTCGTTCGGCCACGGCAATGTCGAAGCCGTGTCACCCTGCACGCGTGAAATGTTGTGAGGGACTGCCGCGGCTGACAGAGCTCGTGGTCCAGTCATTTGGCCCAGCCACGGCGGCAAGCAGGCTGTGTCGCTGACGGCCAAAGTTAACGAGTGGTATAGACGTGGCCCGGCTTCATCAAGCCGCCATTATTGCAATGATCTGCCGACGGCCTCCTTGTCGGCCGTGGCGGCCATCTTGTCCGCTCAAGCGCGTCACCTACCGATTCGACTCGAATTGTCGACCCCCCTAACACCGCCAGCTGTGGCTCGGTAGCATATTCCGCTCAAGCGTCGAATACTAATGTTTTAGAATGGACGAAGGCTGGACCGCGCTGTTCGGTGCTCAGTCGGCTCTCGCCGAGGTTGTTGACCACCTGGCCCGCACCATTCATGAGATGGAGCCAGCCCGCTGGAGCTCGGGCATTGTAGAAGCGAGGTTGGAATTGCTCGGCGGATATTGGGGCGATTTTCAAGCCAACCATCTCAAGCTCATCGAAGCTCTGCCACCGGAAAAGGCGTCTCGATTGGTCCAGCTTTACACTGACGTGGAAGCGCACTACCTCGACGCACGGTCTTGCCTCTACGACGCGAGAGACTCCCTGGCGCCGGCACCTGTCCCTCCCGGGCCATTTCCGGGCCCAGGAAACCCGGCTTCGGGCCGTGGGCCTCGCTTGCCGAGAATCAGCATTCCGAACTTCTCCGGGAGACGAGAAGACTGGGAGAGCTTCCGTGATCTCTTCCGAGCGCTGATCCACGAGGACTGCCAACTCACCAACGTCAAGCGCCTGTTCTATTTAAAGTCGCTTGCTCAGGGAGACGCTAAGACGGCCCTCGATACGGTCCAGGTAGCCGAGGCCAATTACTCTATGGCATGGGCTCTGCTTGAAGCGCGCTACGAGCACAGCCACCTTCTCGTCCACGACCATGTCACAGCCCTGCGGAACATCAAACCACTCAGAGACGAGTCCGCCTGCGGATTGCAGAGCCTCTTGGACACCCTGGAAAAATATCGCGACCAGCTTGGCGCCTAAGGTCGTCCCGTAGCCAGCTGGGACGATTGGTTTGTCTCGTGTGGAATGACTGGCATGGATCCAGCGACGAGGCGTGCATGGGAGGAGGAGCTCCAACGGTTGGAGAGTACCGTTTCCGGCTCCGAGGTTGACGTCGCCACATTCGCCACCTTGACCAACTTTCTTCGGCGCCGTTGCCGCGCCGCCAGCTCTATTGAAGCCTCGCAGCCCGCACGCCCGCACGTCTCTTCAGCGGGACAGCTGCACGCTCGAACTCCTCGACATCAGGACGCAATTACCACGCCCTCGCCACGAGCAACGATACGCCGTCGTGCCCGGCGTGCCACAAGGGCCATTATCCCGGGCGTTGTGCGCAGTTCCAGGGGCTTGATGTACGCGCACGGAGGGAGCTCGTCTACCAGGCACGGCTGTGCTTCAATTGCCTCCGACCCGGGCACGCTGTGAAGTACTGCCCCTCCTGGTCGGCTTGCTAATATTGCCGAGAGCAGCATCACAGCTCACTGCACGACGGTGCCCGTGGCCGCCGCTCGGGGCAGCCCCACAGCTCTACATCAACAAAGCAGCTCCGCACGGACCCGCCCACCTCTTCAGTGGGAGAGCACTCGACTGACGCGTCACCTCAAGCGTGACTAGCCGTGCTTCCCACCGCCCTCGTCCATCTGAGCGGTCCTCCTGGTCGTCGAGTTCCGGCCCGAGCGCTGATCAACGCGTGCTCCGAGGTCACGGTCATCTCTGTGACTCTCGCGCGCCTGGTCGGCGCACGACTAGAAACCATCGAAGCCAGCATCTCCGGCGTCGGCGGTGAGTCCGCCGTCCGGTCCAGAGTCCAGGCCCATCTCCGCCTCGAGCTTCCAGGGCCCGCACCACCGGTCGCGCTGACAGCGCTGTGATTGCCCAGGCTCGGCCTGGTATCCCCCTCCATCCCGCTGCACCCGGAGGCGATCCGGCAGTGGGCTGACTGCGAAGGCCTCGCCAATTCTTCGTTTGGCATGCCACAACGCGTCGACCTCCTCATCGGCCCCGACTACTACCACTTGCTGCTACGACCCGCCTACACTCAACGAGGAGAAATCGTCGGGCAGCGCACGTGCAGCCGCCCAATCCGACGTGGCTCCGCCTTGGCACAACGAGCTGACCGCTGTGCTACAGCGGTTCTGGGAGATGGAGGATCTTCCTCAGGCTCTCCGCCGCTCAGATAAGGACATCGAGTGCGAGCGTGCGTTCGCAGACCACCGACGCGCCGCGAATGGACGGTACATCGTGCGCCTCCCGCTAAAGGGCAGCGCTTCGCTTCTTCTTGGCGACAGTCTTCTGAGCGCCAAAACCTTTTTGGCAGCCCTGCAACGCCGGCTTTGGCGAAGCCCTGAGATGGCTGTGGAGTATAGTCGATTCATGGCTGACTATCTCGCGATGGGCCACATGTGCCCACTCACCAGCGCTGATCTTGCAGCTACAGCTGGGCCCGTCAACTACATCCATTATCATGGCATCTGGCAGCATGTTAATTGCGGGCGCAAGCTCCGAGTAGTCTTCAACACGTCCAACCCGACTTCCAGTGGTCACAGCTTGAACGAAGTCCTCCACGCTGGACCCAGACTCCAAGCCGCGCTCCCATCGGTGCTCATGCGCTGGCGGCGGCACCGCATCGCTTTCTGCAGTGAAATCCGCATGATGTTCCGGCAGATTTGGATCGACTACCATGACGTCGACCTGCAGCGGATCGTCTGGGCTGCCGATCCCAGCCAGCCTCCAACCCACTACCAGCTGCTCACTGTGACTTACGGCGAATCGTGCTCGCCTTACCTGTCGTTGCGTACCCCCCAACAGCTATGCCAGGGCGAAGGACACAACTGGCCCGAAGCTGTATCAGCCGCCCTGTGTGACTGCTACGCCGACGACTTTCTCTCCGGGGCCGACGACGTCACCGTGGCTTGGCGCCTCCGCGACCAGCTGAGCGGGCTTATGAAGGCCGGCGGCTTTTCCCTATGGAAGTGGGTGGCCAATGTCCGCGAGCTGCACGACGATCTGCCTGAGGACGTTCGCTTACGTACGACCTGGGAGCAGCTCAGCGCTGAAGGCCTCGTCAGCGAACTCGGGGTCAAGTGGGATCCACCGTCGGACTGCTGTCAGTTGACGCCTCCACCACTCCAGCCGCAGAGCACAAAGCGGACGATGCTCGCGGCGCTCACGGGTCTGTTCAACCCATGCGGCTGCCTCGCGCCGATCGTGTTGAATGCCAAGCTCTTGCTCCAGGATCTCTGGCGCGCCAGACTGGGATGGGACGAGCCTGCGCCGATCTCAATGACTCGCCGATGGGCGGCATTTACTGCCGAGCTCCAGGCTATCTCCACCTTCACCTTACCGCGCTGGATCGGAGGCGGGCCTTCTTCCGAGCTTCACCTGCACGGCTTTTCGGACGCCAGTCTCCGCGCGATGGCAGCCGTCATCTACTCTCGCCTCGCGCCCGGGGCTGGGCCGGCGCTATGCCACATTCTTCTGGCTCGGACGAAGCTCTCGCCGATTCGCTCGCTCAAGCCGGCACCAGAGACATCCGCGCGCATGACGATTCCGTGCCTCGAGCTCCGCGCCGCACTGATTGCCGCCAAGCTTCTGCGGGCCGCTGCTGACAAGCTACGCGTACCTGTCGACCGCTGTCACGCATGGTGTGACTCACAGATCGTTCTGCACTGGCTGCGTTCAGACAGGCCAACCAACAACGTGCTGATCGACAACTATGTCACCCAAATCCAGGAAATCCTGCCTTCGAGCGTCTGGCGATACGTGCCGACCCAGTCAAATCCAGCCAACCTTGCGACCAGAGGTGTCGACATGACCGACCTTCGTTCGCTGCGCACTTGGTGGGAGGGCCCCGCTTGGCTCGCCGAGGACGTCGACCCGTGGCCCCTAGACCTGCTCCCTGCACCGAACCAGCATTTATCCATCTGCTGCGTAGTGCAGCAGCTCGACGCCAACTACCTCGAGCAATTCTCCAACTTACGCATGCTACTAAGCTTCCTCGTACGCATTCGTCGATTCGTCCGATTCTTTCGGTCGCTTCACCTCTTACGCCGACCGAACTCCACGACGCTTTTCTCACGTGTGTACGCCTCAGCCAGGAGAGATCATTCTCGGACGACCTCCAGTGTCTTCGACGGGGCGAACGTCTGCGGAAGACGAACCCCTTGGTACCGTTAGCAGCCTTCCTCGATGACGACGGGATTCTACGCGTCAGCGGGCGGATCGAGCATTCGCCGCTGACCTACGAGGAGCGGCACCCGCCGATCCTCAGCGGCGTCTCTTCCTTCGCTTCCATGGTCATCGCCTGGGCGCACTTTCGGGCGCTGCACGGTGGATATCGTGTCACCAGTGCCTACGTCTGTAAGCGCACTTGGCTCCTCGGTGGGCCCCGGCGGATCAAGGCTCACCTCCGCAGGTGCGTCGTCTGCATCCGGCTGCGAGCGCGACCAGCGACTCAACTCATGGCCCCACTGCCGTCGTCCCGAGTCTCCCCTTCTCGTGCCTTTGCCTGCACCGGAGTGGACTACAACGGCCCTTTCCATGTACTCTCCGCCAGAGGACGAGGAGTCCCGACCACAAAAGGCTACATCGTCGTTTTTGTGTGCCTCGCCACCAAGGCCCTGCACCTGGAGCTGGTCAGCGATCTCTCAGCTGCGTCCTTCTTGGGCGCCCTCCACCGATTCGCTGGACGCCGCGGTCAGCCCGGTGAGATATGGAGCGACAACGCGACTTGCTTCCGCCGCGCTGATGTCAAGCTGCGCGATGCCTTGCTGACAGCCGAGCTGGACTGGGGATTGGTCGCAGGCTCTCTCACCGATCAAGGAATTGCTTGGAAGTTCATTTTCCCAGGTGCTCCTCACTTCGGTGGCTTGTGGGAGGCCGCCGTCAAGTCAACCAAAAGTCACCTCCAGCGAGTCAGGGGGTCACGCCATCTCACCTACGAGGAATTTTCCACGGTGCTCGTTGGCATCGAGATGATCTTAAATAGCCGACCACTGAAACCGCTATCTGGAGACACTGGAGACCTCGATATTCTCACCCCAGGGCATTTCTTCGTCAGTGGCCCTCTCAACTCCATCGTTCTGCCCGGCCCCCCTGCGGAGAGCTTGGATGCACTCTTCCACTGGAAGCTCGTTCGGGGGGTCCACGCCCACTTTTGGTCCCGCTGGAGCCAAGAATACCTCAACACACTTCAACAAAGGTCAAAATGGACTACTCCTCGCCGGAACTTCATCGTCGGCGATGTGGTCGTTCTCCTCGACGCTACACTTCTGCAGTCCAGCGGCCGATGACCGATCGGCCGTGTCATCAGCGTCCACCCGGAAGCTGACGGCTTTGTCTGCGCTCCTCAAGACGGCGACTGGCGTGTACGAGCGATCCATCATCAAGATGGTCTTGCTGCCTGTGTCGGCGCCTCCCGCGGCTCCGCCGCCTCCAGAAGACTCCCCGACCGACCTCGGTTTGGCAGGCGGCACGTAGTTCTTCGATCCAGGATCGAGGCGGGCAGATTGTTTGGTTTCGCACCCGAGCGCGACAGCCGAGCGAGGCGCTGCGTGCACTTTCGCCATGCTCACGGACTTCCGCCTTGCCGGGAGCCACCTCTGCGTTCGGGCACTTGAGCACTGCTCTCCGAGACGACCGGACGCCTGTCTCGCTCACACTCACGACGCCTCTCACGCTGTAATTAACCCTCTTGTACAATATCTAATAAAGTGTTTTACCAAACATAATGTGAAACGTTCTCAGTTAAAAATTTTGCATTTATTCTTGTCACTTCTCAGAACAAAAATTTTCTCATTAAAAACATATTTTTTGCAATTCATTCAGTTTATTTGGTCTAATAATAAGCTATAAAAACAAAAAAATTATGATTATGCTGAAAAGTACCGTACGTTTCTTGTGCCATAAAATAATCGTTAGACATAAGAAGTGGCTGATTATAAGTTTCTCCTGTGTTATTTTTGAAAAGGGCTGTTTTTTAAAGATGTTAAGATTTTAAACTCTCAAAAATATTTCTTAAAAAAAATTTTTTTTCTCTTATCTCACAACTTTATTACCAGAGCAACAAAGTCCTGGAGCTCAATCTCTACATTTTTCATTACCACAAAAATACAAATACATTTTCTTCTTATTTAAAAACCTGAATTTAGATCTTTAAAGATTTAAGAGATTACTGTGAGGGTAAAATGAGAAGCTGATCTCTCACGTAATGAATTCTTTATTTGTCGATTTCGAAGCTACTGTTCCAATCTCGAGAAATTTTCTGCGTCAGTTTCTTGACGCCTAAAATTGTATTCATTAGATATATTTGAAGTTTTCCTTCCAATTCACCCTCTTGCGACTTTTCTGACCTCTAAAGGCTATTTTCTGTCAATTTTGTTAAGTTCTAATATATTTGTTGGTAAGGTAGTTCGACGTCCGATTGCGCTAAAAAAGACCAGTGAGTTTTTTAAGGAAACTCTTTCTTGACTGAAGTTTACAGCAAATGTGACTGCCTGGATACTTCAGGATGATCTTCTCTGGCCTGCTGTTGAAGACCCAGAGTGATTGGGAGAAAAATTACTAAGTCCGAAGCATTGGGGCTAGTTGCAGTGCTCTTTCCCAACGTCTCCTGGCATAACGTCAAAGACGTTGGTGTCTAAAGCACCTTTTTTTGCAGACTCAGTTGTTTAAATGATTTAAGGTGGAGAGATTATTAGAAATTGGTTCGTGATGCTTGCCCGTTAGAGACTCCCGTTGGCTCAAGTTTTTTTCTTCCTTCATAGCTGTTAGGTTCGCCCAGCGCAGACCTAGGCACAGACCTAACAGTGGCCGGCCTTACGTAATCCTTTAGTCGACAAATAATGTTTCCGAAAATGGTAGTAAAAATGTATTTGTATTCAAGGTAGTTTAAACTTAGGCGGCTCTTAAAAAAACCGATGAGATTGAAAGTTCAGTAATGAACGTGAACACTTATTTTGGCCCTGAAAAAGGCCAGTGGTAAAATTTCTAGTTATTTCTTATTATTATTCTTGACGATAAAGAGCCAGCTGTGGGTAGCTTGACTCTTACCGTCAGAGTCTCTGTGGACGGAGACCGTACATGAGGGAAATACGCCGCTGACCAAAAAAAAATCTCGTGTTCAGGTCGTTCCCCGGATAAACAACCACTCATCGTTAGTCGAGAAAGTGGGCCTGGAGAATACCTTCTCTGTAAGTATGCCGTTGGAATGACGACTAAGAAGTTGGTAGTTGTGGCTGCCCATACTCTTCAGGGTTGTCTTCCCTGGCTTACATTTGTAGTAAAAAAATTCTCTAACGGCGGCAGGCCAGATTGTGGTACGGCCACATAACTCTGAAGTGTTGGAGCAGGATGGGCTCTGGCTAGACACATTGCCTGTTATTTGGCCGGAGACGTTATCGCTCAAAATAAATTTTTTATTGGTGGAACTCGTTAATCCTGAAGGATTAGAGTGGAAGTAGACCTAGGTTACTCGTCTAAGGGGAAGAGCGTCATTGGTGACCGGGATGCCCAGCTGTACGACTATTATCTACATTCTCGATGCAGTACTTTGATCCGCCAGTAGACAATTACAGAAATTTCCATGACGCTCTGGCCTATTATAACCACACTTATTTAATTGTGTTGCAGGTAGCCTCGATTTTATGTCAATGCCACCTATCGGATCCTACTGAACTAAAGTGAGAGGCTGGCGTATTTTTGCAAAACCTTATGCTTATTTATTGCTATTTTTATTAAATTTTTTAAGAGAAAAAACCATACTAAAACTATCTAGGAATTGTCAAGAATCGGTATGCAAAATTTCAGCAAAATCGGTTCAGTAGCTTTCGCGGTGAGCGATTACAACGGTTTTAGCGACTTTGCTTCATATATTAGTAAGATAGGGAGCTAATGATGATTGTTAAAAAATTTTAAGAAACGTTAATGATTAGTCTGATAACACTTAATATCCAACTAAATATTTTATGTTAAGTTGTTTCTCTAATTCTTTAGTTTGTTGAATGAACGATACCTGTTTTTGTTTCAAATTTCGTTATAAACAAAATTAACTTTTATTTTTTCCATGAAAGTATGCATAGTAGCTAATACTTATCCAATTGCCACTGATCTTTCAGAAATACAAAAATGTGTACTTGTTAATCAAAATGGATTCTTGAAAAAAATTTTTTTATTAAAATGTATTATTTATTAACAATAATTGTACAAAATAACATTTGTGTGTATAAGGTGTCAAAAAATATATCTATAAAAATAAGTAGGGTTTTCCGTTAACAGAATCACAAAAATTACATAAATTTGTATTCGTAGATTGTAGTGAAGGATTAAGAAAGACCTTACCATGTAAATATTTATGTATTATTTTATAATTCAGTATAGAAAAATTTTATCAATAGCTTGCACTGCTGTTGCCTCCATTATACTTTTAAAAAGAATGACAAATCATATAACAGCTTATCAAGTTTCAGACTTAAACAATCTTAGAAGTATTTTTTGAAAGTTAAAATCATATGAAAGAAAACTAAGAAAAATTGATTTGAAAATTAAAAAAAAAGTTTTTATAATGTTTAAAAAAGCTTCAAAAATAATAGATAGAACCTCAAAAAATGTATGCAACACAAAAATCAATTTTGGAAACGAAATAAAAAAAATTTTTGGTAAATAAAACTGATTTTAAAAAAATGTATAGAAATTATTACGAGAGCTATTAAATTATTGCTGATTTGATTATACTTTTAATAAATAACATGAAGTGTTAATACTTGATTTTGTGACGAGGAATTTTCAAAATTATCATTAGGAATAAGGGAAAAACATTGCAGACAATCAACGTCTTTATTAAATACAAAACAAAGAGTGTTTTTTAAAATCTTTGTATTGGAAACAATACGATAATTTTTTGACAAGTAGTACAAAAAAAATGTCCTATAATAAGTATATTTATTTGCTAAATAGTAAATTTTTAGTTAATGTAGGAATGAAAAAATACATATTTCAGCGTAGATTGCGCAACGTTCAAAAGTGTTGATTAATCATGTGGTAGCATCTATTTGAATCGTCAAACTACAACAATAAATAGTACTCAAAAAGTCTTACTGACCCATAAACTTTAATTAAAAATTAGAGCTATAGTTATATTGATCAGAAATTACAGTTCAGCTGACGGTTCGTGTCACGGTACAAGGCTGAATGTAAAAACAATCATAAGAATATCATTTTAAAGCTACAGTGATAACGGGAGGTAACATTGCTTCTGAAGTTCTTGTACCAAAATCAACATATAGTTTCAGAATAACACAATTATGACTATTCATTTCGTATAAAAAAGCAATTTTTTTTAGTTTTAGCATTTGATATAATAGTAAGTAAGTCCCAAGGTTGAAGGTACGACAGCACAGGTTAAAATTTGCTAGGCCCTTTTTTAACATAAACAATATGTTGCTAACGTTTTAAGAATTAATTAAAAAATTTCTTAACAAATTGACAGTGGAAATAATTTAGTCATGGAAAATAAATTTTGGCAAAAAAATTTTTAGTTGAAAAGTGTGACTCCTCTATTACTTTCATTTGCTTGTTTTTTACTAACATCATATTTTAATTTTTTAATAAAATAGTTATTTTGATTTAATTTTATTTTAATTTAAATGAAAAGTTCTTAATTACAAATATATAAAAGATTGAAAAAAAAAATTAAAATAAAACTCTTATGTAAGATCAAACAAGGAATAATTAAATATGAAAGATGTTCCCCGAAAAGTAAATTTTGAAATGAGATAGATAAATAAGGCTTTACTTATCAGTACCCTCAAATTTTTTTAATCAAACTCACAGTTTACTTTATAAAATTCATAAGAGAAGCAAAAAATACTCTGTTTTATTTCACTGTATAGCCCAATAAATTACAAAGTCAGAGTGATTTAGTATCGCTACCAAAAATCTTTTTTAGAGCAACCATATACTCCTTTTACATGCTCCTTGGTCATTATAATTAATATTAGAAGATAAACTTGGTATTATGGGGCATTACTACTCATTAACTTTTTATTTGTATAAAATTCATATTTTGCTGTTCTGCTGACAGTCTCTTCTGGATTAAAAATCTACAATCATAACAGACCACAATTAAGTGTTAGTTCAAGAGAAGTAAAATAATAAATTTAGATATCTACAATAATATTTATGAATTTTTTTTTTTTATTATAGCGCTCTACGTCAAGCTCCTTTTTTTCTAATAAGGGCACTACTATGGGCACTTAGCACTTGGGAAAGGGACAAGGAAAGGGATGGGAGGCCCCCCATTACAGGGAGGGGGGTAGGGGGAATTAGGCAATTTTTGCTGCGAGAAGGTCGCCTAAGCCCTCCTCGAGGAGCATTGCATGGTGAAAAAGCACATGTGAACAATCACAGAGGTACTTGCCCGAAAAAGTCGCACTAAGGCCGAGAATTGAACCACGGTCTTCCGCGTGCCAATCCACGCCTAGCCGACCGAGCCACCGTGCGTTCAAATATTTATAAATAGAATAATATACAATGTATTTTCCAAGACAATACGTTATATGGATAACAATTGTGCCTATAATTTTGTCCAGATATTGCAACAACTTAACTTGGTTTAAAAAAAATCATGTTCTCAAAAACTTAATAATATGATAGTCATAAAGTAGTTTTTTCTTTAAAAGTTGTACCTAAGCGGCACAACTATTTAAGAGTAAGGAAAAGTAAAGTAAAGATAGCAATAGACACTAAATATACGTAATAGAAAACAGTAAACATTGAAAGAGACACAGTACCAGGAATGAAGAGGAGTTAAATGAACATTTAGAAAGACATTATACCGAGGATAAAGAAAAGTTATTTGAAGATGTAAAAAACTGCGTGTAACAACTACGAGAATTTATGGATGTTTTCATTATGGAATTGTGTTATTAAAGACTATAATTTAATTTTCATGTATTCTTTAATTTGAAATAATAAGTTTTTGTTAAAAATATTGAATTTTTCAGTATCTTATTCTCTCTTTAAATAGGGCTTTACAAACAGCCATCTCCAAAGGTTAGAAATAAAGAACAGCAAGGAATTCATTCCTGTTTAAACCAAACTGACTCGAAAATCCAGAGATAACTCTTGTATCACATTCTTGAAGATTTTGAGTACGAGATTCCTGCAAACTCTTTTTCTGTCTATTGGGAAAACTAATTCTAGCTTTTATGCATCGATTTATAAAAGACAAAGGATAAGCAAAATTGATTAGAATTTTGCGAGTTGCTATATTATTTTTTGATCGAAATGATAAATCAGCAAGTTTAAAGGCTTTGTCAATCATAGAGAATATAATTGCGATTGATTGACATTTTAGGTTGTGCGAAAAAAAAAATTAAGTGTTTAACTTGAAACAGAGGGTTTTTTGTATAAATCTATCATTTAAATTAAATTCATTCAACGTGTGATGTAAATATTCAAAAAAGAAATTACATTGTTGACTTCATATTTGACTGTAAAGTGTAAAAAAGAATTAAAATTGTTAAAAAGGTTTAGGACATAATGAATTTTATCAGTTTTTATGACTGGTAGGCAATCATTGACATATCTGATATAAAGGAAGACAGAATCATAGCAATAATAAAGCACTGAATTCTTCAAAGATTCCAATACGATTTCCGCGAACCATGGTGAACAGCAGACTTCCATGGGAGTTCCACAAGGTTGCTTCTATACGTTGTCATTGAAAGAGAAATAATTAGAATTGATAAAAAGATTAACTCCATCTAAAATATCAGCTCTCTTATTACCTAAGAGGTTACTAAAATTGTTAAGTTTTTAAGAAAACATCTTTTCATCAGAGAAAAAGGAAGATAAGTACATAGTAATACTACGTTTAAGGAAACAAAAGAATAGTTATCTGAAATTGCTAATTTTTTTATTTTTTCTTTAGTTTTGACGAAGTTTTTTACAAAATATTTGTTTAGAAGTTCGTTGGAAAGAGTTACAAACCAATTATCAAGTTGATACATGAAGGTATCCATTGGAGACACAATTAACCTTGCCTGAAAATCCTCCTTATGTACCCTAATTAGGCCGTAAGCCCTAAAAAGTTGGCTTCATTTAGGTTTAAAAAATCAGACTCTAAAAACTCTACTGCGTTAAAGTTATTAAAAAATCCAAAGGCACATACGAATTTGCTTACGAGAATACGAACGTTATATAAAAAACAAGAACGAAAGGTCAGCCCTGTACTGTCATTCTGTACATTGTCCGCAGAGCTTGGAATTCAAGAAACAGTGAGCCTTTATTGAGAGCCTAATAGGTATAAGCGCGAATTTTCTGAAATGATTCTTATAGCATTAGTTAATAACAATATTAATAGACAACTGTATTCCCCAAAATAATAGTTCTCACAAAAACTTGTTATTTCCTATCAAAAATGATGTAAAAATGACATTATAGTCCTTAATAACACATTTCCATGCTAAAAATATCTATAAGTTCTCTTAATTGTTATATGTAATTCTCCTAGATCTCCTCATAACTCTTCTACATCGTTGGTATAATGTCTCTCTTAATGTTCACAACTCTTCTACATCTTTGGTACTGTGTCCCTTTTAATGTTTACTGTTCTCTATTACGTATATTTAGTGTGTATTTCAATCTTTACTTTACTTTTTCTTACCTTTAAATAATTATAATATTTTTAAATAGTGCCGCTTTGGTATGTTTTCTTAAGAAAAAACTTCTCTATGACTATTATATGATAAAAGTATGAAGAACATGACTTTTAAAAAAACTAAATTAAGTTGTTTAAAATAGTGGATGAAATTACAGGCACCAATGTTGTCCATGTAACTTGTGGACTTGGCACATACATGGTATATTATTGTATTTTCAAATTTTCACATAGATATATAAACCAATTATTTAAGTCTTCTTAAACTCATACTTAATAGTATCTTACTAATATATAAAATAAAGTCGCTAAAACCGTTGTAATCGCTAACCGCAAGAACTACAGAACCGATTTTGCTGAAATTTCGCATACTGATTCTTGATAACTCAGAGATGATTTTCTAATAGTTTTTTTCTTTAAAAAGTTAATAGCAATAGTGGTAATCAAGCTCAAAGTTTTTCTTACATAAGCTACCTTTGCACTTTAGTTCAGTAGGATCCACGAGGTGGCGTTGAGGTAAAATTGAAGCCCCCTGCAGTCGAAGATAGTGAAAAGTAGTTATAAGATGCCCCATTAAATTATCAATTGTCGAAGCCGTTCTTGTTAGTACACCAAGGACAGAGGCGTTAGTCATGCAGCTGGGCATCCCGGCTACCGATGACACTCTTTTTTCATGGGCAGCTAACACAAATCTGCTTTTACCCCGGAACGCTAAGACATCTGAGTGCCACGGAAAAATAGGCGTTTGGAACGTCAACGTCTCCAGCAGAACGCCAGGAGATAGGTTTAACTAGAGTACAATCCGCTCCAACACTTCAGAGCTCTGTGGCCGTTCAACCATCCGGCCTGGTGCCGTCAGAGAATTTTTTACTCTGAATACAAACCAGGAAAGACAGCCCTGAAGAGTACGGGCAGCCACACCGGCCTCCTTCTTAGTAGTCATCCTCAGGCCATACCTACAGAGAAGGTAATCTCCAGGCCCACTCTTCCGACTCACGATGAGCGGTTGGTTATCTGGGGAAGGATCCAAAGACGAGATATTCTTTGGTCAGCAGCGTACCTCTTTCCGTCACGGTCTCTATACACAGAGACTTCAAGAGTCAAGCTACTCGCAACCAGCTCTCCGTCATCAAAAATTATGATAAGGAATAGCTGGAAGTTCTACTATTAGTCCTTTTCAGGGCCTTTTTAAGTATTAACGTTCCCTACTTAACCATTAATCTTATCTGTTATATTAAGGGCTACCTAAATTTAAACTACCTTGCCAATGAATACATTTTTACTACCATTTCCGAAAACGATTTGTTGACCAAAAAACTATGTAAAGCTGGCTACTATTAAAACAAGTTTGCACTGGGAGAACCTAACAGCTATGAAGAAAAAATAAACTTTAGCCAACGGTACAGTCTCCAACGGGCAATCATCACGAACCAGTCTCTTCATCTTAGATTACCAAAACAACTGAGTCTGCAAAAAAAGACGGTGCTTTAGACACCAACATCTTCAGCGTAATACTTGGTGGCGTGAGGAAGGATCTCTAGAACTAGCTCCAAAGCTTCGAACGTTGTTGTTTTCCTCCCGAAGGAGGGGTGAACAGGAGAAAGAAGATCACCCTAAGGTATAGAGGCAGTCAAGTTTGCTGGAAACTTCAGTCAAGAAAGTGTTTACTTAAGGAATTCACTGATCCTTTTAAGGGCCATTAGACGTTGAATTGCCTTGCCAACAAATATATTAGAACATACCAAAGTTGATAAAAAACAGTCTTTAGGGTTCCCAGAAGTCTTAACCATGCCAGAAGTCGTAAAAGGGCGAATTCGCAAGAAAACTTCAAATGCATCTAATCAATATAATTTTAAACGTCAAGAAAACTATGCTGAACATTTCTTGAGATTAAAGCAGCATCAAAATCAATAAATAAAGAATTTATTAAGCAAGAGATCAGCTTTTTACTATAACCCTTTCGGTATCTCTTTTTGGAAATCTCTTGAATCTTTCAGATTTTTAAATAGATAGAATATGTATTTATATCTTTGTGGTGACAAAAAGTATAAAGATAAAGCTCTAGGTCTTTGATGCTGTGGTAATAAAGTTGTGAGATGAGAGAAGAAAAATTTTTTGATTCATATTTTTTTGGTAAGTTTTTAATCTTTATAGGTTTAAAAAAAGCTTTGTTCATAGATTACACGGGAGGAACTGCAAATTGACGGTCTTTTACGGCAAAGGATCATTATATGGCTAAGGTGTGCACGGTATTTCTCCGCATAATTATGTTTTTTTCACTTTTTGCAGCTTTTTACTTGATTGAATAAACTGTATAGATTTCAAACAAATATGTTTTTAATAAGAAGATTTTTTTTCTGAGAAGTGTCATAAATAGATGTAGAATTTTTAACTGACAACGTTTCACATTGCATGTCAACACGCTGTGGTATTCCATTTACTGATTCTTGGGTGAAGCCGAGACGGGGGCTACTAGTTTTGTTATAATTGTAGATACTTAATGCAGAAAAGGCAGTTTTCAGGACAGCGAAATATTGATCTCATGTTTTAAAAAATTTAATAAACAGTTATGGTTCATAATACTAAGTTAATTTCTTACTATTAATTATTTTAGAATGTTACATTGATAAATCACTTTTTTCGTGCAGTTAATTTTTTTTAAAGAAAATACAAAGTAGAAATGCTGTCAAGTCAATGATTTATAAAAAACTGTTTATATGTTTTATTTCGACAATACTGATTTTTATTATATATCTCCTTATACGAATTTACAAAACAGTTGTACTAATTTGTATGTCTATTACATGTTTTTGTTAATATATTTGTATTTCTAAAAATTGAAAACTGATCAATTCTATAAATTACATGTTATATTTAAAATTTTTTTTTTTCCAATACATATAGGTGACAGACGAACGGGTACTTTTAGGAATAATAACAATAATCATAACAATAATAATAATAGTAATAAAAATAATAATAACAAAAATAGAAATAAGAATAGAAGTTATTATTTTTAAAAGTTATGTATAAACGTAAAGCATCTCTTTGTAGATGCAAAAGGATTATGGCAATTTTTACTATTGTTCTGATTACTATATTGCATTGTCACGTTGACGTTGATATCTCTAAGTAATATCACACACGGAACGTAATTGAATTCGTTTATCTAATAATTGAAAATTAAAATGAATGTATTGTCAACGTTAAGAGATCAACGCTCATAAACTCCATACTTAGAAGAATTATGGTAAGAATTTTTTCAATGTCTAATGGAAATAATATCAGATTACAGTATTTTTTCAGTCTTATAAGAATCAAGTAAATTTATTTGTCTGCAAGGCTGCGTGGAAGACTAGACAACATTTACATTGTTATACTATTTAAAGAAATTATTTGAGAAAGAGTGCCCCCCTCGTATCAAATTCGCCCAAGACTTACTGAATGGAACACCGTAGTGTGTTGACCTATAATGCAAAACGTTTTCAGTGAATAATTTAACATTCATTCTGGACCCTTCTTAGAACAAAAAGCTTATTGTTTATATTTATTTTAATATGTTATTTATTATATAAACTTATTAATATGTTTGTTTGGAATTCATCCAGGTTATTTAGTCAAATATTAAGCAGTAAAAAGTAAAAAAAATAAAATTATATTTAACGCATAGTGTGTTTCTTACTCCATTAAATGAATAATTGAAGGCCCTTAATGCGGTTGATTTGCACTTTCTTACGTTATAAGAAGTGAGGGGCTATTTGTCAAAACTGTAAGGATGTAAGACTATCAAAAAATAAAAAATAAAAAATTGTTATTTCCAATGTAACAACTTTGTTACCAGAGCAACAAGGTCCTGGAGCCTAATCTTTCTATTTTTTGTCACCAAAAAGGAACGAAATGAATATTATTTATATTATTGCAACTATTTCAAAATCTCCAAGACTTAAATAATCACAGTCAGTGTTATAATGAAAAGCAGATTCCTCACGTAATTGATTTTTTATTTGTGGATTTTGACGTGGTTATTTCAATCTTAATAAATGTTCTGCATCAGTTTTTGACGATAAAGATTGTATACATTTGAAGCATTTTAAGTTTTCCTATCGATTTGCCAGTTTGCACCTATTAGCATGGCTAAAGCTTTCGTGAGCCCTAAAGTCTGTTTCTTGTCACCTTTGTTGAGTTGTAATATATTTGTTAGGAAAGTAGCTTAACGTTTAATGGCCTTAAAAAGACCAGTGGGCTAAAATCTTTTTTATCTAAAGTTTCCAGTACATGTGACTGTCTAGATACCATAGAGTAGTCTTTTAGTCAACGAATCGTTGGTGAAAATAGCAGTTATAATCTTTTTATTAACAGGGTAGTTTAACGTTAGATAGCCCAAAAAAAACTGATAAAACTGATGGTTGATGAGAGAACGAAACAATTTATGATAGCCCTGAAAAGGAGTGGTGATTTTTTCAATCATTTCTTATTATCATTCTTAATGAAAGAGAGCTGGCTGTTGTAGTCTGCTTATAGAGACCATACTGGAGAAAGGTATACCGTTGGCTGAAGAATGTCTCGTCTTTAAATTGTTTCCTTGATAAGCAACCGTTTACCGTTGGTCGTGGCAGTGGGTCTAGAGAATACCTTACCTGTGCGTAAGCCATTGGAACGAGCCACTGAGGAGGAGGCTGATAAAATTTCTAGTTGATAAGGTGCCTGGACTCCTGAAGGTTGATTTTCCTGGCTTACTGTTGTAGCGTAATCTTCTCCAGTAGCGTCAGCTTGGTTGGAAGAACAACCACTAAACCCTTAATTACTAGAGCAGACTGTGCTCTTGCCAGACTTCTCCTGGTTCCATACTACAGCCGTTTGCCTTCAGAATACCTTTTATTTGTTAATCTTGGTCATTCAGGGTAGAATTTAACGTAAGGCGTTTGTCCAGTAAAGAGAAGAGTTGTTGGTAGCCGGGAACATGACTTCCAACTCTAGGCTTCATGCATTGCTGGTAAACGACTGTGTATAAAGTATATTTTTCAGGCCTTTTATAACTACACTTATTAAATTTAATTGCAGGTTGTTCAGATTTTTCTCTGATGCCACCTAACGGATTCAACTGAACGAAAGCGCAAAGCTAGCGTATTTTTGAAAATATTTGAGCTTATTTTGTACTTTCGTTATTAATTTTTTCAAGATAACAACTATGCTTCAACCATCTAGAAAGTGTAAAGAACCGGTATGCAAAATTTCAACAAAAACAGTTGAGTAGTTTTCGTGGTTAGTGTTCTCAACGGTTCTCGGAACTTTGCTTTATGTATTAGTAAAATTGAAAGTAAACATTAAATGTCTTTGCATGATATTCATGGAAGCTTTGTTGTACTGATTTTAAACTGGAGCAGGTAGCGAAGTAGAAAAAGTCAACATTTTTTACTACTGTGTGTATTGGTAAGAATAATAATTCACATATTTATGTACATAATACAATTATTTTGATAAAAATAGAGAGCTTAACAGAAATACTAATAGCTTAATGCACATAGTACAGTTGTTTAAACAGAACAGCAAATAGTAACTGATATAAAGATGCAAAGGAAGTGAAAGGGATCTTAAAATCAAGCAAGGGAGATAACAAGGTAAAAAGTCGTGTGAAGCCGTGCCAAAAACATTATAGTATATAAATGAAACGTAGACGAAAAATGTAGTGCTTACTAAGTTTTATTTTACATGTCAAAACAAAACTCACTGAGATTTTTTACGAGGTTATTACTAAATATGCACACTGTGCATACTACTGTTTAAGTTTTACTTTGCTACAAGCGTTCAATTTATACTTGGCGATAATTAACGGAGGTAAAGAAAGAGGAAAAATCATGAGACAAAAAGAGTGGTAACGAATTCATTTGATTCTCTTATTATAGTACACAAGAAAACACACCCTCAATGACACTTGTAATGCATGTGTGTATGTCTTTGTGTGTATGTGTGTATCTTCCTACATCACATAATTTTTTTAGAAAAGCTTTATGTACATATGTATGTATACTAGTAGGAATTCACCCACAGCGCACTCAACACGCCTCCCCCTTATCACTCAATAAGAATTTATTGTAAAAATAAAATATCAGATGATGGTCAAATGTATATTAGTTATCATTGAAGAATATTTTAATTCAATAAAACAATTGTAATATTTTCATAAATATGAAAAAAATTTAACTTTGACGTTAAGAATTTGCAAGCAAGCCAAATTATTACTGTCCCTTATTTCAAACATTGGTTAACTTTTTTTTAATAACAAATTTATTTTGTTTCTTAGATCTGTACTAAATATAAAAACTAAACATTCTCTTACTTGATAATCATAAACCTTTTGTGATTAATTTATAAAGAAATATGGTATGCGCAGTTACATCATTTCAACAGTAAAAAGAGCAGCTAGACTCATAAAAGAACGTCTGAAACCTCCTAGAAAATGCCATACTAAAATTTTGTTATATTACGTGATCAACCCTTCAGATTATAGAATAAATATCCAAAAGGCTTCAACTGTTGCAATCCTAGCGAAAAAAGCGTTTTTTTGCTAATTCAGACGAAAAACGATGATAATTAAGAAATAGAAGCACGTATCGGAAAATAGTTCAAACTAATGTAAAGAGCATCAAAGGTTACATAAAAATGGACCCTTTGTTTGATTTTGATAAGTGCGAAATGGTGAGGAAAATAGTTCAAATAACATTATTCTAACTTTGCGAAAAGATAATCTCGTAGGAGTAAATAGTGGCCATATCTCCACCATACTGCTGACAGCATGAAATGGAGAAACAAGGGAGAGAGTGTAGGTAAAAGAGAGAGAGCAGATCAGCTGTACATAGATTATACAAATATTGCGTGCAGATACTGCAGACGGCTAGGCGCTGTTGTTTTCAAGAATTAATCAAATGCGTATTCTGTATTTTCAGATAAATGTGATGTGTGATTAACTTTGATGACTTTGTTTACTCCCCATTCATTAGTATTTAGCGAAACCACTGCGAAGCATGTTCTATGTTGTAGCTTTGGTAAGGGCCTAACCTAGTGTCTCCACGCAAAGCTGAATGGTAACGCCACAAGTCCCAACAGTGAAGGGACTTGCAAAGGAGGCGAAACCAGGATTAGCTTTACCTAGTTCAAAGTGATGTTGCGAGAATTGATTGACTGAAGGTAAAGTGAAGTGGCTAGCCCTGAACGAGCTGGCTTGGGATCAAGCGTCCTCGTTTCAGAGTCCTCAGAGGGCCGTCATCAAGAAATGACGGTACGGATGTGGTAAGCCCGAGCGACTCCAAGCTAGGGGAGATGAGCACCATTTCCTCTAAATACGGTATTCAAACTTGATGCTTCAACGACTTGCACTAGGGCGTGAGTGTAGGAACGTTGCATCGACGGAGATCCGGGGCTTGGCTTTACTTCCCAGCTGCGAGGTGAAGTCTCTTTAAACTTCCCAGAATTTTAAGCTTACACGGATGGTCAGAAAATGAATGACCCACTGGGAGCCTGGGCCTCTAGTTCGTGCTGATTTTTCTCACGATTATACAATAAACTGAAAGTCTATCCATGGACGCTGCGGTGTCCGGATGGAGTAAGAAATGGATGATACACCAAAATAAATAATGAAAGCGAAAGAAAGAGGAGGAATAAGGAGTTGTGTAAGCAGCAAAAGGAAAGCTACAGTTAAAAGCACTGAGTTGCATGGTGAACTTGTTTGCCCCAAGCGACGTAAAATTAAAAGCAACACAAAGGCAATAAGCAGCCCTTCGACACCCTCTCAAACCCCCAGTACATTTACTTCTCTCAAAAGTGGTGGTGACTCGCGGGCAAAGGGTACTGGACAGCCGAGAATACTTATAAAGAGCAACTTAAGGAAAACATATATACTTCTGACAAGATGTGATGAAACTCATCTGTCCACGTCATCTCCTCGGAGTATTGAAAATATAAGCATTGAAAGCATTGAACCAGTTGAAAGTCACCATAATTCGTCGAAATACAGTGTTTTCGAGTCCGGTCGACTTCTCAAGATCGATTTCCTACAACTTAACGTAGGACGATCAAACAAGGTCACGGGGGAGATAAGCCATCTAATCTCTACCAAAAGATTAGATGTGCTACTTCTCCAAGAACCGGCCAAGAGTAAACTGGGCAACTTTTGGAAATGCACTGGGCTTGGCACTAACATGATTATGGCTATTCGTTCCGCGCAGCCTTGGGCTGCCGTCGTTGTAACAAACCCCAACTAAAGTGCACTATATATTCCGCAGCTGAGTAACCAATACTATGTAGCTGCGGAAATCACTGCTCCCGGACTCTCATTCTATGTCGGGAGTTGCTACTTTAAATTCAACAAAGACAGGGAGTCGCACTTAATCCATCTGGAAATGGTGCTTCGAAAGCTAAGCGAGAAGCGGGTAATAATAGGCACCGATTCAAATGCAGAGTCGTCACTTTGGAGCCCCAGAGGCACAAACATGAACGGCGAAGCTTTTGAAAAAGTGATAGCCACCCACGGGCTTGCCACCCAAAACAAGTTCACTGGGACACCGACATACGAGTCGAAGGGGCGTAAGTCTTAGATTGACGTCACCTTGATGAACTCGTCGATGAGCCACAGGATCTTTAATTGCAAAGTGCAGGACCTGTGGACAACTAGCGAGCACAAATCGATCTCCTTCAACTTCGAGGTTCAACAAGTTGAAAACGAAACTCCCACTGCCAAATCAAGGTATAACCTTGACAAAGCTGACTGGAAAAAATTCGAAAACGAACTGAAGAGACTTTTTACAGAGAGACTCGATATCCTCGAACTAAAGGACATTGATGAAGTAGAATACTACGCTCAAGAACTCAACAACGTCATAATAGATGCATGCGATTTGGCAATACCTAAAAAGGGTCGTCGGAGAAGCCGGAGTCCGTGGTTGAGTGAAGAATTTGAGGCAACTAAATATAAGCTAAATAAAACACACAGGTTGCTCAAGCGATATCGTCACGATCAAGAGTTGGTAAATGAGTACAGAGCACTGATAAAAGAATACAAAAGAATGATACACCGTGCAAAGGATGAGAGTTGGAGAGATTTCGTAACGACAGTCGGCAACGAAGACATTTTTGGCCGCGTTTACAAATCTATGACGAATAAGAACTCTCCTCGAACAGTTTTTAGCGCCCTAATGACCGATAAAAATTATACCATGTCAATGGTCGAAGCAGCTGATACCCTGTTGAACACTCACGTCCCGGACGATGACAGAACTGACGACTCTTCAGAGCTAAGTCACATGAGGAGAAAGATGAAAGCCCCCTCGGAAACGGAGGACGCCCAAATCTTCTCTGCTCATAAGCTCAAACTTGCTTCAAAAGGGTTGAAGAATGGCAAAGCACCGGGAGCTGATCTCCTGGAGGCGTAAGTTGTTAAACATGCAGCAAAGCTTCTTCAGGCGTAGTTCCTGGGCGTAATGAACGCCTGCTTGGTAAAAGGGTACTTTCCACAAGTGTGGAGAAAGGGTACGCTTACGATCTTGCTGAAAAGCTTTGATAAAGATCTGACGGACCCGCGTTCATACCGCCTAATCAATCTTCTTCCCGTAAATGGCAAGCTTTTGGAAAAGCTCATAGTCAACAGACTTAATCGTGATATACTAAACTCTGAAGGTATCTCGCCTCATCAGCATGGCTTCACACCTCGGAAATCGACAGAAGACGCCATCGTGGAACTCAGACGTCTGGTGAACGATTCGGACAGTCGGTACACGTTTGGGATTTTGTTCCATATCAAGGGAGCGTTCAACAACGTGCAGCACTCGGCAATCCTCTCAGCTTTAAAAGTGAGAGAATGCCCTAAGAAGGTGTATCAGCTCATCAAGAGCTACCTCGGAAACCGGCAAGTTAATCTTGAATGGGGTGGTCAGACTGCCTCTAAGGTAGCAGCGAAGGGTTGCCCCCAAGGCTCAATCCTCGGACCGAACTTTTGGAACTTGGTTTTCAATTCGCTGCTTGAAATCTTCGAGGCTAAGCCCAACGTAGAGTTCCTAGCCTACGCAGATGACCTCATAACGGTTATAGGTAGAAACTCGCCAAAAAAATTGAGCTGAAAGGCCAGGAAGTTGTTGACGAGGTTCTCGGGTGGAGCGAAAGGATCAAGCTCGAGATCTCAGAAAGCAAAATTAAAGGCATTTTCCTCAAAATTAATGAATTCGGGAAAACTGATTGGAAAGGGAGACCCAGACCTGACAGACCCCAGAAATCTAGAAAGAAAAAGGCTAGACTGCTGCTGCGAATGCCTATAATCAAGATAAGGGGAAAAAGTTTGAAAGTAAGAAAGTCTGTCAAGTATCTGGGCGTCATGATCGATCAGGACATGAGCTTTGGAACCCACTGCTCATACCTAAGAAACAAATTGACGCCTCTCTTCCAAAAATTAAGAAGACTCACCAAAAGCACGTAGGTACTTAAGTTTGCCACGAACTTGCGAATTCACCAAGCCGTTTTCACGCCAACAGTCGCGTACGCGGCTGCGGCGTAGGCGGATAAGTGCACGGTGAACGATATTCGCAAGCTAGAAAGCGCTCAGTACACAATTCTGGTTGCAGCAACTCACGCTTACAGAACAACATCAACAGATGCGCTGTGTGTACTCACGGGAACCCTCCCAATTGATCTCATCCTTGAAAGCAGAATTGCCCTGTATAACTTGAAGAAAAGAAATACCATTTCCTTTGGCAACCTCATAAATATGGAGGCCGAGGACGTGAGTGAGAAGCAAATCAGGGAGAAGGCCCTGGACATATGGCAAAGAAGGTGGGATAGCTCAACAAATGGAAGAGTAACCTACTCTTTTATAAGCAACGTCAGAATGAGAATCAACTCAAAATGGTTTGAACCAGACCACGCATGCGTTCAGGTGTTAACAGGTCATGGAAACTTCAACGCGAACCTTCACAGGTTCAACTTAAAGGACGATGACCTCTGCACTTATGGTACCGTGGATACCATGGAGCATCGATTCTCAAAATGTCCAAGAACAATTGAAAGTCGTAAGCGGTTCATGGACAAGACGGGGCAAAGGATATAGCCAAGGAACAACGAGTTCTTTGTATTAGGTCCTGAAGTCTTCCTGGCTTTCTCAGAACACTGTAAAAATGTTGTGAAAGTTGCAGACTCTGTAGAATAAGCCAAGATGGTAGCAAGTACAAAACTTCGAAAGCCGGGTGTGTGTGGCCTAAGGGTCCAGCCATCAAGGAGTTGTGCCCCTGCCCGTATCACATGCTAACCATGTCGCTCCAGGCGGGAGCTTGCGAACGCGCCTCCTCGTGGTCCCCATGGACGCGATCATCGTGAAAACTGTTGCCAAACGGTTGGCTCTGGAATGACTGATCAAGAGTCGGGACAGTTGATGATCATGACAGAAGCATTCGTCCCGGTTCAAGCACAACACCCATGCTACTCGATAAAATTTACCTTCTAGCGGCATGAGCGATGTGCTTGACATGACCAACGGGCACGTAAATTTTTCTAAGTCAGACCCCTGGCATGTTTCGCTGGGCGCAGGTGGTAATTCTTCCGATTTCCCTAGTACTAGCAAGTGGCTGGAAACCCCTTACGGTGGTGACCGACCAGGAACGGGGAGCAGTGTCAGCCTTTCGGAGTATACCGCTGTGCGCTTCTCTGCGCGTCGATCACCCTTCTGTCCACTCATTAGTATTAATAAAACTTCGATTTTCATCATATATTTTAAAAAAGTACTCATTATTCTCAAAAGATAACAGGGTGAATATTTCAGAAACATTTGCTTACAAGAATTTTTTATTTTTTATTTTTTTTTTAAATCTTTTTTTGTTGGCAGAAATATATAAACCCCAATAAAAATAGTTCTAATGCCCTAAGTGGTGATCAGACTTTTTGTTAGCTACTTCTTCTAATGAAAAAAAAGAGAAAAAAACTTTAATATCCAGTGCCAAAATGAAGTCTTTTTGTTATTTTTGAAAAATATATCTTTTCTTCAATTCATTCAAATGATCTAGGAACTCCACATACGTATGGCAACATTTTTTTGTGCTGTATGTATAAAAGTTGACATATGCATGCAAATCTTTGGATTTGAGATAATTTTTTTACAGAATAAAATCGAAACACTAGTTTTACAATATTTTAGCTCTTAAATGTACTTGCTCTTGTTTTAAGTGACATTTAAGAAATTGTATTCTATTAGTGAATGCATTTGAACCTTGTGATAGTACAAGGGCGTTTTTTAGTAAAGGAAAAAAGCATATATTTTCCATTTTTGAAAGTTACGATTTGACCAGTATGATGAAAGCGTTCTACGAGGCAAGCACAATCCACAAAATTTTTCAGGCTGGAAAAAAACTAAGAGTACCGTTGTAAATAACTAAGAGCTCAGTATGTACACCAGTAAATAACTTTTGATAGGAAGTATGTGCATGGTACGGACATAGAGGAAAAGTTGTTTATCCGCGTTATCTCTAATCAACGCAGCCCTGCTTGAGCATGCAAAGAGAGTCTTCTTTCAAGTGCAGTAGTGTTCAGGCAACTTATTTAGTCCAGAGGATGATGGCTAGAAAAAGACTTTATTTATTCTTGTTTTAGTTATGAGCATTTAACAACCCACAGCTCAAGACTTACCTAATGTAGTAAATTATTTCTTAGTGATTGAATCACATCAAGCACCCTGGTGGTCCAAAAAGTATCGTAAGTTAAAAGAAGTTCGTTTATTAGTAGAGTCCGTACCATTCAAGCGTAATACGGTGGAAGTTAATATTTCTTTGTGTCGTTTTCTCATCAAAACCACTGAAAAAATATACCTTTAAAACTTGAGCAGCAACAAACTTTCTTTAGCATGTCAAAGTTGAAGTTGCTATTAGTTTTCTCGTGTTAAAAATGCTTGTCAATATTTTGTTTTTGTATTTATTTGACAGTCATAGCTTTAGAAATAAGCTTTTTTACAAAATTTTGCAATGAATAATTAAAGAAAAGTTCCTCATAAAAAAATTTTTTCGCTATAATAAGCCGCAACTAGAAACTTTTATCTCGTTTTGTAAATAAAATTGCTCTTTATTAAGAGACTGGTGAAAAATTGCGTAGAATTTACAGGGCGACAAAATAAAGTCTCAAACATTTTTTTTAATTTTTACTCTGTAGGTGATATAATTAATATCATATTACTTAAGCATTACACTTTTTTTGCTATTTTTTTTCTTTTTTTATTCTTTAAGATTAGGATTTTTTCAAGAACTTTTAGAATAATATAGCTTTACGTATATTCTGTAAAAAAAACCTAACATAAATTTGTGTTTTTCACGTAGATTATCATTGTAAAGGCTGATGTTCTACTGCATGGTGTATCTGCAAGAAAGCTGATCGTGATAACGCATTTATAACGGAGTCGAGGAAAAAGAGATCTTGATGAGACCTGCAATAATGTTGCATGCCAAGATGAGATATCTGTTTAGTTAGTATATGGAAAAAGGCATAACTTTTAAACGAGCTCAGCAGTCAACAATAATTAGATACAATTCTTTCCATACAACTGCATTTAAATGCACAAAACAACCATTGGACATGTAATGAAAAACTGTAAATAAACGATACTTGTATAAGACGTTAAAATCAGTTATAACTTAATATGTACAATTGAGTTTAAATAACACGTAAAATTCACACACATTTTTACAAGAACAAGCATACGAAAAAAAAACTGTGATTATCATGTAAGGCATAACAACTGTGTGTTCATTCATAAAAATTCACATATTCCTGACAATTAAGACACTTTCAAAAAAAAAATTAATGACTTGTAAGCGAGTTTTTCTCTATGATCACTTTTTACGGACAGCTTATCTGCTTTCTGTCTTTTACCTATACTCTCTTCCTTGCATCTCTAGTTCGTGCAAAAAAACGTTATCTTCGCAAGTGTGTCAATTCTTTCTCATTTTTGATATTTTTGCATATTCAGAGAGGTCCATTACGTAATATAACAATATTGAAGTACGGTATTTTATGGGCAGTGTCATATTTTTTTTTAATTAGATCAACTAAATTTTCTCTTGGACTTTCGTACAACATTTAAATCAAAAAGTTATTAATAACTAGGTGTACTAATGATAATTGCAAACTTTTGTTTTGTTCACGGATTTGTTTGTCACAGTAAGTAAGGGTGATAGCTGTTTCGGCAGCTAAACTATTGTCAAAGTTTTAAAATACATATGTACGTACTTTTATTCTCAGTTTACACAATAATATAAATCACAAAACCTCTAAAGATAGTATTGTCGTGGTAGTTTCCGAAAAAAGGAGTTCTTGATTTAATAATATTTTTTTAAAATGCTCTTTGTTAGTTTATACAGTTTTTGTGTTGTTTTAAGTTGAAAAATTAGTAAAATGTGTTTTTAAGAGGAGATTTGAATGAAAATACCAACGTTTGTGAGCTTTTGTAAACATAAAATTTCTTAATAAAAAAAGTAATTTTATCACGTTTGTCTATCATTATATGTTTAATGTGTTGTGTATTCGATGCAGCAGTAACTAAAACAAAATACTTTCAATATTTTAAGTCGAAAAAAAAAGAACACTTGAATGTTAGACTGTCCTAAATAATAAGGCAAAAACATTTTTGTCGAAAGCTTATGATAATTATAATACTTTCTAAAAAAAAAAATGTGTTAATGGCTTAGACTGACATTGCATTAAGTATCCTTCTTACATTAAGAAATTTTGAGTAATAAGAGAACCTTTTGTTTATTGGCTTTTCCTACTTTTGTTTTTCTAAGCCCAATGAATGTTATTTTGGGTGCTGATCTTGCAGGTTAATTATTTTAAAATGATCCTTTAATCGGTTCATTAGAAAATCCAGTAACCAAATTTATCATTCTGGGCTTGATTCTATATGGTAAAACTGTTCCGTTAATGCTGAGTTCTTTGAACTGTTTTCTAAATAAAAGTCAAACTTTTTCCTCGTGTGTTGAATTTCATACCAAGCTCTTTTGGAAAGCTTCGTTTTCCACTTGGGCATACTGATAAGGTAGATCAACTACTTGTTTAATCAGTAAGTATTTCAATAAGTATAGGTCCAGTTTTTAATTTTTTTTAGCTGGAGGGTGTTACAACAGTGACTTGCAAAAATTCTGTTAGTTAGATAATTTCCACAATCTTCCTTTCTAGTCTGAGAAAAATATCAGATTTAAACAATTTTTCACCAATTGTGTTTTATGTACTGATAAAGGCTAGTACTTAAATTTGTTACTGTTTTAACTTGATCCAGACTAACATTTACAGTTAAGTTTTAAAGATGCTTCCCAACTCATGAGCAATTCTAAATCCAGGATATGAAAAAACGCTTTCTTGGTAGATAAATAGCCAAGTTTTGTTACTGCGTACCAAACTTTGAGTTGAATGTTGGCTTTATCTTTTCTAACAGATGTTGGTTAATTTTTACTGCACCATAGAAATAAGAAACCATTAGATTTTAACAGTAAGACATGTGTCGTGTTAACTTAATTATCTTAAACTTTATTTTGTTATTCATGGAACACTTTGCCTCCATGCAGGCTCCAAACTTTAAAAAGACTTATCTTCTGCCCTGTTTCTGGGCTAACAAGTGTTAAAGCAGTTTGGTCCGTGAAAAAACACTTGATTTTTAATTAATGCTAAGGTCTTGATCGATAATTTATTCATACATAATTTTTATACGAAAGTGGATGATGAAAAAAAAAAACTTTATGCTGCCTTTCGTGGCATAACATCGGTGCAGCTAAAAATCTCAGAACTATGGTGTCATGATCCTAGACAAATTAGGAATCTAAAACTTGACTGATCTTCGTTAATTCCAGAGCTACTTGATTACGTCCTAAAAACTAAAACAAATTAAACAGTGCTGATAGCTAAATAAAATATTGAACTTAATTTACTTTTAAGGTTTTCTACCCTTTCACAGTTAGTTAAAGTTCCAGTTTGTATTCTCAGATTTTATTATAAAAGTAGAAGTTCGTTTCTTTGTCACGTTAGCAGTCTGTTTGCTCTTAAACTAAATGAAGCTAAGAAAGTATTGATAAGATGCTCTCAACTACACTTTTTTTCTCCGAAGACTCATAATTAGATATCTAGAGGGAGATGTGTTAAATGAATATGATATGAGGTAGTGGACCAATAATATAACACTTGTGAACACTTAAATAAGTGCATTTAACAATAGAAATGAGGATTAATTGAGATTGCAAGATCTCTCTTTATACTAAGAGAAACTCTACGAGAGCGTGCGTGTGTGGCAACGGCCATGTTCTTTCTACTTTATCTGCATTACTGTACAAACTACAAAGCACACACACATCATCCTGCACTCGCAGCACCGCATAACAGATCTCACTACTTACACATCTAACACAAATTCACTTATATTCCAACACGCCTCCTTAAGTTAATAGTACAGTCTCAGATTTAATATCTTAAACTACTTTAAATTTAACATATTTCTAAATCCATTGAACTTATTTCGGCCTGAAGCTTTAGTAAAAATATCTGCTATATTTTCTCGTGAATAAACTTTTACAACATCAATTTCGTGTTTCGCATAACTCTGGTTTACAAAGTTATAATAAGTTTCAATGTACTTCGATTTTCAAAGAAATTATCAAATCTAGCTATTTTTATCGCACCAGAATTATCTTTATACATTTGAATTAGATTGCAAACTTAAATTTTCAAATCAAGCAATTTATCTTCGATAAATTTTGATTCACTCACGCACTCAGACAACGCTACAAACTTATTTTCTTTTGATGATTTGGTATCACTATTCTGCTTTCTGGATTTCCAATCAATTGCATTTTCAAACATTCTTATTACATAGCCTGTCGTTGGTTTTCTATCAATTATATTATTAGCCCAATCAGCATCGACAATGCAATCAATAATATTATTATTACTACTCTTTTCATACGCTAATTGTTAATCCATTGTTAAAAATAAATATTTTAAAATTCTCAAAAGCATTTTAATAATGTGTTTTACCGTAACTTGAACAATATATACTGAAAGTAATGTCGGATCTAGTTCCTGTACTTACATACAGAAGGGCTCCAATTAAGTTTCTAAACTCAATAACATCACACAACGATTGTGCTGCTTCTAATTTCGAATTTTGTTTCATAGGAACCGCATACAATTTTAAATTTTCAATATCATACTTCCTTGTTAATGTTTCAATGTAGTTTTTCTGATAAACTGACGTCTTTTAATTTTCAGAGTTATAATTGATGCTAATACATAAATTAGTACTTATTCTACCCGAATTTATCCTTTTCTCTATAATCTTTTAACAAAATTTAATTTTTCTTTTTTTTTCAGCAAATAAATAAGTCATGCACAAAAAGAATTAAATATTCATTATTAATTTGGTCATTTGAGAAATGTAAACAACAATTATTTCCGCTTCTTTCAAAATGAAAATTTTTTAAGTAAGAATCAAAACCTTCATATCAAGCTCTTGGGCATTCTCTCCATCCATACAACGCTTTATCCAATTTCAATAGCTTATATTTCTTCTTAGAAGCACAGCTGTTTACTTCAACACGCAACTAATTATGTCTTTCCTCAAATTTCGCATAAAAACTACTCAAATTATCATCTTCGTTTTGATGCCTTTGATTATTCTGCCTCCAACCATCCCTTCAACGATGTTGACTAGAGCCTTTACCAGCTCCATGACCTCGGCCTTGAATACCACAATTTTAGCACTGCTGTTGTTGTTGTCACCAGCCTTGTTGCTGCTGCGCACTACCTTGCTGACCTTGCTTCCATGAATTATCGCTCTGTCTCGTTCTTATAAATTGTACCTTGTAGTGTCTATATTTTCTGCACTTGAAACATGCTCCTTTTTTTCCTTCCAATTTCAAATGCACTTAAACTGTTTTTGTTTTCAAAATTTCAGTTGGCTGCTATTATAATCCAAACATTATTAGGCTTCTTCTTTACTTATTTTCTTAGAAAGCACTATATTTTACTGTGCCGTAAACATGGTGGGAGAAAATTTCAGAAAACTCCATTTTCAACAATTTTTTTCGCTTATCAACAATAATTCGACAATGTTTCAAGAGTTAACGAATAAATGACACTCAGAAATTTTTTTGTAATGCTAACAATCTTACTAGCTTGTTGAATTATTCTGGTAGTGGAGGGCTTATCTGAATCATTTAAGTAGCGTTTTCTTCGAACCCTTGAGATTCCGCAACAGCTTGGCCATATTTATTTTACAATATGCAAGAATATTTCTTCCATCCTTACAATGTTATAAAAGTTGATATCTGCAATAGAAGATATTCTAAAGTGTATTTTATCATATGCCTACTTTTTGCGGTACCACAAAAATCTATCAGCGAGATTTTTATTAATTTTTTGTTGTTTTGGCAACTGGAGGTACCTTACTGCCACTCATGTTTTCTGCAAAAAAGTTCTTACATTTTACTTGATACTTTGTTGTTCTTACGCATTGGGTATATGAGTACAGAAGCTCTTGTACTTAACCTTATTAATTAGCTCTGGAGTGTTAGAATTTCAAATTACATTTCTTACATTAAAGCGCTTATTAACGAATCAGAATATTATTGAAGAGTAACTTATAGGATTAAATATTGACAGATAAGTCTAAAGAACATGTTACGCGTAAGAGATTTTGATAGTATTTTTTTACTGACGGTAAAACCCTATTTATACTTAATTAATAAAAGAAAACAATGTAATTTGTTGATGCCAGTGAAGCTCATTTAGCACAACAATGTCACTGGCACGCACGCGTATCAACATACCCTATGTAATCATACTAAAAATAGTAGAAATACTACGTTAACGTTCTTGAATACATTATTTAACGACTGAATTTGATATTTTTGGAAATTATTTGAGACTACTAAAACAAAAAAGGAGGCTTAATACTGTAACGAAGTGTCCGTATTCACTTATGGCCCTGATAGCCACAAATTAATACTAGGGATACTCTGACCAGGACTGTGTTTCCCGGGCATCCGCGGAGACACACTAGCGTTACAACGCGGACAGCGAGTCCGCTTTTCCTCGTTCACGTTTGCTTTGCTGAGGGGCTAGCTCAGCTCTGGCTCAGCTCAGGACGCTCGCACGTTGGTGTTTACGCGCGAGGCCACGGAGGCGGCAGGATAAGGCCGATGCCCGGCTAACAGCTCCCTTCTGGACGCCAAGATTGCTATGGATAAAACCTGTGAGGAAAGAGTAGCCGGAAAGGCTTCGTGCAAGGAAAGGCTCACGCAAAGCAAAACAAACATTTAACGATCAAAAAAATAGAAACTATATTGTCTGCACTAGTACAAAAGCATACGCACGCATGTGTGTGTGTATTTCGCTCGATCGCGTTGACGGCAAAGCCCGTACGGTCGAGGAAGGCTTTCCTCTCGGGGCCAACGGCCTGCGATAAGTCGACCAGGCACAGAGAGAGATTACGCGGCTATTATGATTCTCGCGCACGCACTGCGCTTACCTGGCTTTTCGCAGCCTCTTATTTGCACCTGCTCGCCTAACAGTTGGCCTCTCAGCAGGAATACTCGACCTGGTGTCTAGCCGGTAAGCCTTCTCGTCGAGGGTACGTGGCTGTAGAAGCGGGCGAAGCGATGGCGAGGTCGTCCTCTCGTGGCTTGACAAACGTAGCGGGTGAGAGATGCATCCGTGTTTTCCCTACCTATACCTAATCCCTTCTCACCCAATCGCCAAGAGCGTCCCTCGCTAATACTCATATTAAGACGCTTATCGCTCCTTTCTCTCTCTCTTTCGCACGCATTATCGCGCTCCCTTCCCCTCTCGCTCTCTCTCTGGCCTTTCTTCCTCGCGCAGTCTAGATAAGTGTAAACGGTGGGCGTTTGAGTATTAACCGCCCGTTACACCCCTGCCCCAGAAGATTCGTAACCCTGCCGATCTTCTTAATGGAGTTGCTCACCAAACGGCGGAGAGAGGAAGAACAGGATGAGCGTAGGAAGAGCAGTGCAAACATTTATCATAGAATGATAGAATAATAAAACAATTTTTTTTTTTTTAATTCTCTCAACTTTTGTTTGGGCCGTTCTGGCCTCTATTTTCTCCTTCACCCAAGATGGTTCGTGCTTGCCATGAAGCTTCTTCCAACTGCATCCTGTCCTGCAGTGGGAAACCACGGAGGGAGAGGATTTTAACAATTGGGTGGAGAAATGAAAACTCATCTATGGTATGAAATGATTAGATGTGATCATGTATAAAAGAAGAGAAGGACACAAGTGTAGCATGTAGTTAAAAAATAGAAAGAAAAAAAAAAAATTAAATGATAATACGGAAGAAGAAAAAAATGTTCGGCGTGAGGTGCCTGTGGTCAGAAGGACCTCTTGATCTCTGAGGTTTATTCATTTTTGCGGTGCCAAGTGCCATCTGGGTAACGCTCCCACATGTTGTGATCCTTTCGGCGTGGGCAGTGGTCAGTACGCTTCACTAAAAAAAAATCCACAGCTGTGACAGAAGCCAATTCGCCCTGTGCTGGTATACTCTGGCCACAGGGCTGTTGGGTCGCTAGCAACGGTGCTCGGGTACCGGGGCCGGCGGCAGGTGTCAGTGGTCGTAGGCTCGTCTGAGGGTGCGCAGTGGCTTTCCCTCAGCTCCTCCTCCAGGTTGTGTTGGCGTGACTTGGAGTAGGCCAGCGCATCCTTGAAGCCCTTAAAGGCCGCTCTAATGGGTTTGGCTGAAACCTCATGAGCGTTGGAGTCTTCGTGCACTCCATACTTCAGGAGATGTCGATGCGTCGCACTCAGGCACTCCGTAACTTTTGCCCTGGTTTCTCCGAGAGCGCAAGCGGCACTCTCCTTTAGACGGCTTATCTCAGCCTCGCTTCTCTTCCGCGCCAAATCATGAGGCGTAGGGGCCGGTGCGTGTAGCTCCTGAGTTGCCAAGGCTGCCTCTGAGCAGGGTGCGTTATTCTCGGCAGGGGTAGCCTGTGTGGCTTGATCCTCACTTCTAGCGTCATCTGGTTGCTCAGTGTAGGCAGCGTCTTCGGCAGGAATGGCCTCCGTGACTTCGGAGGCGGGTATGCCAGCTTCTGAAGTGACGACCTCCATGGGGTCGATGACGAGTATACTTGCCTCTGCTGGGCTGGCGTCTAGGGCCTCAGTTGCCGACGCAATGTTTTCGGTTGACGCGGCTGCTGTGTGAGTGGCTGGCGCACCGTTCTCCGCCAGAGTTTCTTCCATGGCCTCACTAGCCGGCGCTTCACTTTCGGCTTGGGTAGCCTCAGCGACCTCGGAGGTTGAGACCGCGCTTACTGCCGGGGCGGCCTCCACCGACTCGGTGGCTGGCGTATCATCTCTGGCCGGAGTGGCCTCCTCATTCCCGTGGGCGAGTAAGCTGTCTTCCGTAGGGGTGAACTCCATGGGCTCAGCGGCCTGGTATTCACTTGCTGCATCATCGGGTTTCACCGTGGTTGCGGCATCCTCGGTATTGATCGTCTCCCCTGTGGTCTCATACCACTCGCTTGACTGGTCCATGACAGGAGCGTCAGCCCATGAAATGCCCAGCTCGTTCACGTAGGCGAGGGATCCCACCTCGTCAGTCCTTTCGTGTGTATGTGGCCGGTCAGCGTCTTCTGCGTCAGATAGCGGGTAGTCCAGCCAGGATGGCCCTAGGTGGGTGAGGCAGGCCGTGAGGTCATCTGCTTCCGTTAGCCAGTCTACGACCAGCGGCTCAATGGGGACGTAACTGGAGGACACCATCATCTCTGCGGGCTTCTCTTGTTCGTCCAAGTGCGTACCCCTCAGCCGTTCTTCTATCTCGTTCTCAGGGGCTTGGTCCATTACTGAAAGGTGGTAGTGAAAAATAGATGAGGCAAATGATGAAAACAGTTATGCGAGTAATTAATGAAATGTATGAAATGACGCATGAACGGAGTAGGAATGAACAAGAATAATAATAAAAAGTGTTGGAGCGCGCAACTAGTAAGCCAACGCAGCGGCTTTCTTCGGACGCCCCCTCTTGCGCTTCCCTGGCGCGTCAACCCGCAGCGGTTGGTCTACCTTTTTCTCAGGTTTTGTCGACTCGTTGGCCTGTACACCCGGGGTTTTAGGCGGGCGCCCGCGCCTCCGCTTGACAAGTCCCGCAGCTTCGCTAGGATTTATAAGGTTATTCGACGGTGGGGCATTGGTCTTCGGGGTTGCGAGGGGCCTTTTTCGCCGGTGGCCCCGACTTCTTTTTACAGACTCGTCATCGCACATATCTCCCGCAGTTACGCTCGCTCCCGGTGGGTCGCGCTTCGTCGGTTCTTCGTTCTCCAACGGCAGTAGGGATAACTCTGCAGATTTTTCGTCTTCTTCGCTCTCTAAAGTGTCTTCACTTGTCGAGTAGGCCTTCAGTTGTTGCACATGAACAGGGCCTTTTTTCACGCCTTCAGCGTTCATTATCTCGTATGAGTTGGAGCCGGTATTCTTATGGATGGTGTTCGGGCCAACGAATTTTGGTGCCGGTTTCGCCGCAAAGTTCTTACTGGCCGAGGATAGAACTCGATTCTCCTTCCAGACTCTATTACCGGCCTGAAATTTTACGTCACGCCGGCGCACATTATAGTACTCGGCCTGTCGCTCTTGGGCTCGCTTCGCAGCATCGTAAGCTTCTTCGTGCAGGAGTGGCAGACGAGTCATTCGATCCTTCCATTCCTCGATGGCTTAATGACCAAGAAAGTTTATTGCCGTGTGGTCCGCTTGCCGCTTCAGAGCGTTTGGAGCCAGTGGCTTGGGGCCGTGGTTGAGCATGGCCAAGCTCGAGCCTGTGGATTGGTGTTTGCTTGTATTATAGGCAAACACGAGCTTGGCAAGCTTTTTATCCCAGGTACGGTGGTCTTTTTCGATGAAAGACTTGATCATTGTTTTGAAGACCCTATTGACTCGTTTCACTGGGTTTGCTTGTGGATGGTATACGGGCGTGTAACAGTGTGTAATATTCCGTTACCGCAAATAGTCGTCGATTAGGCGGTTTTTAAACTCCGTCCCATTATCGGTGAGGAGCTCCAGTGGCGCACCGAATCGCCAAATAATTCTCTCTTCGAAGGCACTTAGTACAGCCTTCGCATTGGCTTTTCACAGGGGTACACACTGAATTCACCTAGTGAACAGATCTTCAAAAATCAAAATATACTCGTATCCGTGTTGGCTGCGTGGTAAAGGACCCATGATGTCCTGCCACGGGCCGGAAATTACGCGCCTGCCCATCAGACTCGCTGGCAGCTTTTGTTCTACTTTAAGCTGCTGGCAGACCCGACACTTCCTCACGTGCTTGGCTGTGCTTTGATAATATTTAGGCCAGTAGTAGTGTTGGGCCAGGTGCGTGAAGGTCTTCTCTCGACCAAGATGGCCTGCAAACGGCTCGTCGTGGCACTTCTTCAGCACTTTATTTCTCCCCTCCTCAGGTAAGCCAAGCTTCCACGCGTCCGAGTCACCCAGCGTATCGTCAATTTTGGGGTCAGGGTGGTACACATAGAGTTGTCCACCAACGATTTTCCAGCGCGAAAAATCGGTGGGCGAGCGACTGACTTTCTTTAACTAGGCGTTATACCAGGCGTCTTGCGTGATATCCGTAAGAGTCATCGTTCCAATAGGGAGCTTCTTCTCTTCTGCGTACACGCGTGAGAGCGCATCTGGCACGTAATTTAATGCGTCTTTTCGATGCTCTATTTCGAAGTCATGATTCTTCAACTCCAGTGCCCAGCGCGAAACTCGTCCGGTCGGGTTATGCATATTGCGCAGCCACCGGAGGCTACAGTGGTCCATGATGACCTTTAAGTGACTTCCTTCTACATACGGGCGGATCTTGTGTATAGCCCAGAGCACAGCGAGACATTCCTTCTCAGTCACGCTATAATTCTTTTCCGCTGGTGTTAAATTGCGGCTAGCATACTCGAGCACTCGCTCCTGCTCGTCGATCTCTTGCGTGATCACGGCGCCAAGTCCAACATCACTGGCGTCTGTTTGAATAGTAAACGGCGCGTCGACGAGGGGCCTTTGTAGCGTGGGTGCCGAGGCTATAAGAGCCTTCGCATGCTCAAAAGCATTCTGTTGTACCTCGGTCCACTCAAACTTACAGTCTTTCCTCAGTAGTTGAGTCATGGGATCAGTGACAGAAGCATAATTAGGCAGAAACTTCCGGTACCAGGAAGCCATGCCTAAAAAGCGACGTAACTGCTTTAGATTCCGGGGCGCCGGATAAGTTAGAATCGGCTCAATCTTCGTTGGATCAGGGCGAAAGCTTTCACGGTTTATAAGGATTCCAAGGTAGCGAACCTCCTCACGACAGAACTCACTCTTCTTTTTATTGATTGTAAGTCCCACGGCTTTTATCCTCTTAAGTACGTGTTCGAGCCACTTTAAATGTTCCTTGAAAGTCTTTATGACAATAATAATGTCGTCAAGATAAGCGTAGGCGAAGGGCTTGAGTTCAGGACCAATCACCTTGTCGATCAGCCGCTGGAACGTGACCGGGGCTGAACTCAGGCCATATGGCACTCTGCAAAACTGAAATAAGCCCTTTCCCGGTACGGTAAACGCGGTGATCTTGCGGGCGCGCTTGGACAGCGGTATTTGGTGATACGCACTGCTCCAATCCAGTGTAGAGATGAATCGAGCTTTGCGAAGCTTGCGCAGAATTGTCTCCATGTATGGCAAGGGGTACGCATCCGATTCTGACACAGCATTTACTTTCCTGTAATCGACACAGAAGCGATAATCGCCATTTGACTTTTTTATCATCACGACAGGGCTTGACCAGCTACTGTCCGACGGCTCTATTACTTTGTTCTTAAGCATTTCATCCACTTGCTCGTGCATCTCCTTTTGCAATCTCTCTGACACTGAATAATAACGTTGTTTAATCGGCTTTTTCGTGGTCAGCCCAATATCGTGCTCGATCCACGAAGTACAGCCAAGAGGTGCTTCATCGCTTGTAAGGCTGTCGACTAGCCGGCGGACTTGCTCCTTTTCCAAGAGCGTCACGTCAGCAAGGCCGATTGAAGCCAGTTGAATTTTCTTCCCTGATTCAACTGCCGCGATCTCAAGGTCAAATCTCTCTCTCTCTCTCGCAAAATTTGGCCTGCATATGCATCGAAGACTACCCGAAAAGCTCTCATAAAGTTCATGCCTAGGTAGCAATCGTCCTTCATGTCGGGCAGGATCGCAACTTCGATCTCCCTCGTTTGTCCTGCGAACTCTATCGGGAGGACTACATAGCCTGCACATCGGGCTACACTGATACCCGCTAGGTCAGCTCCGTGTCCGTAATGGGGGCTCAGGACCCGGCCGCATGCGCTGGCTAGTTGCAAGCCTAAGATAGCCCATCACCGTTTGCTTCGCACCGCTGTCTACAAGGGCTTGAAATTTGTACCCCTGTAACGTGAGTGGAAGCCAGCACTGGCCCTTCTCTTCCCAATCTCGCTCTGGGACCTCCTCCTGGTGCACTTCAGGAGGGGGGGGGGCTAAGAGGCACTAGAAATGCTCGCAAACGAGGGTTGTGAATCCCAAGGAAGCGTAATTCCCTCGCTTACGCTCCCGGGTTGGCGTTTCCCGGATTGCAGGGGCAGTCCAGGAAGCGATGCTCAGTAGAGTTACAGCCGAAGCACCGTGGCTTCCCTGGCGTGCGTCCCACTGACGCCACGCCACGCCCTTGGCGCCTTGGCTTTTTACTGTTCGTGTCCTCTTCTTTTCTTGGTTGCGTTGTCTTTTGCTGTTCTACCTCTTTGTTCTCTCGGTCGTCACTGTTCCGGCCGGAGTCATTTCTTTTCTGTTTTGCCCGAAAGAGTTGTTGCAGCAATTTTTCATTGGTGCGTCTGTTGGCTTCTTGTTCGATAACCAATTTCTGTAGCAGGCTCAAGATTCTCGGGTTTTGGGCCATTTCCTTCGCATCTCCGGCGCCGATTTTTGGGGATGGCTTGTGTTTCTTTGCCACTGGTACTATTCTTGGACAGGCTAACTCTGGTAGCGCAAAATACTCTGGCACTGCAGGTTCCTGAAAGGTTTCTTTGACCTGTAGCAGCCGTTCGGCCTCCACGGCTTGAGTTTGCAGGTCCCACGAGTCGCGCACCTCATGCCGTTTAATACACAGCTGCAGTTCCAGCCTCATATTGGCAACAAGCAGATTGACTTCTGCTTCTGCATCCATTGGTGGGTCTTATCGACGCAACGTCACCGTAAGTTGCGTTAGATAGCCCCGAACTGGCTCGCCGTCATATTGTCGGCGCATTAGCGTGTCCTGCTTCAGCTTGTGCTGCAAACCCTTGCCGATGTCGAACCATTTCCTTGCTGCGGTCACGAATTCTGCCAAGGTTCTCCATCTCCATTTCTCGTTGCGAAACCAGGGGAGCGCATTGTCGCTTAGGAGCGCGGGCACCGCTCGAAGCATTTCGTCGTCCGAAAGGTTGACGAACTCTCGGCATTTCTGTACTTTTGTGTAAAAGCCGTCAAAGCTCTCTTTGCCTTCCCCTGTGAACTTGGGATCCCACTTACGCACTACTTGGCCCAGATCGCGAATTTGTTCTCTGTTGTTGAAGCTGCCGGCCGCTTGAGCACTACTTATAGTTATTCCCCTCCCCCCCCCCCAGGCTGGACAGAAGTCCGATGCCAATGGAGTGGAGCGGCCAGAAGGCTTCTGCTTGCCTAAGTCTGCTGTTTGTTGACCAAAACCCTCGCTATTAAAATAGTGCTGTGTAAAGGTGTCCTGAAACTGTACTTTATTGCTTTCGCAATTTGTAAGGCACGCTTGATTTGCACCTAATATCGACGAATTTCTAGTGGGCCTAGTGCTACTCTGCAACTCTTTGTATCTTTTCAACTCTCTTTCTTGGTATTCCCGGTTAAGACGCAAATCATCAATTTGCTTCCTCATCTGTAGAACTTCGTTGGCAAATTCCGCAGGCACAACAAACGGTTTGCCACCACTGGTCGTGAGTTTAAAGACTTCTTCATTTTCTTTTTCTACTGAACTTACGTAGGGCGTATCTTTTAGGGGATGGCCTAGAGTTCGCACAGCTGGTGTCTCCCCTTGTTTTCTTGTTTTGTCGTAGACGTCGGCGGATTCCTCGTCGTTGTCTCTTTCAGACTCCTCGGAGCGATTCTCTCCTATTAAGCAGGTGCGGTATAGATTTTGTTGCACTGCTTTTTCGTCTAAAAATTGCAGCGGGTGAACATCTTCGCCATTCTCTTCCTCGCTTTCCTAAGGCATTTTGAGCTCTTCATCCACTGCAGTCTCAATGAATGAAGAGCGAGTGGCACAGCGTCTAGTCCTGTCTTTGACTGGATTAATTTCCCTAGTAAGATCTTGGGGAATGTATTCTCCGGACAACCAGCGTGCAAGTCTGGCATCTTTATCAATCCTCGATCCGTCCGAACGCAGTTCTAAATTCTTCATTATCCCTTCACAGGTTGGTCGACCTGCGACATCTAGGCAATAATTTTCTATGATCTCTTTGGCCTGTGGCCCGAGTTCACTCATCTTCCTGTAAAACGGCGGCGCAACAAATATATAAAAAAAATTGAGCGTGTAGCTGAGTGTAACTCACTCTAAGAAGAGAAAAGGATCGGGGAGCTACAATTAGAGCTGACTCTACGCTCAAATGTTAGCTCAACGTAACTGAGAGCTCTTTTAAGCTTCACAGCTTGTCGTAAAAAAAAAAAACAAAAGATTTAAGAAAAAAAAAAAAAAAAAAAAAAAAAAAAAAAAAAAAAAAAAAAAAAAAAAANAAAAAAAAATTTTTAATCTAAACTTAAGCGCGACAACTGTAACTTTCTACTAGTGTAAAGTGTATGTAGTACAGGAACATACAAATACAACTATGTTTTTGTGTACCTGCCTACACACAGCTACTCGTCTCCGCTTTTATGCGCACGGTCAACAAGGCGTTCGGCTAAGCTCAATGTTGCTTGAAGCCGAAAAGCAAGCATGTACGCCTTGACTTGGGCTTTGTCAACAAATCCAATGTAGTATTCTAAGTATTTATCGAAAGACACACGTAATGCAAGATAACTTCAAAAGATATAATCTATAAGAAAATCAAAACAATCTATTGCTACAAAAAGCCCAAGCCGAGGAACTATACACGGATTATGTATGTTTACAATACATGTAAGTCCTCGTTGACTGACAACAACCTGACACGCTCTCGTGCTCTTAGCGACCTATCGACTCTCTCTCAGGCCACGCGCGAGTCGAGGCACAAATGTAAACACACGCAGCCTTGAAAAATCCGAAGCGCACACACACTACAATAAACTGCATTAAGTTGTAACTAACACGATAAAATAAAACGCTGATTCACATAAATATCACCTAGGGAGTGTAAGGCCTCTGCCGAGTATCTCACGCAAACCACAAGGTCGGGCGCCAGTTGTAACGGGGTGTCCGTATTCACTTATGGCCCTGATAACCACAAATTAATACAAGGGATACTCTGACCGGGACTGTGTTTCCCGGGCATCCGCGGAGACACACTCGCGTTACAACGCAGACTGTGAGTCCGCTTTTCCTAGTTCACGTTTGCTTGCTGAGGGGCCAGCTCAGCTCTGGCACAGCTCAGGACGCTCGCACGTTGGTGTTTACGTGCGAGCCCACGGAGGCGGCAGGATAAGGCCGATGCCCGGCTTACAGCTCCCTTCTGGACGCCAAGATTGCTATGGATATAACCTGTGAGGAAAGAGTAGCCGGAAAGGCTTCGTGCAAGGAAAGGCTCACGCAAAGCAAAACAAACATTTAACGATCAAAAGAATAGAAGCTATATTGTCTGCACTAGTACAAAAGCATACGCGCGTGTGTGTGTGTGTATTTCGCTCGATCGCGTTGACGGCAAAGCCCGTACGGTCGAGGAAGGCTTTCCTCTCGGGGCCGACGGCCTGCGATAATTTGATCAGGCACAGAGAGAGATTACGCGGCTATTATCATTCTCGCGCACGCACTGCGCTTACCTGGCTTTTCGCAGCCTCTTATTTGCACCTGCTCGCCTAACAGTTGGCCTCTCAGCAGGAATACTCGACCTGGTGTCTAGCTGGTAAGCCTTCTCGTCGAGAGTACGTGGCTGTAGAAGCGGGTGAGGCGATGGCGAGGTTGTCCTCTCGTGGCTTGACAAACGTAGCGGGTGAGAGACGCACACGTATTTTTCCTACCTATACCTAATCCCTTCTCACCCCATCGCCAAGAGCGTCCCTCGCTAATACTTATATCAAGACGATTGTCTCTCCTTTCTCTCTCTCTTTCGCATGCATTATCGCGCTCCCTTTTCCTCTCGCTCTCTCTCTCTGGCCTTTCTTCCTCGCGCAGTCTATATAAGTGTAAACGGCGTTTGAGTATTAACCGCCCGTTACAATACATAAACCTCATAACCATAGAATCTTTATTTAGATGTTGTGACAAAACTGTGTTATTTTAAAAAATGAAAATGTTATAAGAGTTGAACGGTAAGAACTTGTATTTTTATGTTTCTTTGTGCAATCAAAGAACACTTTAAGCATACTCTTACTTTGTGGAAACAATCGAAAGAAATTTTATTACTATTATCAAAACTAAACGTTTTTATATCGTAAATTTATATGACGCTGTCTTATCAAAATACAATACTTTAAACAACAAAAAATTACCATCAGAAGCTTATTAAATAGAAAATTATTTTGTTTTTAGGGACACATGTCAACAACAAAATATTTGAAGCTTAATGACATAATTTTTTATTTTTGAATATAACGGAAATATTTAATGTGGTAAATAAATAAGAAATAGAAGTTTCTAAATAACAAGCTTTGTATTGTATGCATACAGATAATACGGTGTCCGTTGGTTATTCAATATCGATTTGCATACGGTGGTTCAGAGCCCTTCCTAGCTGCCACGCTTGAGTAATGGTAGGGATAGTGCGATACTGTACCGGTGGTGGAGGAGGTACAATAAGACGAGCTATTACACGGAGTCCAAGGGTTACATATGAATACACCTTGCTTCTGGAGTGCTCTCTCTTTCTTCTTCTGCTAATAGACAAAGGTCCATGAGCTATCTCTCTCTCTTAATTTTTTTTCTCTCTCTCGCTTTCTTATAACTAGCACAGTGGTGGGAAGAGTGTGATACCGCCTTAGTGGTGAAGCCTTGTGCTGTAAGATGGAGTGCATATAATATATATGTATGTTTATAAAGAGGTGACTTATGCAGACAATCACATGTATGTAATGGTTATTATGAGGACAAAAGTGGAGATATGTGGATGTCCGCATAATTCTACCATGTTGTTAAAATATATGTTAGAAGCACATGAAGTCCGCATAAGTCACTATTTATAAGCACACACACACATATATCTTAAACTCCTAAACAACTCTTAAACAACTTTACAAAGATTTAAAAAATTTTTTTAACTTTAAAAAACAACTGAAAAAATGAAGTACTTAACTAATTCAAAAATGGGGGGGTTAACACACGTGTCGGGGGGGAGGGGGCTTTATCTCGTGCGCACTACAAACATTTACCTCACAATTTTTAAATAAGTTCAGTACTTCATTTTTTTTAGTTGGTTTTTAAAGTTAAAAAAATTTTTTTAATTTTTGTAAAGTAGTTTAAGAGTTGAAACAAATGCAGTGTTAATTTAATAAATACTTTTTTGTTTATTCATAAGACAATTTTTTGCCTCTTTACTAATCGCAGAAAACATGCAAGGAGATAACATTTTAAAAACATTCCCAATCATTTTATGGATTGTATAGTGTTTCCGGAGAAAAATAGGATATTAAGCACAGATAAGAATATTTAAAGAACTTATGAAATTAAAAAAGAAGTTGTATTATTCTTTGGTCATTATGAATCTCTCTGATCGTAAACCATGATTCTCATTATTGTATGTGAATAAACAGATAAAATTTTTTTTATTGATGGCCCTGGAGGTTTAGGAAAAACATTTTTTCGTAGCTGTGGCCGTAAAGTGGTGAATTACGCAAACGTGGTTAGCCGTTTTATGGCCACAGAGGTACGAAAAATAGTATACGTACCACGTTCAAAGGTTAAAAAATGTCCTAGATGTCAAGTTAATCGCCATCAGCTTTGCCTGGGGCGTTTATTCACGTGAAATCTGCGATATTTTCAACCTCGCTCATGAGATGCGTAATGTACTGTTATATAAAATGTTAGTTTATTATCTTCTTTCTCGTAGAAAAAATGTTATCTGTGAGATGGACTGGTAAAGCATCAATACTACTCTCAACAGGAATGCCCGGTCATAGATTATATCGTTTAACATTAGACTTAAATAATGTAGAAAGGTTTTTCTTGAAATTTGAACCTGAACGAAAAAAATTTAATGAAGTAGATTTAGTTAAATGGGACGAGGCTTCAATGATCCCAAAAAAAGCCTTAGAAATAGTTAAGAATAATAACGTGATTTATGTGATACAAATATTTATTTTGGTAATTAACTTATTGTTTTAAAAGGCAACTTCAGACGGATTCTTTCAGTTTTTAAAAATAGTAATAAAAACATGATTGTACTAGACAGTATAAGATTATTATATCTTTGGTCGTTAAGTCAATTTCCAAGACTTAATATAATTATTCGTTAAACTGACAAAACAGTGTAAAAATTATTATGAGACAATAAAAAAAAAAAGTTAAATTATTTTAAGTACCAAATAAATACAAAACATATTATGTTTGTTCCAATATTTTTGTTGAAGATATAAACTTTTCAATAAATGGCATTGTACCTTCTCATAACGAGTATGCCTACTTTTTAAATTATAAAATTCTAAATTATGTAAAAGGAGAAATCAAAACATGCTACAGCACACATCATACTACTTTCAAGGGTGATCATAAATCTGAAAATGATATTTATATAAATCTTTCAATTGAAATTCTAAACAATATTTGTGAAGGCTTACCACCACAAAAGCCTTACTTCACAGTTGGAGCAATTGTTATTTTGATACGAAATTTAAGTACAGTTAATGGCTTATGTAACAGTACAAGATTACAAGTTGCAAAATTATTTAAGTACCATATTAAAGCAAAAATTATAACTGGGGAAAAGATTTAAAAAAAAGTTCTTACACCAAAAATAACTCTAAATACAGAAAATTCATCATTATTAACTTTTACTGTACACTGAAGTCAATTGCCTATAGTCTTAGCTTTTTTAATAAGTATGAATTAATCTCAAGATCGAAGGTTTAATAACATTGGATTTTACTTAAAAAAAAAAAACAATTTTGGCATGGTCAATTTTACGTCGCTTTAATAAAATGCCAGTATGAAAATAAAATTTGTATTAAAATAAAAGGTGAGAATAATTTAAAAATAGAAAATATGGTTTGGAACAAAATTTTTGATGTTAACTCATTTAAAGCAGATAAAAAAAATATAATTACTATATATCAGCAAAAGTATAAAGTTGTACATAATATTCTTGCATAGTTTATTTAAATAATTAAAAAATGGATTAAATTATCAAAATTATTATTTAAATATTGTTTCATGACGATTCACCTTATTTGACCTATTTTAATGATTATAATTTCTATTATTGAGTAGTAAGTAGGGCTACGAGCTAAGTCCTTGGTTTTCGTAATTTAGAAGTTCATTTGCTGTTATTGATTAAATACAAGAAATAGAATGTTATATTCTCATATATATTCAACAATGCAGTTAATAAGTATTTAGGAAATTCAAGAAAAAAAAAGAAAAAAAACTAGTGCGCCATAGCACTACCTTAATGGTGGTGTGGAAATGTACTAATGTGCTAGAAATTAGAGGCTTTCTTAAAACTATAAGGAGAGCTGAGAAAAAAGGTGCAAAAAGTCATATCACTAGCTATGAAATGACATCCGATATAATTTTACCTCATTTAGAGATGTGGCTAAAGGATGATTGAAGGGAATTCCTGAAACTGTGATGAATTATTTGGTGATTAGGTAATAAAGTTATGAGAGGAAGATAGAAAGGGACTAAACGAAAATGTATCCCAATAAAAATTAAGTAAAAACTAACAGTTTAAAAGTGTGCCAACAAATTATACAGCTAAAATAATTTTAACATTTGAATAAAAAATAATAACGTGGAGCAAAGGAGTGATAAAAAATGGCAGTTTAAAAATTGTGTTTTCTTGAAAAGTGTAAGGACAGCTGAGAGTGTTGATGGAAAAAGTAATCAAACTTTAAGTGATATGATAACTAATATAATTTTACTTTTTTCAGAGATGCTACTAATGTAAGGCTGAAGAGAATTTTTTAAGTTGTAAGGGAGACTTATCGGATTTTTTAGTAATTGGGTTATCAAATTTTAAGAAGGGGCTGAAGGATTGTTGAAGAGGGGTGGAGGGAAAGTTGTGTTGAATAAGCCCTTCAAAATTACTATAGAATATAGGAAGATTTGTATATTGCTTCACAGAGTGCTCTCTTTTTCTTCCTTCTACTATGAGACAAAGGTTTAAGCACTTTATGTATGTGTATGTATGTATTACTTTTAAATAAGCATATAAGTACACGTGAGAGCGTATTTATGCAGGCAAAAGTACACATGTACTTACATTAGGTAAGGTCAGTTTATTTATAATCCTAAATGATTATACACATAGCTAGATAGCTTAGTCTTCAAAAAAAATTTGAAATGTACATGCATTTGTTGTGGAACGAAGATTTTATTTATGCTCTGCATTATGCAAGCGATTAAGCTTAGTTGGTTAACCATACCATTGGTATGGAATAGTTAATCATCTTTATCTGTTAAAAATCTCAGCTTTTAATTTTTATGTACTTTTGATTCTTCAACTTACTTTTGGTCTTTGTCAAATTTTTAACTCTTGGTAGCAAGTAATAAGAAAAGTTTAACTATAAGTAGTTTGAACAAAATTATATGGTATAAGTTGTATAATCAATATTAACAAGAACTATATTTTGAACATATGAAAGAAAACTCATTTATAGAATGTATTCTGCAGATTGAATATAACGTATCTATTACGTATTTTATGACACAGTTAACAACGAATGCTGTTTATTTTTTTCTTACATATTTTTTGGTTTCTATTAACACAACAGATAACCTCGTTAACAATCTCTAGTTATCATGGAGAGGATTTAGTCGAATCCACTAACAGTATTGTCCTAGACTGTTGCACAGAGGTTACTGGTGACTGGACTTTCAATCTATCCATAAAGAAAAGATTTTGGAATTCTGGTAACGGTGTTGATAATTATAGTCTAAAAACAGCATCTTCGTCTGATTAAGCTGGTGATGGCGGCATAGACCACAACAGGCCGCTATGATTTATAAATGGTAACGGAAGTAGAAGCCATTTAACGTTATTGATCGTCGAAGGTATTGGATTTTACAGTGTTAAGTCAAGTAGCTCTGAAATAATAAGAATCAAATAAAGAAAAACAAATTAAAATACTCATCATTTTTTTATCTTGGAAATATAAAACCGACCAGAGATAGTAGGTGGAACGACATCTGGCCCATTTAAAATTTGTACCCTACTACAAGTTAAGGCTCTGTAGCAATAAAAAAAATATTTAAGCAAATATTTTAACATTTCAGTGTTACACACTCATATATAATAATAACTTACACGAGACATTAAATGAAACCACATCTTCATTATTCTGTAAACTGAATCTCAGTTGAAAGTTTAATAAATGCTGTAAAAACACATCTAATAGTGACTGGAACAGCGTGTACGCCTCGTTGAAATATCTCTGATTCTCCATGCTGCTAAAATACGACTTTAAAATCTTAAAAAACTGTCGATTAATAAACTTCCCTCTGTTAGTAGTTGGTTTAAATACACCTCAGAGCAGCAGTGTCAAGTAGCTGTGAGAAGGGGTAGCTTGAGAAGAGAGGTTGTTATAAGGATTTTCTACTAAGAATTTTGCAAAATTTAGAATACTTCCGAAATACTTTTTTAAGTCTGGTTAATCTTACGTCTGAGACATTTTCAAAAATTTTACAGGACTGCTTTATCAAGTAATAAAAATCAGCAAAAATCTGATGTGCACCTTGTTTAAAGGATGGTGATGCATGTTGGTGAGTTAAACTCTAATATACTCGCGTAATATAAATTCTTGATATTGCTGTACATGTAAGACAAATTTCGCTCTCTTTTCAAATAGCTTTCCTAGAAAATTATTGCACATCTTTTAATGATTTGATACTTGATTTTATAAGCATTTATATAAAAAGTGTAAGAATATTTAACACCCTGATAAAACATTTGTAAGGTCTTACTTATACAAAGAAAGTTGTGGCGCGCATGTGATTCAGGAGAATTTGGGCAAATCCGAGAAAAATATCTTACTTAGACGTTGCTGGAGTGTACCTCAGGAAAATATATACACTAATAATGGGCCGTCTTTCTTACACATATTATATAAATGCACGAATTTTTGTGTACATTACATGGAGGTCTTAATATGTAACCGCAACTTCTCTCCCTCTTGCAGAATTTCATTGATAAACTGCTATAAATAAAGGTAAAAGCAGAGCATGCTATCTGTCGAGTCAATAAGTGCTTACAATCAGCATCACGGACCAACATTTTATACACTTTGTGAATGCTGATTCTGTGAAACGTTACGTCATTTTTTGTTATATAGTACGACTAGTTCATCGACATTTGATAAATAGTGATAACATTACAAGTATTCGAGATCTAATTGATAATAGTAAGATAGTACTTAAAAGTATTTCAGACTACAAGAAATCCATAAAATTATTATCATTCATCGAACATTACTTATTGAATACTGGACGTCTATTATCAACTTTTTTAGCAACATTTTGTAAAAAATTTAACGTGCAGAGTTTAAATTGCTACAACATTTGCTAAAGAAGACATGGAGAGTGTCACAAGATAATAAATTAATAGCGCATATCAAGAGCGTATACAGACCACTATATATGGTTATAGTAAACACTTAAATGTGATTACATTTTTGAAATCTGCAAAAAAATTTTGTTTCAAAAATACAAGAAACTCTGAAACAACCGCATATTCTAATAGTTAATACTATAATTTTGGCTAAGTTTGCTACAGTTAAGAACAATGTTATTAAAGTAAGAAAACGAGACTATGAAAGTAAAATATTTTTATACTTAACCAGAGTGCATTCTCCATACCACAAACTTGCATAAATGGTTTCAAATAAATGTAGGGAATCTTATTTGCACTGACGTTCAAGAGCTTTAGCAGAGAGACTTTAAGTGAACACTGTACTCTATTTTGGATTAAATATTGAATATAAATAAGTATTGTGTAATAAATAGAATTTCTTACATTGAACTATCACCTACTATCGTTAACGAAACCTTGTATAAATAAATGAGATACAGATTACCACTGCTTCATTTGGGCTATTTTATCTGCTTTCCATTCTACGCGTAATATATCAAACCGCGTCTCTAGTTAGATAAGATATAAAAATAATTACAACTCAAGTGGCATTATTTACTCTATTTAAACTTAACAGATACCCTTATTTAGAAAACAGAATGATATTTAAATTATAATATAAATTTTACAGAAGATGAAAAAGAAGAAGAAGAAAAAATATTTAAAACATTAACCCTTTATTTGACAGCAAAAAAAAATGAAACATGTAAATTTACTTGTAATAAGAAATTACTTCACAGATATACATGGTTATAAAAAAAAAAAAAAAAAAAAAAAAAAAAAAAAAAAAAAAAAAAAAAAAAAAAAAAAAAAA
>NW_019379610.1:866311-905961 GCF_000648655.2 Copidosoma floridanum | reverse complement strand
TAAAGTTTGTAATAACACTTCAAAGTAGTTCTATTAAAAGTTTATTAACAAAAATTTAATTATTATTATTTTGTAGTTTTATAAATAGCTTCTTATTCTGCAACGTAACACTTATGTTTTTCTGAAATTACTTTCAAACTGACATATTATTTTTTTTTCTCTGCAGATCAAATCTTGTTTGGGGCATAAAAAATTTTGTGTTCAACTCTGGTTACTAAAAGTGAGTTACAAAAATTAAAAATTAATTTTTAAAAGTGTCTTTTTTGTATGAAAGTTATTGATGAAAATATTGATGGTCAGAATATTACTCGACAAGCAATAGAAGCGAATTTATAACCAAAAAACAACACAAATAATTGGCAATTAATGATGAACTTTTCAATGAATAAATAAAGCTAACTGTTAATGTAGACACAATAGTTTATCCTGAATTCTTGGAAAAATCCTGTTGGGAAAGGACTAATTTTTCTTCTACTGAAAAATATAAAATTGAATCATATTTTTTGTTTTCAGACAATAGACTAAACAGCTATTTTTACAGCCAGTTTTATTTGTGCAATAGTGTATGATGCGGGTCGCGGGGTCCGGGGAGAGACTTATACGTTGTATATTACTGAAACAGATAACATATATTACACGACCAATTTTTAGTCATACCTGAGTTGGTTGCGTGACGTAGAAGTTTTCTAACAGCTCAAAAAAAGTAAATAAACGCAGTATAGGTAAGGACCTTACACTTATGCATTTTCGCACGGCTGCTCACTATCATTCTCTTTCTCTCTCTCTCTCTCTCTCTCTCTCTCCCTCTCTCTCTCTCTTTCTCTCTCAATCGAACTTATTAATTCTACAGAGTACCTGCTTGTTGGATTGCGTTTGGGGGAGGGCAGTGTTTGCTTCTAGCATCAATTTATCGTAGACCAAAAGGCGTAGTTCTTACAGATTTTTTCAAGGTAGTTCAGGATGAAGTACGTGGCTACTCAAATATAATCCTTGCAGGTAATTTAAATTCAGACCTCTTGTGTTATGATTATTATTCTAAACAATTAAAAAGTTTTATTGCCGAGAACTCGCTTTATTTGGTACCGTTTTGCGTGACTCGCCATCGAAACTAGTCTGATATATGGCTGGACGTTATATTGGTGGACTCAGGGGAAAAGGTTGCCCATTTTGCATCATCGCATGCTACTTTTATAAATGGCCACGACTACATGTATGTTGACTATTTGGTAGGAACGTCAAATCAATGCCTGAGACGTAGGTTCCAAGACCTTAGGCGGTTTGATGCTGTGGCTTTTGCTGTGACTCTTTCCCCTCAGCTTGAGTATGAAAGCACGATGGATAGGGGAGTGAAGAAAATTCTGGCTATGGCCTCTTGGGCTCTCAGATTAGCTTTAGACTTGCATGCACAGGTGACCACTACGCCACTATGGTGATGGATTACTTCAGAGTTGGGTGAAAAATGTCGTGAGCGCGATCAGCTCTATAAAGAGGTGCGTAGAGTTGGCACAGATCTCGCTTTGGTTCGATACCGTGAGATGAGGCGAACCGTGAAGGAGAACCTACGTATTATAAGGGATGTTATTCTGCGAGATTTGGTTCGTTGCGAGCGTGGTCCAGGAGCCTGCTGGAAGATCTTGTAACCGTACGTGGTGGTAAACGGAACACGATCACTGCGTTTTGATAGTGATATGCTTGAATCACTGGCAAAGCATTTTTCAGATACGTCAAGTGTCCGCTCAGCCTGTACAATTACCAAGCTTGAGGAGATGATTGCAGAATTGCCAAAGATAGCACAACACTTTAAGTTGCTACCGGTTACTAAAATGGAGGTTTGGCAAGTCTTTATTAAATTTTTGGATCACACCCATGGTAACTACCTGGATAAGCTGTCACTTGCATATTTTAAGTCATCTTAGCAGATTATTATCACATTCTTGACTAACCTCTTCAATCTGTGCACCTCGAGTAGCGTATATCCGGGTGCATGGAAGCGCTGTATTATTGTTCCTCTGGGTAAGGTGGCGAACCGTTAGGGTTCCAGTTATTTACGCTAAGTTTTAAGCCAGGTACACTTTGCCAAAGTATTTGATACTAGAAATAGAGGCACGCAGTCAGATTTACTAAAGCTCACGCATTATATCCGTATTGAGATGAAGGCAGAAAAGGTGACTATTCTTGTCTATTTGACTTTCGTTGTGCCTTTGATTCTATTGATCATACCATGCTGATAGAAATAATGGGTAAACTAGGTTTCGTTGGGAGTATCTTACGGTGGTTCCACAGTTATTTATCAGGCCGCTCCTAATCAGTTTTTGACTCGGACGGTGAGTAGTCCAAATTTCTTTTGTCGACCTTGCAAGTGCCGCAGGAGTCATCCACTGGTCCTGTCATCTTTTTCTTCTTTATTGATAGCATCTTGTCCGTTTTTCTTATGCCTTTGAGATTTTGTTTTCAGGTGATTCGCAACTTTACCTCACATGCAAGCCATCGGAGCTTAGACAGTTTATTTCGTGATTTAATGAAAATATAGGCAGAGTTATAGGCTGGGCTGAAGCACATATAAATCAATTTGATTTTGGTAAATTCTATGTAGTTTTAGTGGGCACTAGTTAGAGTCTAATGCGTATGGACAAGACTGAATTACCACCACTTGCCACTGGTGGTCGCGTTGTTCTATTTATAAAGAGGGTGAAGACATTAGGGGTTGTGCTTTCGAACGATCTAAGCTGGAGTGCTCACGTGGCGGCTATTTTCTCGTGATTTCATAGGGTTTTCTATAGGCTGTGATATTAAATAGAAATTTTGACTAGTTCCTTTGAGACGATGCTGTCATCTAGCTTGATAGTGTCTCACTTTTATTATACGTGTTTGGTCTCCGAGGGTTTATCGGGGTATCTTGCTATTAAATTTGACAGCCTCTATAATACCGTTGTTAGGATTATTTTTAATCTCAAGCGTAATACGTTAATGAATTAGTACTATGAGAGATTGCGATGTCTGTGCCCAAGCGTTCGACGTGATTATTTTTAGTGGCTGTAACGTATAAAGTATTAAGCACGTGAGAGCCTCAGTACGTGTACGATCTCTTTCTACCAGTGGGTGAGATGCTGCAGCGTTCTGAGCGTCTCCCTCAGTCTAATTTTAATGCACCACGTGCACGTTTGTAGTGTTATGCAACAATTTTTTCACAACGTACTATAAAGTATTGGGACCAAATTTTCGCACGCATGAGGCTGAGGGGCTCACTTGAGTCTTTTGGAGAAGTATGCTACAAGCACTTACTCCTGCAAGGATCAAAAACTTAAGAAGATCAGTGACTTATTTATGTTATTCTGATTTTTATGCAACAGTGATTTTGTACTTATAGTAAATTTATAAATGCGTCTGCAAATTACGCTGAAAATTATATTTTTACTTAAGTATATTACTGCGATTGTCAGTGATTTATATAAAGGCAATATTATGTATGGATCTTTGTGAGCGAAATATTTATGTATTTTTTATGATTTGTATTGATGTTTAAAAGCCTTTACCATACAAGTACATGTAACCTTTGGTATGAATAAGATCTATAAAACTAAAACTCTCAAACAAGAAGTAGGGAGTAGGGAGCACTGCTGCTTGATCTCTCTATCTCTTTTCTAGGCAAGGAGAAGTAGACAGCAAGAAATATTTTCTCCCGATCCTTATACGCGATATAAATGTCGGTTTGGTAGAGAAGAAACATTTGCTTTCATCCGTATACACTGCCGCAAAAACTCTAAATTTCAGGTGAGGTAGTAAGAAAAATGCTTTTACAGTGGCAATAAGCGTATGGGTATAGTGCTAACGCTACGTGGCGCTTGGAAAAGCTACTGACCAAGTACAATGAAAAAGACCAAACAAAAGAGAGCCATCAAATTCTTCGGTTTGAAAGTGGAAAAACAGAGAGAAAGAGCAGCGTGCAGCAATGTATATTGCTTTATACACTGCAATGTATTACTAAAGTGGGGTTGGAAAAAAGTCTTGGTACACTTATTTTGGTCCAGCCCCCATTCACCCTAAACTCATAATGTGAAAATAGGAACATACTTCTAAAAATAATGAGAAAAAAAGAAACAAGTGGTAATTAAAAATATATATTTATAGTGCCATGGACAAAGAAGAGTACGAGGAAAAAAAAAGCAAGTCAAGAGCGTAAATGTAAAAGTTATTATAATGATGAGGAATATCACAGTGTTGATGCTGACAGGTGTCGGATATATAAAAAAGCAATGATGAATATTTACAATTTTTACGGCTACTGTCATTCAACTATACAGTCAGAAGTAAACATTGACCTAATTTAAGACATTATCTTCTTGAAGTAAAAATCTTATGTATATTGGTATATGTATTGGTAATATAATGCTGGTAAAATCACTTAAAGTTGTGGGGTTCCCTATACGTAGGAAAACTGCAACCTTCGCAGATCAGTTTGATCAAAAACATATACCAGCATCCTCAAGCAACAACTGTATTAGTTGTTGACTTAAAAAGTATGAAGAAGCAAGAAATAAGTCACAAAAAGAATTCGGAGTTAAAAGAACTGTCAGAAGAAACTGTTTTGAAAAAACGAAAGGTAAGTTTTGAGGTATTTAAGAATTTTGTCTTATCATCAATATTTTTTTGTATTCTTTATGAAGCTATTTTTGATAACTGTTCATTATTTTAATTTAATGGAAACAATGCGTTTTTACCTGAGAAAATGTTGCATTTGCTTTACACTTAAGAGCACTTTTATGTCTTTTTTTTTAATTTTAAGACATACTTTCTGTTTTAATTATACAAGATATTAATTTCTTTCTTTATTGACAATGTGCATGGTCAATTTAGAAGGCTATATAAATTAGTCAGTAAAGAGTTCCTCCCAATTAAAAAAATAAGTAAGTTGCCAGTTGAAGAAAGTCAAATGGTTGCAAAGCTAAAAAATATAAAAACCAACTTTGGCGAAAAAATGATAAAATAGTTTCAGAGTTAAGAAAAAAATTTTTAATATTTATACCTGAACGTATATAAGCAGATTTAACTAAACAAGAGAGTCTCTAAAGTTTGCTTGGCTTGGGAAATAAAATAGAATTATTTATAAAATATATATTAATTTATCTATTGAAATTTGTTAGGCATAACGAGATGTAAAGTAAAAAATTTATTGATAATTTATGTATTTTTATATTTGTTAAACAAAAATTGTTCCTTTTTTTTTATACAAAGCATTGATAAGCATTCATCAGAATATGATGAGTATTGACAAAGCCCAATCACTTTACAAAAGTTAACAGAGAATTTTTTTAACAAAGTAAGTATCTGGATACTGAGTATTCTGCAGTTCCTGCTTGTAGAAGCCCGCGAAAATTTGGTGCTATAAGTTATCCGTCAAATGTGGCTTGGTAGGTGCCACTCATACAATGGTTAATACCTCAGATAATCAATTAGGTGTCTGCTACTTTTCGAACACTCGCTTTGAATTACTTACTCGCACCTTATCATCCACGTTTATTTTATGAGATATTTCCACTTTTGCTATGGACGTAACATTTTTTAAACCGTATCCTTATTAGCAGCTGACACATCTTTGAATTTCGTCACAATTGCTAAATGTTTGTAATTATTATATGCTGTAACTAAATTAGATAGAATATCGGTTCATTAACAGTTACCACGTACGATACATTTTTTCCACATAGCATATTTTTAAGTAAGATTAAATCACTATATTTCCACCAGATTCATTATTTACTAGCGCTGCCTATACATACAAGAAGAATATGTCGATGACAGTAAGCATACATCTATATCCTTTGTTTTCATGAGCATAGGGTTGCATCTCAGTAACATCTGCTTGCCAAGTCCCATCCAAGCCACGCACACTAAATTTCTGGCGAGGATGGTAACAGCTAGGAGACTTCTAACGTTCTTTAACAAACCTCTTGGTCTTTTGAGTTTCTGTTGTCTGTTCAGTTATCTGTGACAGTTTGAATACTGTCAATTTTTTTAACAATAATTTGAAGTCTTTCTTTCAAATAAGCATAACTTATTGCAACATTGCACAACCTCTTGTTATTTAAATCGTACTGGCCATCTAAAGTAAGTCCGTATTCAATACTCAGAGGGCCTTGAATGCTACAACCCTAAGTTTTACCCAATTTACGTCCGCAAACGTCAACGCTCATGCTAATACTGATGTCAAGCTTCATCTCTCAGTAATTATCAATCGAAGGCAATTGACTATCCAATTATGATCATTTAAATATAGATAGTCTGTGTAAGTATTTAATTGTACAATTTTTAGTTGTGGTAATGCACTCCTTACTCTTCGTGCAACAGTTTTATGAAACATTGGTTTAATTACTATATTAAATTTGATGATAATCTGATTTCATATACTCGCATGTCAAACTTTTTTTTGTCAAACGCTTGAAGTTCTAGAAAAAGATAATAATTTATTTAATTNAATTACAACCGTGTTTCAAATTGTGTACCATATTTTTAGTGTGTGCCATATCTTGAAACGACCGCTTCTATGCGTTTCATATTATGGTCATGAGATATATATGCTCATGTACGTATCTATGAAACGTTTTGTTTACAGTTGATTTCGTTAAGTCACTGTTCCTGTCAGTCTGTTTTTTTACTATTTACGAATGGATTTCGTGCGATTTACGTAAAAGGTGCTGTTTGACTGCAAGATAAAAATATAAAGTTTTCGTTTTTCGTTTTGTTGGAGGCACACGTATACTTTTCTTGATTGTATCAACGTAAGTATTCCTGTGATAAAATTCTAACCTCAATTGTAGCGATTGGTGATTGGCGCTTGTGTCATCAAATTCATTTTATTAATCAATAAAGCGACCAATAAGCGCACCGGGTTGTGTAGTGATTGGCGCTTGTATCTTCGAATTTATTTTAACAACTAATCAAGAGACCAGTAAGGGCCTCTGGTTGTGTTGTGATTGGCGCTTATGTCATAAAATTTATTATATTAATTATTAAAGCGAACCGTAAGTGCCCCGGGTTGTGTGGTTATTGGCACTTGTGTTATTTTATTTATCATATTAATTAACAAAGTGACCAGAAAGCGCCCCTGGTTATGTGGTGATTGGCGCTTGTGTTATTTTATTTATTATAATGTTTAACAAAGTGACCGGTTAGCGCCCTGGGTTGTGTGGTGATTGGCGCTTGTGTTATTTTATTTATCATATTAATTAACAAAGCGACCAGTAAGCGCCCCGGGTTTTGTGGCACCAAGCAAAAAAGAAGAACAAGCAGCAGAAAAAAAAATCACAAGAAGAAAAAAACAGCTTGCTAAGCAAATGAAAAACTTAAATAGTAAAATACGAAATATTAAAAAAGAGAAACCTTAAATAAATATGGTTTAAAAATCTCTTTTTTAACTTTACTTTTTGTTAATAGTACATTTCAATCGCATTTTATATTACAAAAACAATAATTTTCGTGTTTTCCAATGGGTGTTCTTTAAAGATTTTCTTCGTTGTATCAATATTTTAGCAATAAAATTTTTTAATTTTGTATTTCACACTTAATTTTTATTCCCGTAACATTTTCACCTAATTATTTCATGCGTATTTTTGTTTTTTGACATTTTACTACGTATTTTATCATTGTTTCATAATATGGACTTTCATTATGAAACACCCGGACAACGACAAAATAAGTGTTCCATACTATGTACATAAAGGCAGCGTTGAAATTATTTGATTATAGTTAATAGAATTATTTAGTTTTATTAATAAGAATGTGTTATTAAACGATATAAGCTGTTTGTATTTTTGCAGCTAAGAAAGCCACAAACAACAGGCCTCATAGTGTCGAAGAGTAGATCTCTGTTTAAGTGGTTGGCGGCGACCTGTCTTGATTGCTCTCCTCGTGAGAGAAATCAAGTAATTAAAAAATTTTGAAGGAAATACTTGGTAACAGGTGATCAACACAATAAAACACTTATTTAAGAGAAAAAGCCGTGTACGGCTGAAAAATCCGTTTTATTGAATTATAAAAAACAACGACAACAAACAAAGAAGATATTGACACTTAAATGAGATATTACAACAACGAAGCAGTGATAAAAAAAAGGGGAACGTGATTCTGTGTGAATGTGAGTGAGTGTGTGTAGAGAAGACGTCTTGAAATACTGATGATCCTGACGTCGGCACGTGTGGCTGCAGTCCGCGCGCGTGAGGGTGAGCTCGGCCAGCGAGAGCAGGTGGGTAGACACCATTGTCACTAGAATGGGACGTTCTATCGGCATCGAGATCAAGGCGATGGAAAAAGTAAAATTCGTGGGTGCAGATGCTGGGCCACGAGAAAAGACAAAAACTAAGAAGGCTAGAGAAGATATCCTTGGGTGTGGGATAATATACGAGCTAACCAATCACGAACCTAACACGATGAGATCAATAACTGTACTACTAAGAGCTACCGTTGACCCTTACCAAAATGCGCCTTTGCCCCCCACCCCTCCTGTAATTTCTGCGAAAAGAAAGAGGCCAATTAGCGCACGTTGACTATCTGCTGTTACCGAGTTGCGCATTCCGAAGTAAAAAATCCCACCACGCGTTGAATAAACGGGACGGGAGGAAGAAAGAAATAGAACAAGAGTGAACGAGAAAAGAGTTAACGGAGGGATTGGAACCAGCTGACTCAACCTGATGCGCTCTCTCTATCTCTCTCTCCTTACTACCTAGACTGTGTTCTGGGCTCCAACGGAACAACCTCCATGTCATTTAATTTGTTTATCTTGTTTAACAATTGTGTCAAAATTTTCAATGAAAAGTTTTATTTTTTGCTGGATAAAACTCATGTTAACTGCGCAGTGACTCACATACAAGTGATTGTCCAGATTTAAGAAAAGTGTTTTATTGATTTTAACATCATTTTCAATCGAGCACAGTTATGAGCATTCACCGAAAAAAAGGTCGTTGAGTGATTGATAGACTAAACAATTGTCTATCCATAGAACAACGCATACTATGCTATCGATACTGTGGATCAGGAACCAAGTAGTCCAGAAGGTTTTGCCATCGGATTCCAGCATCATACTTCTGGATAAAGCTTGTGAGCAACGATATATAGCGTAATCTTCAAATCTGGAAGATATAACAACCAGAAATGTTGTAGACAAAATTCTTGCAAAGAGTGCTTAGCAGTGATTTAAGGCAAAAGATTTAAGTATTAGTGATAAGGCTACTGCTTTTGCTGTCACTAGTGCAATAGTGTAATAAAAACAAAATCAAAACTAGAAATGGGTCTGTCTCAGAATAAGAAAAAAAACTCACGAAAAAAAAACGAAAGGAAATAAGATATTTTTAAACAATTAATTTAAAACTCAATGTTTTGTATGTAATTTGAAGTAAATGTACTTGCAAAGCTGTAAAATCAGCTATAAGGGCCGCTTGAGATGCTATAAAAAAAGCTGATGGGAAAAAATGTTAGAACATCTTGTATGGTAAGGTAAATGTACGTATTATGAAACAAACGCAAAAGCTGTCCATAATATGAAACAAGTATGTAAACCTAGTATGTTGTAACCTCCATCTTTTTTTCGTATGCCATAAATTTAATTTTATTGGCCTGATTCATTGTGATTTAATATTTAAAGATGTAACTTGGTATTATAAAATAAATTGTTTTCAGTGTAATTATACTTAACTACTGTGGCAAAGTCTCCTAAGGGTCAATCCAAAGAAACATTAACGTTATCAGTGCTCTGACTCATGCATGTTTGAGATGCTTGAGTTTGGAAAGTATGCTGGGCTAGACTGGTAGTACCATCACTATTATAAACAATGGATGACTGTGACAGTAGAGATTTACAAGCTTGTCGTATCATTTTTGCATGTGTTTATCTAATTTCATCCAATCAACTAAGGGTATAGACACTTTAAGTAATATTTCTCTTGCTTTCTTTAATGATTTCTCGAAGAGGATCAGTGCTTCGTTTGAATGTTTTGCCGATGGCTTTGTTCCTATTAGATGTATCATTTAAAAAAAATCTATAATAATACCTTGTAGTCTCTCTAGACTTTTCAATCTGCTAAAAAACTTTTTTTTTTGACCTAAGTCAGACATGTTAACTATTTGCTAAATAATAAAGGTCTTAAATTATTCAAAGGGGTATGCGTTATAATTATAGCAAAACAACTAGACCCTTTTCTTTATCTACTTTTTTCAACATCTTTATCCTTATCTGTCACGACAAATCGATGTTTCCCATCTTTCCACCATTTTATGCATAAGTTTTCAAATTCTGAAAAAGTCATCTATGTATTTACATGGTCGTGACAACTGTGTTTTAAACTTATATCATCCTGTCTGAACATTAACAACAGATTAACATTATTTTGAACCAAATTTTTTGAAATTTGTGCGTAAGATAGTCATTGATAGAAACAATTGACGTTTCTGTATACCCTCATACAAAAAACTGCATTAACACTGAAATGCTAAATCATTAATAATCATGATACAATTAAAAAGTACTTTGTCTTGCGCTATAACAACTTTAAACTCACTAAATAAAAGAAACGTAATATTTTTAACGCTATTTAATATAAACTTGAAAAATTTATGTTTTGGCTGACTCAGTGATTTTAAGTAAACGTAAACATCTTAAAATTTTTATTAATAAGAATGTGTTATTAAACGATATAAGCTGTTTGTATTTTTGCAGCTAAGAAAGCCACAAACAACAGGCCTCATAGTGTCGAAGAGTAGATCTCTGTTTAAGTGGTTGGCGGCGACCTGTCTTGATTGCTCTCCTCGTGAGAGAAATCAAGTAATTAAAAAATTTTGAAGGAAATACTTGGTAACAGGTGATCAACACAATAAAACACTTATTTAAGAGAAAAAGCCGTGTACGGCTGAAAAATCCGTTTTATTGAATTATAAAAAACAACGACAACAAACAAAGAAGATATTGACACTTAAATGAGATATTACAACAACGAAGCAGTGATAAAAAAAAGGGGAACGTGATTCTGTGTGAATGTGAGTGAGTGTGTGTAGAGAAGACGTCTTGAAATACTGATGATCCTGACGTCGGCACGTGTGGCTGCAGTCCGCGCGCGTGAGGGTGAGCTCGGCCAGCGAGAGCAGGTGGGTAGACACCATTGTCACTAGAATGGGACGTTCTATCGNATTATTCAGTTAAATTCTAATTTTAAGCATTTACTAAATCGAAAGTTTCCCCGTCAAATGGTACTCATTTTATTTCTCCACGCGTAATTATTTTAAAGATAAGAGCTATTACAATAATAGTAACAAAATTTGTATTCATAATACGTACTTTTACCTTACGTTTACCTGTAAAGATTGGTGATTTTTAAAGTTATTTTTCAGTAGGTGCTTTATCAACGAGGATAAATCAACGATTTCAGATTCTGATCTTAAAAACAAGTGTTACGGAAGTGGATTTTCCTTGATTTTCCCCCTTTACATCAGCCATCGTGACGTACTGCCGGTCCACTTCACACCACATAACGCCTCAGCACTACATGACAGATTTTTAATTTCATAAATTTGATTTTTGAAGTTATACTTCCATAGGTGCGGTCTGTCCTACAGAGTAAGTCAACAGTTTCAGATTGGTGACCTTGAGAAAAAGTGTAACGGAAGTAAACTTTGCTTGATCCATTCCTCTTTGCCCCCCTCCCCTCATGACGCTTTTTTCGTCCCCTACACACCACATGTACTACAGCATGCATTTTGAAAAAAAAAAAAAAAAAAAATATAGTTTTCCACAAGAGTCGAGCCTCCAACCTTCTGTATGCTGGCCAAGACCCTTATTCTATCTGCTATGGGCGTGTTTGACGTAGAAAATTTGAATACTTTCTGTTGTCGTACAGTTCGTTGCTCATTTTTTATTTCAATTTTTGATCACTACATACTAATTTATCCATTTTTTTTATACATTTGATAAATAGATATTTTATTTAAAAAAAATATTTTTTTTAGCTTTATGATTCTCAAATTTCACGATTAGTACAGATTACTAAAGCAGCTTTTATATTATATAATGATAAACATTACTTAACTCATAAATAGTTTGTTTTTTTTAAATAAATAAATAATTCTTCTAAAATTTTCACATGAAAAAAAAGCTTTGTACTGTATAAATACAATAATTAATTTCGATTGCGTTTTCTTCTTATACAATTTTTCCTTTGTAATTAAGGTAATTTTTTTACTTAAGAACGTTTGTCACATAGTTTGTAGAATAAAAGTTTAGCTCAAAACTCAGAGAGGTGAGAAGAGCACCAATTTACGCAGCCACGGTGAAAATTATGTCTCTTATATGGATGTACTTATATCCACGCTTTTACGCGTACTAAGCCCTGTTTTTTCTGTGTTATTAAGAAAACAAAAGAATTGAAAGATCCATTTAAAAATACAATAGGTTTATCTCATAGTAATCTTCCATACAAAACAAAATCAAGAGGTTCATACAGCTCTCATGAATGGAATTTTAAGTGATTTTCTTATAAGATTACGTGTAAAATTGCAAATTTGTTAAATTTAAAATGTTAACAAGGGTACAGCTAAATTTACTGCGAAAATGAAGGTTATTTAATATTTTCTAAAGAAGTTGTTTTTAAACCAACGGAAGATTTATTGAAAGAGCACAGTCTTGTACTGGCCAGCCTCCATATTGTTTATATTGTATTGTGCTATAAAATGCTGTTTATAATTGTTTAGTTAAAAAATACAAAAAAATTCATTGAAAACACACCCAACTAACGTTGGTATACTCATTCTCAGAGTACTTTTTTTTAAAAATGTTTCTTCAGAAAACTTATAAGTTAGAATATTTTAGTGGAGCAATGTATTTAAATAGATAAGAAAATATTTATAACTTGATATTGAATTTGTTACTTTAACATTAAAGAAATAATTGTGTATACTATTTTTATAATTTTTCAGAATTTTTAAAATTAAGAAAAATTTTTTTTTAATACTGTAGAAATACAATGATTAATTTTTAATGTGTTTTATTTCTTTACAATTTTCTTATTCTCAATTGACATAATTTTTTGACTTAAATATGTTCTTCACATAGGAAGTGGGGAAAAGGTTCAGAGAAGTGAATTTTTTTTTTCATGTGAATGTACCTACATACATGCATTAACGCACACTTCATCTCCCCTTTCTAAATTTATTTAAAAAGTGAATTGTGGGTCCATCTTACAGATTGATAAGTTAATCAAAATGTAGTTGTTTGTACTTGAAAAACTGGGATATTCCTACAATAATGTAAATGCCATTTCATGTGAGTTTTTTATGAGTTCAAATGTTGAACACCGATTCTATAAAATTAAACGTATGAACAGTTTTGGACAGTTAAACGAGCTGCATCTTCTGTAGGTCTTCTCTATGCTTCGTCCATTTACGTTTCACGTTTGAAAAATATCTGTCAAAAAAATCTATGTGTGATAAACGTCCTGAAGGAGCATTCACGTGCATGTGATACTTCCGTATTGAAGAAAGCGATACTACAGAATGGATTTCTTTAATTTTTCAGATGCAATTATATTTTGGGTATTGAATATAGTCTAAGAATAATTTTTAGAGCGTATATAATAGATGTAAGCGTGATGTTACAGATGTAATCAGCGTATAGTCAGTAGAAAGTTGTATTTCAGCCATTAAAAAATTAGATAAAAGTTTTGATTTTATTATTTTATTACACTCGTACCCCTTATTGTTATTAATTGCTCAAAATTAAATAAAGCTTCGAAACGAGGGCTGGTTAGTGTTCGTTCGAAATTTGAGTCAAAAAGTTGTTTTCGATGAGGAACATCTGATTATTGTCTAATTCTACACGATCTTATAGTTAAATATAACTATGTGAATGGAGACGTGGAAAAACTGGTCTAGACTTGGCTTGAGATCGAAATACCTTAGAATCAGTCGTTAAAGTTAGTCCTTATCATGATGTACATAGTAGACATGCAGGGCTCCAAGAAGCCTGGTCATGATTATGTATTTAAAGAGTTGGCCATTCTTGGGCATAATGAAAATGTTCAGCCATGTGTTTTTTTATTCCAGCACTGTTTTCTTGGCATTAATGAGGTGACAAATACAAATGATTAATTTTATGGCTCAAGCTTAACAATCATGGACTAGAATAGCAATCAGATGATATAACTGTATAAAAATTGGCAACGTACTTTGTGATAATCTTTAGTATGCTTAAAATATTGCTGTGATCGATGGGATGAAGAAAAAATAGCGTTAGTGATTTTACTTTAAACTTCCCAATCTGTCGATTATCTGCCATTTAAGCTACCAGATTTGTCAAGCACATTCTCTTATAATAATGGTCCGTATAAATCCATGTGTGCCATTCACAGCGTAAAAGGAATGAGAAAATTGCATTTTCAAATGTAATGAAAAGATGTCACAAGCTATGATAAAGAAAGGTAACAATTATTGGTTGCTTAAAGTATTTCTCTAAGTTTTTCACATTACAGAAAAGTAGTTAAAATGATAGCTAAGAGAAGAAAAAGCTTCTCGTCAACGGCAAACACGAGAAGAAAAAGAATAAATTTCTTTGCTCACTTGAGCAAATCGCATGGTAGACCTCTGAAGATGGCATTGTCTTTTTTCCTCACGCTGGCCTGACGTTTCTCTAAGTGGTCCAGAAAGTTCTCGGGGTTTTCCGTTTGCTGTCTTTTCATATAGTGCAGTCCCTAATTCTGTAGATCTTTTACGGCCTTGGTTTGGGTGTCCTTCTCTCTAAGGTCACCCTGCGACCTTTGGTCCTCACAGATGCCATCATGTGGTGGTGGTCCTTGTTGAATGGTGCAATGGTCTGCTAAGCTTCTTAGGAGGATGTTGATAGATCTCTGTTCCTGGTATTTAGATTGCTGTTAAGGAGACTGACTCTTGAGTCCTCCATTCTGGGTTGGCCAATGGGGTTCAGGGCACCGATCGTCTCTGGCTACTTTTAAGTCTTTACGGTTGTCCCTGTACCCTGGGTTAAGGTTCTGATTCGTACCGTTGACTCAGGAGCGATTTACCAACGGACACTTCACTAACCTTGAATCATTACTTTTCTCGCAATATTCCTTCTTTCTTGGATTACGTTGACTTGAGAGCGGATCATACCCCCAGCTCATATTTCCTTATTCTGGAAGTTTGTGTATGTCACCTTGGACTCGGCCAGTGGCCTAAACTCCTGTTTTGTGGAGAGCCCCAGTTAAAGTAACTACAGTTCCTAGGAGTCTGAAAGTCCTCTGGGTCCAATTCCTTTCCGGTTAATTCCCTGGGTTTTTAGTCCGTGGATTTGGGTCGTTGATTTCCCAGTCCTCTGTCAATCTTATAGCGTAGCAAAGGAGTAAATTATTTCGAGTTGTTCTCGTAGATTGACAAATTTGTCTATCGTGCAATTGCACTCGGATCCCTTTTTGGTGAAGTAAGCGGATTTTATGCGAACGCTACGCTTCCAGCAAGCACTGATGTCTGCGTTTTTAATTGGGAGCCCACTTCTCTGAGGATTCTAGTATTCTACATCACTGTATTTAGATGCTGCAGTAAGTAATTTATTATCTAGAGGGGTATTAGGAACTGATCTCGTATCACCGATGGTTAAGAGTATGGTATATGTAGTTATAGAGGAAAGAGATGTCATGCACGAGTTGATTGTCTCTGCTGATGGGTATTCTCCGTGGAAGCGTTGTTTGTCCCATGGATTTCTTCTGTCCAACTCTACTGAGCTAGTTTCTTTGTACAGGCCTTGTCTTCTGAGTGGCCTTTCTCTTTTGAAAGAGCTGGTGTCTCAGTAGGCGACCTTGTACTCTGTCTTAAATCCCTTTGCTAATGAGTCTCCAGGCATGTTTTATCTGTTCAACTTTTAGAATGGACATGTTCTGGTTCGTGCGCATTATCAACTGGCTTTAACAAAATCTCCTAACGAAGAGGTCTATATCTAGGTCTTAAGCCTTCATCTAGTATACAACCACCTTATAATTATAATAATGACAATGCAGAGACTTAGTTGTCCAGCTGTAATAGCATGGTGGCATGGCTTTTATATATCTGGGTACAGATACTCAGAGATCTGCGATTCTACGGATGGATCTACCTGGCTCACGTATGTTCTGTTTACTTCGTACTTGTACGGGGAAACTAACAACACTTGGGATAATGTTATGCGCACGATAGTATTCACTATCAGTTACTAACTTATGAGCTACAAGATCGTTCTCAACTCCAGCGCGTTATCGACTGAGCTCATAATCCGGGTTGTGCAGCTGTCAGCACTAATGCACTACCGTATGCTGGTTATTAACTTTTATGATAATAAATATAGATACTTTTTTTGTTAAGTGTAAGTATAAGTTCTCTTTAAGTGTCGCACTGTCGCTCAAATTAATAAAGTGGTAATTGTAGAGCTCACTTACTGTTGCATACAACATGAAGTCCACCAGTAGCACATCTATAACTTTCCTACACTTATACCCTATATTTTACTTGCAACAGTCTCACTTCCACCACCTAATGTTAGTTTGAGGAAGCACTTACTATAGAAAAAATCGTCAAGTCCCACACTGGTCCTTACACTGGGATGCCATTATGTCACACTGCTTCTATACCTGTGAAGAAAAGGGGGAGGGGCATATTAAAAATGTTGTCACCTCTCGTCTCGTACATTTTCTTTGTCTCTTGTTCTCTCAATTTTTTTCTTTAAAATGAGAGGAATTTGTTTAGAATTTCTCTCTTTCTAAGAAGAAGAATAAAGGGTAAAGACCTAATGACTTTTACGAAAATAATTTATTAAGCCCCTGCAAATTACCCAATGCAGCGACTTGACGATCGTACAGCAGCTCTGCCTCACTGCACCAACTGCGTCTAGGATCCTATCACCAGGAAGATTCCCTGCCCTGTCACGCACCTGTTCCTTATCGCTCGCACACTCATACAAACGTTTACCCTCACACGCACGTCCCTTGTCGGACTAGTCCTTCGCTACTTTATTCTCTCTCTTTCTCTCTTGCTCTGCATTCCCTTCCTTGTCATTGTACCACTTCGATCGTTTCACTCTTGGTCGCACTTTTCTAGCTTCTCTCTTGCTTTTAGAGTGTTTCACTCATGGCATAAATGAATTCATTTACAATTAATCAATCGCTTTCTCCTCTCTCTGCATGAATCCCCACATTTGTCCCTTTTGTCCTTTGTAACGACTCTCTTTCTATCTTCCTTTCTCTCATTTTCTCTCTCTCTCTTGTTCTCTTGGCTTGATATTAATATCTTTACCTAGCCTACACACCCCAGGTGAAATCACGCGAACACTAATAAGTGCCACTCCTGACCATACACCCAGGATTTCTCGTACCTTTTGTACTCTCTCACTCTCTCTCTCTCTCTCTCTCTCTCTCTCTTTCTCTCTCTCTCTCTCAAACAAGCAGCCTTTTCTCTTCGTCTGTATCCTCTACTCTAGACCGGTGTCTAGGTGTCCAACTAGCGCTCATGAGCCCAAGCACGTTGCAAGAAAACAGAAAAAAATCACTACCCCTCACTCTCAAGTCTTTTTGGCGAATGCTGAGTGTCTTGGTAGTTCTTGGGATGCCTGGTAATCCTTGAGCTGTTGGTTGTCGTTTGTCTCTTTCTTTTCGAAAACTCGACTCCCTTTTTTTCTCTCTCTCTCTCTCTGCACACAAAAGCTTTCTTTACTCGCATGCTCAGCTTGCGATGGGTTTCGAGTCGAGACTAACTCGGCTGGTTTCATGCCTATTTCCACAACTGCAGACTATAGATACCACGGTCTACCTTTAACCAGGTTGCACAGTAGGCACTATCAGGATTCAGAACAACTCTTAATGGACGTTCAAAAAAATTCGGATCCAAACGAACTGTTTTATTAACTAATTACTGACTCTTTACTGATCTTAATTTTAAGACAATCTTTTTCTAAGCAGAACTTAACAACATAAGGGATTTTTACATAGCAAGCAACTCAACTTATACTGCATCAGTCAAAGTATTACTCTATAATGCTTGCAGTTGTCAGAACACAACTTTTACGATCAAGCAGGTTTCTGTCCATTTTAAAGTTACGATTAAAGTTGATTCTTCGCTTATACCCCTCAAAAAGTATGAAATAAGCAGTTTTTGTATGTTTAGAAAAGATAATTTCTACGCGAATGGCTAAGGCATTTTAGTTTTTATCCGGAACAACGTAGCCTTTAAAGAATTTCAAGTTAATCTCTCCCACTTTTTTGTTCGAATGTGCAGGCTTTTATTTAATATCATTGAAGTAAATGTCAAGTTGTACGTACGTTTTAGATCTCCTAATTTTATGCCAACCCAGTCAGAGTGGAACTAAAAAGTTTGCTGCGTTGACACTAGCTCGTACTCCATTCTTACTGGTGGTTTCAACGTCAAAAGCGTATGTTGGAGTTGAAATTTAATAACGATTATAATATCAATGTAGAATTGGCATACCAAGAACAAAATGTATTATTTCACAATTATTATACCCAATTGTATATTAATGTTAGTTTCAGTTTCATATCGAACATTCACTCATTTTTCTCAAGTACTAATTAAGCTGACTGGATTAAGGAAGAAGTTAACCATAACTCTTGGGAGTGTGGCTACCTTACAATATTTTCTAACATTATGTAATTGAGTGAACTTGTCACAAAAAAAGTCTTAAAGCGAAGTTTAACCCAGACTAATTGAAACAGGGTCGATAATGTGTGGCTGAATGCTTATTGACTTTTTCTCAATCCATAATACGAAGATCTGAATCCTATGAAAAAATTTAATACGCTCTTAACTACTAATACTGGCGCTATTTCTTTACAAAGCATACGCATAAAATCAAAACGCAAGCACATCAATCCTGTTTCATGGTAGGATACTAACTGTAATCGTAACACAAGACTGAAAAAATATATAAAAAATTTAATATTACATAAGAAACAATGTACCTTGAGTGATGAGCTATTGAAACTAAAAAATAAAACGTCTTTTCAACGCTTTATGAAAAGCATAAGTTATTGCTCTCACCTTCCTAACGTTGAAACAGATAAAATGTATTAAAAAATTTCTAGTGTCCTGCTTAACCTAACCACATAACGCAACTTCTAACAAAACAACCGCAGTGCACTAGAATACTAACTTGACAAAATCTGCACTTCTTGAGGGCAAATTGACCCTTTTTGAATACCTCTAAAGAGAACTAACTCATTCATTCCATTTTCTCTTTCGCTAAATTTAACCTAGCTCAAGAGAAAAAAGAACAGTTAATTAATACAGGGTGTGGACGGCATACCTTTTAACGTAATTAAAAGACTTAAGAATAAATATAAACTACTTTTCCTCGATGTTTTTTAAGGCGATGCTTCTGAAAAACAATTTTCCCAACTCGTAAAAATATACATTCGTTTATTTTATAAATAAATCAAACGGCAACGGTCTTTAATCAATCCTGGTAACCTTCTGCTTTTGCAAGCTCCTTGAAACATTAACTAAGAACAGGATGCAGTGGTGGTCAGAGGTGGAAGATCTTATTCTCTAAAGCCAGCATGTCTTTAGAAAAAGCAATTCTTGCCTTAACAATCTATCAAACTTTATTTTATTCACTGAGAAGGCCTTCTAGAAACAAGTTGATGTTCATGTTGTTTTTCTTGGAGTTGAAGGGTTTTTGACCATGTTGACATATATATCCTTTTTCAAAAGTTAAAGCTTAGAGGATTTTCTTCCGTAGTAATAAAGATCATAGGCTTCTTGACAAAAAAAGACACATGTATTTTGACTACAGAAGAAATTTTTATGTTACTCACAAAGGAGTTCCACAAGGTGCCATCTTAAGTCTTCTGTGGTACTCCTTATACGTCTCTGACTTAACTTTAATACTAAGTACCGTTGTAGTGTCTTAATTTGCCGATGGCATCACCCTATACTGGTGACCCCTCTGTTAAGTATTCTGAGTACGTAAGATTTTAGGATGTGCATTTAGACTATCAACTGAACTTGGATCATCACATCTCCCACGTACTCAGAAAATCCATGACGGCCACAAATATGGTCAAATATCTGAAAGATACGTGGTGGAGTGCCCACCCAGAAACTCTATTTATGATATATAAAAGTTACATTTGCTTCTGGATCGACTACACGAGCTTTATTTACCTTCTAAACAACTACAAAAAAGTAAACAAAGTGAAAAAAAATCCAGCTTACCACTATTACTGTACATCTAATAGCATCCTACTATTTAGCTTCAGATTTTAAAATAGACTAGGGTACCACAGACTTTTTCATAAATGTATCTTTTAATTTCCAGACATAAAGAATACTTACAATATGGTCATCAACAACCACTTCTGTATGTAAAATATTCATTTGTTACTAATATTACGTGCATCCTAGTAGACATAAGCTTAGGGCCTCCTCTTGTACTACTACAAATATTTTCATTTTTCAGATCACAATGCCATGGCCAGCTACACTAATGGCATTAAAAATTTAACAGCTTCTAGCACTGGCGTGGCTTGTTTTTGCCTCTAGCTTTGTTCTCATATTCCTCTAGCCATACTTCCATGTCCTCCATATTCATGGCTAAATGATCAGCTACCGATGCTGCCTTCAGCAAAATACTTACCAACCCTAGCAAAAATTTTCTCGCTCCTAGTGATTCCCTTAGCACTCTGCTAGGTTTAAACTTTTCTATGCTCAGCATCAAAACTAGCTATCTTATTTTTGACTTGTAATACAAAATTTATATGTACTCTACCAACAGTTACCCTGATTTTGTCAGAATAGTGTGAATTCTAGCTTGTGTTGACTTAAAAGATAACGACATGGTATTCTTGATTGTAAAAAATTTTACTAATTGCTACACCTACTATAAAATACGTCAATTATACACATCTTTATAAAACCTTATACTCTATCGCTCTTACGAACTCTTATTCCAACGAACTAGGAGGTAGAGTAAGAGGTAAGATCTAGGTTCATTATTAAATAAAATAAATGACTCTTGATTTAATAGTCGATCCTCACTTTTATTCGTTACAATCGTTACAGCTGCTTCGGTATCACAGTACCTTCTTCAGACGTATGTACGACAAGACTATGTAATATACCACGTTTATGTAATAACAAAACAAACAGGCGTACATATGTTTTAGTTTAACAACAACGGACTATACACACAAATCGTACATGGTCAATACACATATATTATCTTAGTTCTAAATTTAGTAAAGGTGAGATATTAAGGTTAAGCATGTCATTCAGCAATACGTTAAAATTTTTAATTTAATATTTTCTCATGATTTTTCTAATTCTTATGCTGCAATAAAACTAATAAATAAAATAAAAAACTTTAAAATACCACATAATTCAATCTCAATCTCATTTGAATTGCAAAATGTTTTTCCTGGTGTACCAGTTCTCAAAGTACAAAGAATATTATTAAAAATATATTAATAATGTCCAAAACCAATAATTTTGTTACACAAAAAATACTGCAGACTCTTAAAATATGCTTAAAACAAAATTATTTTTAGTTTTAAAATAAAATATTTTTAGCTACAGACGGACTAACAAATAGCGATCGTATTAGCCTGCTTCTAGCAGAAATATTCATGAATCATTTATAGAAAGATCTTATGAAGCATAATTTAGGTAATAATTTACCATTTTTACCATAGTAATAAAAACACTATGCTCATCACTAACCAACCAAAATTACCATTTGAAAAGATTTATATAGACTTACACGGGCCTATTAGTAAACCCTCAGAAAATCAGAGCACACACACTATCCATGCAAGACTGGCTATCACAATTTATTATCCTTGCACCTGTAAAAAGAGCAACCGCTGACGAAGCAGTAAGACCGATTATAGATAAATAAATTTTAGCGTACTTTGGGGCACTAAAACATTCATTATCGGACCAAGGTACTTATTTTATGAACAAAAGCATGAAAAAACATGCAAGGTTGTTTAAAATCGACAAAACGGACAGCACAGCATTCCACTTACGAAGAAACAATGCTAATAAATGTATGCATCATAGTTTGCATACCCAGTTCGGATGAAATACCAATCAAAGCATTAGTACGACCTCAAACTTAATTTCAAACATTTCTCGTAAGGTAAAATGGTGTGTGTACTGAAAGAGCTATCAAAAAATAAATGAGATTTACTATACGAGGACACACAAATTAATAGATATTTACAATTTCAGCAAAAATTTATTACTACAAAGAGGCGACGAAATGAAACTATTGCACGTAAATAAAATCATAAAATCATATATGATAAGAGCCCTGCCCAAAAATAAAAACAAGGTAAGGAATACGAAGGTACAGAATTAAACATTGGATTCCGCATAAAATTTTTGCAGCCCTCGGACGCAGCACAAAAATATTATAAAAAATAGGGATCAATAAGGGTTACGATAAAATTTTGGCGGCCTTTGGACGCGCTTGAAAATACAAGTGGAAAAAAGGAAAAAGAGAGGAAGAACTATAAAAAAGGAAATGCAGGCATAAAAGTGGAAAATAATACAGGCAATGATAGGTGCAATATCATCGGGGAAATAGTAAGCAAATATTATATATCAGTTTGTCATACTACTTAAGCTTAACAAAAAAAGGGTGGATGGTGTTACCTTATACGATAAACTTGTTGATCACAAAAATGGAAAAGCACTTCTTAGGATAGTAAATACATAAAATAGCGTGAAAAATACGGTAGAAGCAAGAAATATTGAGCTTTCTGATACTCAGAATATAATTTTTATGGTCGATTATTTTGCACACACATACAAAAGGAAAGAAACCCCTTTTTAATGACTTGTCTCTTTCTGGACACTCACAAGCATGGTATGATGTAAAACAAATAGCAGATTGCATTGAACTAATACATGCATTTCAGTAAAGTAACGAAAAAAATTCTGGGACGAATACGCCCATTAGTGGGGATTGACAACTCTTCTGAGTAAAGGTTAAGTGAGATACATATAAAAATACAAATGTAAAAACATGTTGATTGTAAAAGAGGGATTTGCTAATCAACTGATCCACGTGTCTTATTAAAATCAAAATATAAGGTATCGTTATCCTAAAAAAGAAAAGAACTAAATTTTCTTTACTCAAAACTAAAGAAAAATTTTTTTAATGGAACAATGCAAAAAAAAAAAAGGGGTGGTACAATCAGACTTGACAGCCGTTGTTTTCGTTAAATGTTTTTTTAATTTTTTTCATCTAAGGTGTGTTTTTTTTCCTTTTTACAAATAAACACGATTTCTATCATTTTTTTCCTCTTTTATATTCAACCTTGTAAACGTTCTCTCGTTTCCGTCCCCATCCCTGTCCCCACCTACGAGATCTATGCACGACAGCCACTTCTTGCACCCCTTTTATAAGCAGAGCGTGGCCCGATTTCGATTACGTCAGCCAAGGGAAAAAAACACTACGGCAGTCTGCGTAGGACATGGGTGCTGTTGCCTCACCAGTAACAATAAATAGCCTGCCTGTGACCAGCTTGTTCTACAAAAACAAATACCAAAAACATACGGGAAGATTAACAATGCACGAAAAAGTTAGTACTCACAAGTATACAAGGTCGTGCTTTTAATAGAAATCTGTCAGAATCATCCGCCATCACATCGATTACCAGAGCAACAAAGGTGCTATGGTACGTGCAGCCCAGAACAACTGTGAAGAATGTCCCTGACTCCAGAACGTTGCAGTGGGCTTGGACCACTCGATCCTAGGAAGGCAATGGTGGACACCGAAGACTGTCCTGAAAAATAGCTATAAGCAACTGTTCAGACGGACACTAAATGTCGCAATACACATAACGCCTCCACGATATTTATACCTTTGTACCAGCAGAGGCAAAGTGTTAGCTGGCCAACCATGCTGACGCAGAGAAAGTAGCAGATCAGAAAATTTGTGCGGACTCACGAGCAAGCCCATCCCTAAACGCAATACGAAAAAAGAATAACCAGGAAGGTCATATGATGCACACTAACAAAAAGTGATAAGTAAGTAGAAAAAAAAATGTAAACAAGATCCCTCTCACTTGATAAGTTGGTCAGACAATTAGAGCCAACACCATCTGCCCTTCAATAATCACGAGCTAGGTACCATGGATATGTCCAACAAATGGCACTCACCGATAAATATACAATACAACAGACTTAGGGAGAAGGACAAGGAATATATATACGGTTACATACAGAAAGTAATTGATACAAACGAAGCTAAGAAGAATTTACGTAAGAACACTCGTGGCATACCAACGCCTCCTCCAAGACGACACTATCTAACACAGCGCACACACTTCTATCAGTAGCTAAAAATCCCGTGACACTGGTATTATCGAGTGGCAGGCTTATGAAGTCACCTAACCAGCGTAAAAAACGGATGCACTCGTGGAAGAGGATGCCATTATATTTACATAGAAAAAAAAGGGAGAAAAGGAAAAAAAAAGACATGAGGGTAGTGTTAAAAAAAGTGTATCGACAAAATAAGCAAGTGCTAAAACAAACAGACGCTGAACACTTCACAAGCCAAAAAAAGCAGGGAGTACTGCAGGGAAGTCTAGAGAACTCAACACGATAAGGTCAGGGTGCATAGTGACAAAAAAACTAAGAGGACAAAAAAACACCTGCAACGCCAAAGGCACCTTTCTGTTATAAGCAATACGCATCGTTATAGGGTATGACAGACAGAAGTGGGCAGAATAATCGGCTAGTGTTACCTATAAATGTTAATACACGCATACACTTCCTTCGAACACGTTTACACTAATGTTGTACCGTGAAAATAAGGAAATAACAGCTAGACTAGTATTTTAAGTATTTTTAACAAACAGTAGCTATTCAATAAAGAAGAAAACAAGCAGTATTAAATACATTTTCTCTGACAGATGGGAAAAAAAAGTTTTTTGTTTTTTTTGTTTCTTCGCTAATGTTTTGTAAAAATATCGAATGTTAACAGCTTTGTATGATCTAAATCAACGAGTACTAATTTGTCCTTTTTTTTTAACCGTACAATAATGTGATAAATATTTTATCATACAGTACGCAGTTTTTAAGCAGTGCACAAGCACCGAAATATTTGAGGGTAAAGCTGTACTCCCGACTTGACTTGCGATATATAACAAAAGTATTGCTTCGGCTATTTGCATTGTCTTTATAAAATGTCGGGCTTCAGAAGGGTAATAAGAAGCCACGGACAAGTCACCCTCACAATCTGATCTTTTTTCTTCTTTCCAAATAATTTAGAAAGTTGTTCATAAAGAGGGGAAGTGCAACAATCATAAAGAAAAGTGTTCTTTTTTTATGTTTTAAAGTGGAAACCACAAAGAAAAAAAACAAATAGAGGAAGTAGAGTCAATCAAGAAAAATTCAGGGAAAATAGTAGAAAACGTAGGCCCAATTCAGTGAACCACATTAAGGTGGAAATTGGTATGGTATGTACATTGGAGTCAGTTAATTGAGGAGTCAAGACAGTTTCCACGGGCACAAAAGCAAAATAAGTAGGAGTACGCAGTAACATTAAAAAAGGAAAACAAATGTAGTGAGCAAATAAATCAGGCCAACGACAGAGTTCTACAATCAAAAGAAAATTCGCAAGAGGCATAAAGAGCAGTAGTGGGTCAAGGAATTCATAGACAAGCTACAGCCATGCAAGTGATTCAAAGATTAATAATAGTTGAAGAAAAGGACAAGATACAAGAATTAATAGTACAAAAATCAACTACCACAATCGATACAAACAAATTTTAATGGAACAAATGATAGTCACAATGTTTTAGAATCATGAAGAAAAAATTCAGAATACGAAAAAATTGAAAAAAAAACTGTGAAAATAACAAAAAAAGGTTTACCAATATAAGCAGACTTCATAGCTGGAAAGGACGAGGTATTAAACATGGAAAAAGAGCTTGAACAAACAGTCAAAGAACTGACGACAAAAGTTAAAAACGCAACTGATATAATAAATTAAGTGAGTTAAGGTGATACACCTACCAGAGAAAGCATTAGTAACAATTTTTGAAGACAAAATTTTGGCAAGGCAACTTAGACTGAACCTTAACTTTCCAGGGGAAGAAAATGCCATAACAGAGAAAGAATTTGAAGAGACCTTTACCGTACCATTTAATGGTAAAATCATATACTATATACAGATACCTTTGGTAACGAGAGAGAATTTTAATCGCCGTAAAATATTTCTATTACCTATAATCTAGTGGGACAAAAGGGTTTAACGTAACAGACATCGTGGTATATCTATAGCCAACATATGAGTACGTGGCAGTTAGTACAAGTGCGAAAAGTTTTGTGCCAGTGTTGCAGGAAACTGTTAAGAAATACAAAAAAGTAGAACGAAAACGTATTAACACACTAATGAAATTGGCATATGTGGTAGAGATTTACCATTCTTGTAAAATAAAATGAATCCTGGGTTACCCATTAAGAAATCCAGAGGAATGCCTAACAATATAAGCCAAATTAAAAAGCGCTAACTGGACGCACCTACATGCGAGAAATCTGCACGCTTTTAGCACCATGAGTCAGGAGAAAATACACGTGCAATGCAAGCTTAGAGAGCATTAAACGTTGAAAGTTGTAGACTCAGAAGTAATAAATTTATCAGAAAATTGTATGGTTTAAGCGTCAGACACAAAATTAAGCCTGGGATTAGAGGAGGGCAAGAACAAAATAGTAAAGTTTCAAGATTTAAACTTAAATATAGGAAAGACAATACATTGTATAAAAGTGATGAAAGGGGACAAGTTATAGAAGCTTACGAATACTATAGTAAAGAGGAATGGATGACAGAAATTCGGCCTTCAAGAGTACAGGGCACAAAAAAACTTAAAAGCAGGGACACGACCAATGGACATAGTCCAATGCCTACGCGAACTCTTGTAAACACAGGAAGAGTCATCTAATTGGAAAAAGTAGGCTCAAGAGGCAGCTGAAATAATACTAGGCATAGTAACAAGGTTGTTCGAATTCCTTAAATGGGCAGAGGCCCTTAATACCTAACTAAGTAAGAATATTCGCAGGTATTAGGCACATAAGTAACCCAAGAAAAGACTGGTTTACAGCAGTAAGCCCCTCAGCGCCTTAGCAAACATCCATTGAAATGCAGAAGAGGACTTTAAGATGCCTAATTCACATCCCAGTAATCATCACGGAAGCGTCTTTCAAGGGTCGTGAGTCCATGTAAAACAAGGGACCTTATATATCGATTCTCATTATGGAAAGAGGAAAAAGTAAAACGAAGGAATATAAAATAATAAGTAAAATATAAGAAAAATGAAGAGTATATTGTTATGACAATAATAAATATGTCGTTACAATGATTTAGTTACAGTAAAATAAACAATAAGATAATAGTATTATAATAAGAATAACAATAATAGTAATGAGAAAATGAGAATAGGTGCCCGGAGTCACCCGACTGTGTCGGAGGACGCAGTCTGTAGGACAAGACGAAAAAAAACCTTTTTTTTATCTAAAGTACATAATATCGAGAAAGTTCTAGTAAGGGTCATTATAAAGAAAAAAAAAAAAAGAGAAGACAAACTTCCATCGTTGATTACAATACTTGGTACTGACAGCTATAAAAATTTTAATTATTAGAAAAATGTTAATTACAATATATAATTATAATAAACAGACAAAAGTGAGCACTGGCAGACGCTAAACTATACTGGGGGATGCAGTTCGTAGGAAAAAGACAACAAAATTTTTTTTTTCCAAAATCCGTGATGACGGTGAAGTTATGTTAAGTTGAATTAAATACAAAATCAGTGGACAGTGGGTACTTGGTATCAAAGTAAGAAGTTAGACTTTTATAAAATTATGTGGCAGATAAGACAATTATAAATATCAATTTGCCTTCTATGAAACGACATCGTGAGCGAAAATGGTGCAATTATTGTTGGAAAAAGTATACCACCGTTAGTTCAGTGTGGTTTTAACAAATATTTTAATATCTAATAAGTTTACGATTTTGAACAATACATTCCGGCACGATAAAAAAAAATAATATATAAGCTGGCCAGTAAAAGACTGCGTTTTCATGGAATCTTCTGGTGATTTTAAAGCAGCTTTCTACTACCTACACTGATAACATCTGTAACGTCACACTCACATCTATTATATACTATTCCACACTTATTTCTTGTCCATATTTGATACCCAAAATATAATTGTATACAAAACATTAGGAAAAATCATCCTGTTGTATAGCTTTCTTCAGTAGGGTAGTATTACATGCCAGTGAATATCCCTTCAGGACGTTCATCCAACAGGTTTTTTTGACAAATACTGTTCAAACGGCAAACGTGTATTAGAATAGCATTAATACCTACAATAATACTAAATACCTACACGCATTGCAGCTCTTCTGACTGTGCCATTATTTTATATGTGTGACATTTAAAAAAATTGATATTCAGCATGTAACCTTATGAAAAATCAACGTTAAATGGCATTTATATGATTTGTAGGAATCCCCCAATTTTTTGGGTAAAAAAGAATACTTTTAGATTAACCTATAGAAATTTTAAATAGACCAACAAGTTAATTTTTAAATAATTTAGAAGTAAGGGTTTTAGTGGCATTAGAGCTTGTATGTACGTACATCACATTATACCACATAAGAACAATTGCTAGCTTTACTGAACACAATAGCGTTCCTTTCACTTCTCTGAGCTTTTCCTCGGCAACCATGTCAAGAACGTTCTTAAGTCATAAAATCACTTTAATCGCAAATAAAAAAATTGTTAGAGAATAAAACTTAATAAAAATGAACTATTGTATTTGTACAGTACGAAAAAATTTTTTTTAATCTGTAAAAATTTTGAAAACATATGAAAAATTGTGTTAACAGTTATTTACTTATTTTTAAAGTAACAAATTAGTGATAAGTAAATAAATGTTTTTCATTACATAATACAAATGCTGCTCTGTTAATATACACTAATTTAAACATTTTTGAAACGTGTAGGTTAAAAATTTATTTTAATAAATAAGCTATTTATTTATTTAATGTTTTACCAAATCAAATAAATGACAACACAGTAAATAATAGTTACCATTATAAATAAGCAACAAACTGCTCGAGAAAATAAAGTATTCGAGTTTCTCATATCAAGCATGCTCATAGCAAAGTGTTTGAGGGCCTTGACCAGTGTACAGAAGGTCCAGGCTTAGAATGACTGTGGAAACTTTCTTTTTTTTTTCTTTAGAAATTGGTTGAAAAAAAAAAATATGTAAAATTCGAAATGTGCAGTGTAGTGTGGTGCGGTTAGATATTGTTGTGTAGTATTGTGATGCGGCGTTATGTGGAGTAGAGGAAATCAGAAGAACGTCATGAAGACCGAGGCGAAGGAGGAAAATAAAGCAAAATCCACTTTCATCACTCCTTTTTCTAAGATAAAAGTCTGAAATCGTTGAGTAACCCTGGCGCATAAGGCGCTTATACAAGTATAACTTCAAATAAGGACTGTCTTTGATGAAAACACATAAAATGTATTATAAAGAAGATAAGTAGATTTAAACGCTAGAAAGCGCTCAACTGCAGCAGAAGGTGAAGAAGGGGGGTGCCATCCGTAGGAAAAAGACAAGAACAATCACACACGTGGATCAAACACACAACCTCCTGTTTACTAGACAGTTGCTCTACTACTAGAGCTACTAAAGAGCTGTATATTCACTCGCACCGTGAGCTTAGATAAGTTTCTTATTTTTAATTGTCAGAACTGTTTTTCATTAAAGCCTGATAAAGTAGTTAAAGTAATATATATATAGGAGTCTCATAAGTTCTTTATAAGGCTTTGGTTTGGATATACAGAGCTTGTATCGAAAGTTCCACCATCTATGCATATGCACCTTTTGATGCAATGATTTAGATGTATTAACATTCGCTTGTATGCCATTGGTCGTATAAATTTCTAATTTACTGACAAGTATTAGAGTCACAAGACTACGTTATCGGGCTTTGGTGAAAAAAGCTCTGATAATTTAGAATGTGAAACTTATTTAAACTTACGGTGCGAGTGAATGTATAGTTCCTTGGTAGCTAAAGAGGTAGAGCAACTGTCTAGTAAACAGGAGGTTGTGTGTTCGATCTGCACCCGGGGAGAATATTTTTCTCATTCTTACTCATTGCGTAAGAAAATTTTGTTGAAGAAAAATTAATGTGGTCTGATATTATGAGTCTTAAGTATATTGGATATTGAAGAAAAGGGCATGTATAGATGATATAGAGGGCTTGTATTGAAAGTGCCGCCATCTATGCATATGCACCTCTTAATACAATGATTTAGATGTATCAACATTCGCTTGTATACCATTGGTCGTATAAATTTCTAATTTACTGACAAGCATCAAAGTCACATAACTACTTTATAGGGCTTTGGTAGAAGACAGCTCTGAAAATTAAGAATGGGAGACTTATCTGAACTTACGGTGCGAGTGAATGTACAGTTCCTCGGTAGCTCAAATGGTAGAGCAACTGCCTACTAAACAGGAGGTTGTGTGTTCGATCTTCACCCAGAGAGAATATTTTTCTCATTCTTATTCATTGTTTAGAAAAATTTTGCTTAAGAAAAATGAACGTGGTTTGATATAATGAGTCTCAAGTATATTGGACATTGAAAAAAAAGGCATATATAAAGGATATAGAGTGCTTGTATTGAAAGTGCCACCATCTATGCATATGTACCTCTTGATACAATAATTTAGATGTATCAAAATTCGCTCGTATACCATTGGTCGTATGAATTTCTAATTCACTGACGGGCGTTAGAGTCACATAACTACAATCAATATTGTAATACACTAAACTTACGATGAGAGAAGACTGAATAATTAGAAAAGCAAGAATATTAATGTAAAGAGAACAGTGGTTTTCAACAATTATATGGAAAGATAAGTGTGAAATACTTAACTACACCGACAACACAAACAATAAAATACAGCACAGCACACATATGCACAATTGGAAACAAGTCTACAGGCTTAGAACTGGATAATTTTAAAAGTCAGCATCATTGAAAGCGACGACGTTGCGGCCTCAGACGTGTTAAGTACGATATGCAAGACGCACTATACCGACTCTTCTTGGTTACAGCGAGGCTACCTTTGCAAGAGAGCCGTGACGGGAGGGAAATAAGGTCAAGTGAGGCCTTACGAGCCTGAAATCGTGGCACTCGAGCGTTATCGAAATAAAACACCAGGTGATAGATCCAAGAGGATACAATGAGCTTTGAAAGGGAACACACGCATGACTTTGACTTATAGATATGTTATCTTGAATACTAGTTATTAAGTTTATAAGTATTGGTTATCCTCGCGACGCACTAGCGTATAAATCTCTTTTTCACGTAACGCTTATTACGTGGACCAAAATTTTTTTTTAAGTGAAACTTCTTATGGCACGTTGTGAATTTTTTCAAGCGATAAAAAATTTCTGAACCCCCCACCACTCCAGCCGCTCTCTCTCTCTCTCCGCGTCCCCCTTGCCACCACATGCTATACTAACAGGCATCCCTACTACGCCAACTCCAGCCGCTCTCTCTCTCTCTCTCTCTCTCCCTCGCTCTCTGTGCTTAATGAGTGCAACTGGACGTGCCTCTTGCGTGCTCCTCCCGGTTTGTGCTTTTTCTTGTTTACTGCCGTGCATTTTATTCAATTTTTTGTAGATTCGCTCGCTGGTAGGCTCGCGCAACTTTTGAGCAACTAGCTACTGGCTCCTTCAAGTAATCTGAGCCACGGCGAGCTTGAATCTACAACGGAGGCCTTTGGAGGTTAGGAGACTTTCCTGACTGACTTCTGCAGCTCCACTGGGTGAGGCGTCGCTTGCATCCCTACATTGTAGTGTTATTGCGGAGGCTGAGTAACGTCCAGGGTATTGGGGTTAAGGCCTGGGACTGCCTGTCGGTGCCACTTGTGTTGCTGCCGTGTCCAGCTGTTAGTGCATCATCTCCGAGGCCCAGAAGTGTTGAGGTCAGGAGAGTGTCTTGGCTCGCTCAGTAGTGACATCTGTTGGCTAATTCTGGGTCGCTATTGCTGATAACTGCTCAAATGGTAACCCATTATTACATGTGCTGCAAATTGACGACAGGTAATAGTAATAAGGAATTGAACAGTTAGACTTTATTAGCAGCCTCGAACGATATAGAGATTAGCTGAGAGAGCATCTGTTATTAATGAGCACATCCAATGAGATTTCTAAAGCTAGTTTATTAAGTTGTGCTGACTACTTTATATTTTGTATGGTATCCGACTGTCTTATTGTTAATTTGTTTTATTGTTTTACCGTTATATAGTGATTGCGTGCTTGGTATGCTGGCTCTGTACTGTTACTCTGCCCTCTGAAATTTAAAATTATTTTAACACGATCTTCAGAACTATTAGTAAACTTAGTGTGCTAGGTATTCTTATGTAGTATATTTTACATTATCATTTGTGTATTTATCCATCTGTTAAATTTGTATACATTTTTAGTGCCTTACTAGCGTAACACTTTCATGCGATTTGATTGTTTTTGTTAAATTCGACAACTCTATGGGATAGATGCCTAGTGGGGTTATCTTGTGTTTCGGATGTTCGCGCAAGGTTTCGAGTAGCAGTAGGACTTGTGGTTCGTGTGATTGATCTTATCATAAATCGTGTTTTGTTGGAATACCTCTAAACACGGGAACCGACAATTGCTGTGCCCGTGCGCTATCGGAGTCCGTGCGTCTTGCCAGACCTGCGTCCTCTCGTGCCTTGTCTCAGCCTCAGGTTGACCGACGCTCTCACTAATTTGACGTTGCCAGGGGAGTAGTTGTACCGTCCGTTCATCATTCAGATATGTCAAACTTTGACTCCGATATGGATTTGAATATGGATAATATTCTTGAGGGGGCGAATGAAGGTGTTGCCACGAGTGCATCTGGTGTTGACCTGCCCGTTGGTTGGGAATCTTTCTCACCCTCGGAACAGTTTGTTGTCCTTTTTAAGGAAATCAGAGAAGCTCCAGTCGATCGGTTCGAGAGTCCATCAAGTATGTTGAGCGTCGTTTAGATGACCATGAACGCCGTATTGATGAGTTGGAAGCGTCAAATGCTGCATTGAGAACAAGACTTGATTGCCCTGATAGTATGAGGGAATACCCTGACAATTCTGCTGATAAGTTGAGAGTAACGGGTTTGTCTCTTAAAAGGGGGTATTACCTATCTGAGGTTGCAAACAGAATAATGATGGTTTTGAGTTTGCAGGCCTTTATGTCCGATATTATTGAGGTTCGGCCATTGGTTAGTAAGCGTGCGGAGGGGTTGGAGCTTGGCAGCGAGGGTGGGTTTGGCTCATTTGCTATTTGGCTTAAGTCAACTTCGGCACGTGACTTCATTCTGCGAAAGAAAAAAAGCGTTTGGTGACTTGAAGTTTACAGACCTCTATCCGGGATTCACTGGCAACAATGTAATAAAGCTTTATCCAATGTTGTCTTCCACTACTTATTCGTTATTATTAAAAACTGAAGCCACAGCAAAAAACCTTACTTACAAGTACGTTTGGGCTAAAGAAAGATATGTTTATGTTAAGCGAGATGATCGGTCAGAGCGCCACTGTGTTGCCTCCGAAGATGATTTAAGATCTCTCAAATGACGGTCAAGATCTAATGTTTGTCGGAATGGTGTGGGGGTCCGTGGTTTTATTCGTATCGCTTAATTGAATGCCAGTTCTTTGCGTGAGCATCTTCCCGAAGTGCGACTTTTTCTAGAGCAAAATAATATAGACGTGCTGTCAATCTCAGAATCTTGGCTGACACCGCGCCACTGTTCATCGCTTTTCGAGTTGCCTGATTATACTCTTGTGCGGAATGACAGGAGCCTCAGAACGAACAATGGGAGGCGTGAGTTTATGCAGGGTGGAGGTGTTGCTTGTTATATACGACATGATTTGTCCTTCCGGATTATAGTGACACCGCAAATAACGCGTCTAAATAAAACCGAGTACATGTTATTGGATTTACGGCCTGGAAGAGGGTGACGTATGCTCTTTGCGTCCGTGAACAGGCGTCCAAAGGGTGATGTTTTCACTGATTTTTTTGGCACAATTCAGGCTAGCTCGGGACGCTTCTCAGATATTGTAATAGCGAGTGACTTGAACTCCGATATACTGGGAGACGATTACTACGCGCGCCATCTGTGGCGGTTGATTCTTGAGAATTCAATGTACCTTGCGCCTACAGGTGCAACGCACCATTGTCCGTCGGCTGATACTTGGATCAATGTGATAGTAATAAATTCAAGCGAAGTGGTGCGGTCTGTGGTGTCGTCTGATGCTCCATACATCAACGGTCACGATTATTTTTATATAGATTACGCTTTGAGTGAGCCATTGGTGAGGGTTTTGCCACGGATTCGTGAGTTTCGACACTTCTCGGCTGAGGATTTCTCGGCCGTGGTATCGTCGGGGTTGGCAAGGGTCGATGTGGATGATGGTGTGGACGTGGATACATTACTTGGGCACTTCCAGGAGGTATGAAGGTCGTCTCTGGATATCCATGCGCCGCTGGTGGAGAGGAGGCAGCATCGTAGGCCGGCGCCCTGGTTTAATGCGGAACTGCGTGAGCGTTGTAGGACGCGTGATCGTGTGTATAGAATTGCTCGCCGCACCGGTGATGCTGGCTGTCTGCTGCGGTATCGGAGTCTGAGGTCAGCCCTGAAGCGAGACATAAGAGAGGCGCGAGAGGAGTATCTGCGTCGTGCTTTGGAGGGTGCACGTCAGCCATCCCAGTGATGAAGTATTCTCCGTAGATTTGGAATAGTTGGAGGCTCACAGCGATCACCATTACATTTTATTTCACCCGTGGCGCTGTCCCAGCACTTCTCGGCGATGTCTTGTACTCACTTGCCGTGCACCGTGTGGGAGCTGGAGGGTATCTTGGGTGATGCTGGTGCCTATCCTGATGGCTTTTCATTGGCTCCGGTGTCATTTGTGAGCGTGTCTCAGGTAATGGATCATTGCATGGCTCGTTCACAGGGTAGAAGCTTGGATGGGCTGTCTCTCTCATATTTTCGTGGCTCCCTTGCCACAATTGTGCCGTTCCCCACCGGCCTTATCAACCGCTCGTTTCCGTCTTGCAGGTATCCTGCACCCTAGCGTCAGTCTGTGATCGTGCCGCTTTCTAAGATTGCGCAACCCATTGGCCCTTCTGATGTGCGTTCTGTCACGAATATGGCACATTTTGCAAAGGTTCTGGACGTTCTTGTGTCGCGACAGGTGGTGGCTTACTTGGAGGGTCGGAGACTCCTTTCGCCCATGCAATTGGGTTTCCGGAGGGGCTATAGCACGCAGTCTGCTCTACTTAAGTTGACGGAGGATGTTCGCGTTGGGATGGAGGCTGGAAAGGTCACGATTTTGGTGCTGTTTGATTTCAGGCGTGCATTCGACTCCATCAGCCATGTGGTCCTGCTAAAGGCTATGAGCAGGATGAACTTCTCTCCGGACGCTATTAGGTGGTTCCACTCGTACTTGTCTGACCGATCGCAGGCCGTCGTTAAGCTGGATGGTGTGCAGACTGATTTTCTGCCGTGTACGTCAGGTGTGCTTCAGGGCTCTTCTCTGGGACCAATTTTGTTTTTAGTTGTGATAGATTATATTTTGATGGTACTGTCTCACAGTACGGAAATACTTTTTGCGGATGATTTGCAGGTGTACATGCAGTGCAGGCCTTCGGAGATTGCTGGAGCTGTGGGCAGGTTCAATGAGGATATCGGGAGGGTTGTAGCCTGAGCGTCTGAGTTTGGTCTTCAGCTCCATTTTGGAAAGTTGCGTGCTATGCTTCTGACCACTTGTCAGAATTAAATGCGAATTGACGTTGATGCCATACTTCCCTTGCTGGCTGATGGGAAGGTGATCCCACTTGTTAGTTCGCTTAAGGACTTGGGGGTGACGTTGTCGAGTGACCTTTCATGGAACGCCCACGTTGCAACAATATGCTCAAGGGTGCATGGTGTGTTGTATCGTCTCCAGTATCGGGGTGGAACCCTGTCACCTCGACTTAGAGCTGCTCTTACTGTGAGTCTTGTTCTTCCCCACTTCGATTATGCCTGCTTAGTCTACATGGGTCTTTCAGGGTACCCGGCCACCAAGCTCGATCGTCTGTCTAATACTGTTGTTAGGTACATCTTTCGGTTGAGGAGGGATGCATCACTCTCTCAGTACTATAAAAGGTTGGGTTGGTTACGGCCAAGCTTTAGAAGGGAGTACTTTCTTGCTGTGTTTGCCTATAAACTCTTGACCTCGGGTAAGCCTTCGTACTTGTTCGACTTACTCCCCCGATTTGCGGATGGGCTCCGCCGTTCCGCGCGTCGTGATCGGCCAACATTTATGATTCCCACTGCATCGCTATCGTCATACGCATCAGCCTTTTTGCAGAGACTTATGCGGTTGTGGGATACTATCCCACTAAGTATTAGGCAGGTTAATTCGCTGAACGTTTTTAAGACGACTCTTTACCGTTTTTATTTAGAAAAACAAGGGGACTGACTACTCAGCACGCTTATGTTTATGATTGTAAGCTCTATGAAGTCATGGCAAGACTGAAAATATTTTTTTGTTATTAATTACTACTTGTCTTTCTCAAATGTAGGGCATACTGTAAATAAAGCTAAAATTAAGTGCAATCTAATGTAAATTAACAAATATATATGGGTGTGGATGTGTGTGTGTGTGTGTGTGTGTGTGTGTGTGTGTGTGTGTGCGTGTGTGTGTAATGAGGTTTTATTTGTTATTAAATAACCTCAAATTCGTATTTTAGTTGTACTTTTCTGACATATAAGTTATAAATTGCGAAAAAATTATAGCATAGCTTGAAAATTAATAGAAATGTCCACAAACTAATTTAAAGTGTTTTCATGACACCATAACCTCATAAAATAAGAAAAATTGTCATATCTCGACGGAGAAGCAAAATAGGCCAATAATACCAATTTTTTACGGGTATCCTGAAAAGGAAATAAAATATCAAGACGCACAAATAGAAGTGTCATTTGTTGTGATAACATAACCTCAAATTCGTATTTTCGCTCTATCTTTATGAAATTGGAGTTATCAATTGCGAATGAATTACAGTATACTTTAAACATTAATGCAGATGTGCGCGAAAAAATTTAAAGTGTTTTTATGACAACATAACCTCAAAAAATTAGAAAAAACACCATATATCGAAGGAGAAGCAACATAAGGCAAAAATACCTATTTTCATGGGCTTACTAAAGGGGAAAAACAATCGAAGCGTACAATTCGGTTTGATAAAGACATGATTTTCAGCCATTTCAAACACGAATTTTTTTTACTTGTTTAATGTTATTGAAAGAAATTAACTTATTTAACTCGTAGCAATGACACATATGATTGCTTCTCATATAATTTTCTGTATAAAATGAGTTCAATATTTAATACTTGAAGTTTCAATTCTATCCTGGGTCCCACGACCCATTTTTTTGTTTCAAATTACTATTTGTATATTTGATGTGAAATCGTATTTTAACAATTAATTTGGGTTGGAATCATGTCAAACAAATATCATTCTTCTTAAATTTTGGCTACAGTAAAAATGAGATAATTTACTCTGTCTTATTGAGATTGAGGAAAACAAGAGACATATAGCTATTTTTTATTGTAAAGTTGTAATGTATCAGTTAGTTCGTGTTTGAAGATTATTTAGAATTAATATTAAAGCTTACCTATGCTTATAATTAATTTCTACTTATTTTAGAATTAATATTGGTGTCGTCTGATGCTCCATACATCAACGGTCACGATTATTTTTATATAGATTACGCTTTGAGTGAGCCGCTATACTAACAGGCATCCCTACTACGTCAACTCCAGCCGCTCTCTCTCTCTCTCTCTCTCTCCCTCGCTCTCTGTGCTTAATGAGTGCAACTGGACGTGCCTCTTGCGTGCTCCTCCCGGTTTGTGCTTTTTCTTGTTTACTGCCGTGCATTTTATTCAATTTTTTGTAGATTCGCTCGCTGGTAGGCTCGCGCAACTTTTGNTATGTCCCCTTCTCCAATTCTTAACAATAATTTTGAAAATTTTCTTAACATTTACAGTAATGTTACTAATATAAGATACTAAATAATAAATTTTGTTGACTTGTTGTTTTAAGAAAACAGCCAAATAACGAAAAAATACATGTTATGTTTGTGGGGAGTCCAACCCCTGTCTATCTGTGTGCGTTTATCATGTAGCTTCCCATTACGAAACCTGTCGAATTGAATATTTTTAGCTAATTTTTATTCCTTTTCTAGATATAGCCTTTTTTCTTGTTTAGAAAGAAAAGGTGGTCGTATTTAATATTGTATGTTATTTGCACGTTTTCTAGATACATGTTTACATATGAACGTTTATGCAAAGACCAGATCTTGCAACACGTACATATATACAATAAACATAAGTATACTTTGCCTTTAGTATAGGTATGTATAACTGTTTTTCTCGCCCTTTGTATTATTTCCATATGCTTACCTCAGCTTGAGCAAGCACATCGGTTTGGTCGTAGCATAGGAACATACATACTACATACCTACAATATATGTAATGCAACGGGCGATTAATACCTGACCGCCATTAATGCTCACCTAGACTGCGTGAGGAAAAAAGCAAACTTGCCAGCAAAATACTAGGCCAAGAATTTCTGTAGAGAGATCATCTGCTCGGCAAACAAGCGTAAACACGAGGCTACGAAAAGCTGGGTAAACGCAGTTCGTGCTTTAATAGCGTGATAGCCCCGTAATCTCTCTCTCTCTCTCTATCTGGTCCAATTCTTGATTGTCGTTGGCTCCGAGAAAAAAGCCTTACGGCTTTATGTGCCTTGCTGTTAATGCGATCAAGTGAAAAACACACACATATATACACAAGTTTTTGTACCAGTGCAATTTATACAGTTTTCGTTCTTATGATTGCTAAATGTTTGTGTGTTGCTTTGCGTAAGCTTTTCGTTGAACAAAACACTTTTGGTTATTCCTTATTTACAGGCCTCACTAAGAGATCGCAACGTTTAAAAGGGAGTTGTAAGCCGAGTATCAGCCTTATCCTGCTGCCTCTGCAGGCTCGCGCGTAAGCACCGACGCGCGAGCATCTTAAGTTAACCCAGAACTGAGCTGGCCCCTGAGCAAGCAGACGAGAGCAAGGGAAAGCAGACTCATTGTCAGCGTTTCAATGGGATTGTGTCTCCAAGGGTACCTGGGTAGCACAGTCCCGGTCAGAGTACTCTTCTCATTAATTAGTAGTTTTCAAAGCCGTGAGTGAAAATAGACACCCTGATACAGTATATATATATATAACATCTTTCGGTTGAGGAGGGATGCATCACTCTCTCAGTACTATAAAAGGTTGGGTTGGTTACGGCCAAGCTTTAGAAGGGAGTACTTTCTTGCTGTGTTTGCCTATAAACTCTTGGCCTCGGGTGAGCCTTCGTACTTGTTCGACTTACTCCCCCGATTTGCGGATGGGCTCCGTTGTTCAGCGCGTCGTGATCGGCCGACATTTATGATTCCCACTGCATCGCTATCGTCATACGCATCAGCCTTTTCGCAGAGACTTATGCGGTTGTGGGATACTAT
>NW_019379610.1:812264-844835 GCF_000648655.2 Copidosoma floridanum | reverse complement strand
AAAGAAAATTGAATGAATTTTTTTCTCTGTAATGGCGACTTTAATAAAAAATATACATGATACATTCTTTACGTAGAATTTGATTTAGATTACAGTAGAATTTTTAGAATTCGAAAATTTTTGAATTTTACAAAAATTGGCCGCCATATTGGATCCGCCCTTTTGTTTTTTGAAAATTTAACTCTTGATTCGTAATCAGCGACCTCAAAAACGTAGGAATACATACCAAACTAGATTATTTTTGTGTTATGCAACAAGATATAATGATAAATTCATGGAGTCTTGCACTCAACCTTCGTTTTGGGCAAGTTAACGGGTGACGCCCATTATGCGACTTTGAGGAGTTGAAAGGGAATCGAAAAAGTTGAAAAATGAAAAATAAAGAATAAAAAAAAATCATGGCACACTTTTCGAAATTTTGATTTTAAACTTGAAAATGGCAATTTAAGAGGTGTAAGCCACCCCCAAACATTTTTTAAATATTTTTATCCTTATCTACGCGAAAGAATACGGTGAAAACCACCCCTATATTTTACATTTTTTTTTCAATTTTCCAGAGAAAAAATAATGATTTTCGGTTGAGAGTGAAAAATTCCGATTTTGTGACCGTCACTGACGGTTATGAGGTGGGTCAAAAAATCTGAAAAAATTAGGGGATTGTTTTCTCGATGAGTACTATCGATTGCGCTGGATAAAAGCAAAATCTATTTTTTGAGCGCTTGCGTTGACGTGGAATGTCCCATATATACGTAGAGAGAAGGAGAGAGAACAAATCTCAGTGGTAGAGTGAACAGCAACTGAGGAGTGGACCAGACTTTTCGTTGCATATTTCCCCTTACAGGGCTGCTCACCGCCAGCCATAAAATGTTTCACATAATAAAACATTAATATTGGTGATAAGTTCCAGTGAAATTTAAAAAGAAAACAAAATTATTTATTCCTAATTTGTACGTAAGTCATATTAGATGTACTTGAGTATGTAACAACTAACGTTTGTTTTTTTTTTTAACATAGCATCTCAAGTCAATCCTGGTGTGGTAAAACAGTGCACCGGACTTGATTTATATATTTTTTAACAATTATTCCTAAAGTTTTCAAAAACTTTCATTCATAGAAGCACATCAGTTTTGAGATATAAGTCTGAGTATTCGCCAAGGTTTTAAATATCAAATTTTTTTTATATAGTTTCAGGGAGTATATAATCCGCATAACTTATAAGTGTCTCTCATAATCTATACTGTAAAAATACTTTCGAGAAGGAAGCTCAGTTTCTCTTAGTTTTTCATACTACGGCACATTATCGTATGAAAACAATCCTTCCGTTTTGAACATATTAATTTGGTCTGATGAGTAAGCATTATCTTGGCTGAAAACATAATCTCAACTATTTTACTTCTCCAAGTAGGATGTGAATTTATCTAGAGTTGATGGTAAAAATTGAGACGAGTCAATGAAGCGTAAGGTTACGCTCGTCTTTTCAAAATAATTTGTGAAAGAAATATGCTTTTCTTTCCTTTGGAAAACTACTTGTACTCGTCTAAGAAAACAAGTAACAAGTTGTTTATAAAAAAAAGTGCATTATAATTACTTAGATTATGAAAAACTATGGGCATGAATCGTGAGTCTGGGTACTTGATATTGCATTTACTATGTGCAGGTCCTCGATATCTAAATAATGAAAATAAGAACTCATCTATGAGAAAGAAATGTTTTAAATAAGGTAAATGTCTACTTCTGACTTTCTAGTTAAATGACAGTGGTCATAAATTTTGTTAATATTCTTAGTTGCTTTTTCACATATCCAACACCTGTCGGTATCGAAACAATTGAAATCTTCTTGTTAAGTAAGAGATTTCATAGGCCCCGGATTGTTATATATGCTTTGCAGCTCCAAGGAAAAATTATGCATTTTTTTTTAACACCATGTGGCCGAATCTCTAACATTCTCATTGTCTTGTCTATAACACATTTATCATGATTAAGCGTTATCGAAATTGCACTTTACATAAAAAATCTCACACTCAAATTTTTATGATGCTGCATGGCTATCTACCCGTTATGTATTGGTTGTAATATGTATTCAAAGTCTGCACAGAGAAAAAATGTTGTTAGATCTTGATTTTTATGATTTTCTAATCTTAAAATGTTATTGAAACATGGATATTATTGAAACAGCGTCACCAAAAACTGCAAACGTCAAAACTGCAAACTTACGAGTGACACACGGGCCCGTAACGCTAATTGAGCCCCTTTATGTATTTTAAGCTAGAGCAATACTTTTTCATGGTCTTTGTTCTACTGTGCCTTTAGCAAAAAATGTTTCTTGATTATTTTAAGAAGCTTTTAAATCAATATCTTCTTACACGAGATACGGTTTTTGATAAAATGTCCCATATTACATTCTTGTTTGCTTGTAAGGTATAGTACACATACACGCATACTAAATAAGTATGTAAAATATATAATCCTTCTTAAATTTTAAAGGTTGTCAGAACATTTGATAAATTATCATACCTAATATGCTGCCATAGTCATTTATTAAATACTTATTTTAGGAAAAGTTATAAATTTATTCCACAGAAAACTGTGACAGGGAATTAAACCTCCATCCTTCGGCCTTCATATCAGGTTCTACAACCACTAGACCACGATATATAATGTCTGCGCAATCTTTCATAAAGAATATGTAGGAACGTGTGCTCTTTATATGTGATACAGAATAAAGTTGAAAACCAAAAGGTTTCCTGTAGACCAATGTGTTAACAGCGGATACGTCATTAAGTAAGTATGTCTTAGCTTTCCTAAAAAATATCATAATTTTTAGTATTGTTGAAATAAATTTTTTAACATCATTTTTCTCAGTATGCAAAATTATTGTGTGATCTGATGTTCGAAACATTCTGTCAGAGTATGTAAGAAATAAAAGTAATAAATAGATATTTAAATTTAATGCAGAAATTATTAATATTAATTTTATCACTAAAATAAACATTAAATAAAATCAACATTTTATACCAACTTTTGAACTGTTTACAGTACTAAAGATACAAAAATATACGAAACATCAAATAACTTTTGTTAGAATAGAATTTTTAATACAGACTGTTGTTAAACAAAAACGTATAAGTAGTCTATTTCCTCTTCAAGAAATAGTCGTACCTAATGTAAAACAAAAAGTTTTAAGTTTCCTAAGATTTTAAAAATATATGTTCCAGTCATTTGATGAAAACTGAGGTGTATGCACTTTGCGCAAAAGTTTCTTTAACACACACTTTTTGCTAGCCATTTGAACAGACAACTGTGAAAGTAATTTACAGTTTTACAAAATCGAATAATTAATTTAATTTACTGTCAAAAGTTTCACACAATTCTTAATAAGTAATATGTATGTAAAGGTATCTAGATATAGGTACGAATAGGTATGTGTATGAAAATTAGTTTCAGGTAATGTTCGAACATACGTCAATCAGTACAAGTATGAATACAGTGGTCTAATTGCGTGATTTGATATACGCAATACGGTTTGAGATTTACCGTCACACCACTCACTTCATGACGATAGCGTAACAAAAAGTTTACTTTTTGATGTTCAAAGGTATATTATGACTGTAAATCTCGAAAGCTATTGCGTATATCGAAGAACATAATCAGACCCCAGGTGTATGCATTTATGTATTTAAGGACAAGTGTTTGTACATAAATAATGAGCGTCAGAGTGCTACGTTTTCATTACAACGTATACTAAGAAAAGCATTCCAGAATGTTTATATGAAACTAAGAAGTTAAGGATAATTACAGGTGACTCAAATGATAATAAAAATATAAAAATTGACCAGCTAAGAAGACAGTTTTAAAGCGAGTTATCTCTATTATAAGAGAGATGTCACTACTTTGATTTGTTATCAAATGAAGATAACGTATAGATCCACACACAAGCTGTACATAAAATCACGAGGTCGTATTTGAGTAGAAGGCATTATAAGAACATTTTTTTATTCTTAAATGTTTTGAGTATAAAAAAAATTGTCATTTAATTTAAAATGCTGCGAAAGTGTATATTTATCAATCATTTTAAAATTGTGAAGAGAAAGTTTGGTAAAGCCACCTACGTTATTGGTAACACGCAGAACGTAAATTCACAAGAATATCAGGTAAGTTCAATGATGATTTTAAATAAACCATCATGTTTGAATAAGACTATTTGTTACAATTAATTTAGTTCTCTAATTTTTTTGCTCAGTTGAGAAAAAAGTTTTTACTATCTTATTGTGATATTTAAAAAAACGTTAATCACATACAATAAAAACATACTCAGAGTTACCTTATCTTACCGTAAATATCAGACATGTAGAAGTTATTTAACAAAATACTTTAAAACAAGCTGCCTGTATGTCGTAATTGTTTCACACTTTATATTGGGAGAGGTTGAGTGCCGTTAGGTAATATACACACACGCATTGTGTTACGTGTGAATACGTGTATATGAATTGGTAGTAGTAGAAGTTTGTGTCCACACAGTAACATGGTAAAGCAAGCTTCCATTTTTAATGAAGGTATAATGGTAAAAAGTACAACTGATCAAGTATTGCAACAGTATTTTGCATTTATTCTCTTAAAAAAAACTCATCCCTAATTAAACTTTATTCATAGTGACCACATTATTACACTTGAATAAAATATTAAGATGCAAAAATATCATACATCATTGAGTATAAATAAAGTTTTATAATAACTTGCAACAAATGTAGTTAAATTAGTACTATAACAATTTAGAAGCAGATAATTTCAAACTGTTATCATTATTTATCGATACTTGTTCTGATTTGAATCAATAGTTATTTTGTACTTAATGCACCCTATTCACTCTATTTATCTTTATTACTTCAAACGCAGCTAGTTGCATTTTTTTCGACGTTTTAAATAGTCTGCTCAATTGAAGTCTGGAATATCAAGGAGGTTTGAAATTCTCACTGAATTGAATCCTATACCACTCGAAAAAATTAGTTTCCTGGAACCCAAAGGTTCTTATGAATTTTCAAGAGATGTAAGAATGAATTTTTATAAACATGCTAATTTCATAGGAGCTTAAGAAGCACTGCTAACTTCCATTCTAATATTTTATAAAATATCTGACAAACGCCGTTCTTCTTTAAATTGTAGAGTAAGATAGTATTTTTCATTAAATCTTAATACTTCTTCAAAAAATTTTACTCCTTTTTTTAGAACTTATTTTTAGAAATATTAAAGAATCTATACCAGTAGACGAGAACAATGACAAAAAAAATCTTAAATAATGTTTTATTATTTTTTAATAGATATTTTCAATATTTGATTATGAAGAAGTGAATTAATAACAGATGTTTTCTTAATAATGTACAGAGCAGACGTTTTAAAAATGGGTTAGTTAAATTTTTTTAAAGACAGCGTCTTGTCATTCTTAACTTCGTGTATAAAAATATTATTTTCCTTAAATATGTGAAAAGATCAAAGTTCCTCTTGCATTTGAAAAAAAAAAAAAAAAAAACGAATCCTTGGAATGACTTGAGGAGGCTCATCACCTTTTTGAAAGTCGAGCTATTGCACAAAAACTAAAATCTGTGATAAAGTATCACTCAACAGATGTACAGTTGCGATTTCAAAGCATGCTGTCAACCAATAAAAAAAAACTCTCAAAATTTTAAATTTCCGCATCGGATTTAAGAGGCATATTGATTTTTTCACTAGAAGTTTCAGCTTTCTTAGGCTAAAAATCAAGCCACATACTCTAGAATTTAGCAGCAGGTTGCTTAAAAGTATTTTTTCCAATCAATTCCAGCGAATGTCCAAGGTTGCCAAGTAGAAAAAAAATACGACGTACTAAAAGTCCCAAAACAGAGGCTAACTTCGGCACGTAAACATGCAAGCTTATATCTATACGGATACATATAAGGCTTGGTATATAATATTCTTAGATGTGACAGTCTTACGAGACACCAATGGATAGTATAAAGACTGTGTACCACCTTAAAGTTGTTTATGCCAAACTCTCAAGTCAAGAAAACGAACAAAAAATGAAAAAAAGCCTATACTATAAATATACGTATATCTAAAAAGTAACTTTAAAATTTAATCCTTTTTTCCAGGTGTCTAGTTATAATACTGTTTCTTAACCTAAAAATAAAAAGAGGTGCCGACGCAGCGTTAACGAATCTTGATCATGTATGTCACCTATGTCCCTCTTACACCTTGGGTCTTTTCTCCTGAGAAAGGGGTACTGGTACTGAAATTCTCCCGTTCTACAATGAGAACTATTAAACTTATACCAACAAATGTCTCTAACTCTTTCTTTATTTAATCTCTTAACACTAATGCACAGTATCTCCTTACATTTTACACAATATAACGCTCAACATCATCCCCTAGACTGCACTGCAGCGACTCCGTCTCGCACCATGCGATCCACAAGCGCCCATTCACCATGTCCTGCTCGTCTTGGACCAGGAGGGGCTTCTTCTCATGATAGACCCACGCTAACATACACACAATTATACTCCGTCCATAATCTCACACACTCTACTATATTATCTGTCTCTCTCTCTCTGCTCTGCTCGCTCTTGCTCTCTACATTCTTACTCTCTCTCTTTCTCTCTCTCTCCCTCCCTCTCTCTCTCTGTCTCTCTTTCTCTCTCTCTCTAGGCATGAGTCCACTGGTTTTTCGATTCCTTTTGCGTGCACAGTTATGTACGAGCTCCTTTGGCCTGAGTGCGTTAAAACTATGGGATTCTCGCAGGGGTGAGATCGGTGAGTACTATCAAATCTTTCAAAAAAGGGCGTTGTTAATTACTTGTTGGAGGCTGAGGGACGCCTCTGTATTATCGTGTCTTGTATTGAGCCCCGTAGTATAGGTAGTCGTACTGTGTTTTTACCCGGGTGTTTTCTATATCTACTTTACGTTACCTATTTTTCATATTTTTGAACGGAACTGTGCTAACTACCATTATTATTATTATTTACGTTGTAATTATTAATAGTATGTTACACACTATGCTAAAATTATCAAAATTCTGTTTTGCATTTTGTAGTTTGGTAGTAACTTAACTCGCTAATTCTGTAAGTAAATTGCGAACTACATCATTTGTACAATTGCCACGTGCCATTTACCGAATGTTTATTAAATGTACGTATATATTATTATGCATCAAATTGTAATTACTATGTATTTTTAGTTGCCATTCGGTTTATCACATCTAGGCATTAAAAAACTCGTTTCATCATCATCATCTCTCTACTCGAAAAAAGTACTCTCTCTCTCTTTCTCTGCTATCTTTCTCACGCAACTCTGCTATCTACCCTCACACACGGCAAAATGCACAAACAATAGCGGCAACTCCCAAGCATGCACCTTGCGGTCTCTCTTACACCTCGTCTCGTCAATCCACACACTACTTTTTTCTCTTTCTCTATCTCTCTCACTGTGTACGCTAAACTCTCTTTTTCTCTGGTCAAACAACCGTTAGTCTAACCCAGCGCGATGTTATCCAGGGTCTTAAAACGGGTCGTTCGTCCTATCGTTCTGCTCTTTGTCTTTACTCTTTCCTACTCTATTCTACTGGTCTGAGCTGCTTTCGTACTCATCTGCCTTGAGACCTGGTCGTCTTGGTAAAATCCAGCAGTTGCTAGACTCTCACACAAACCTCTCTTCTTTCAACACTCTATGCACCTTCTTGACAACTTTCTCTCTCTCTCTCTTTCTCTCTCTCAACTCTCGTCACAAAAATCCTTAGAAATCATGGAAACTTTCACTGCTCACACTTAGGCGTACAGCTTGAGACTTTCCTCAAGACTGACTCACAATCTCCCGCTTGAGCAATGTCTGCTGCAGTTGCTGCTACCACGTATCTTCCCCTGCAGTCACTCTTGACATAGCAGCTACTGTGGATCCTGGTAGTCGCGTTCGCATTTTTTTTGTCCTTTCTCGCTGGCACTGCTGTGTCTCTGAGGGTCAGCTGGTTGACCTTTAGCGTCCTCTCCTCTATCTCTCAGTGTAAACACAGCACTCGAAATAGGAATCCATTTCGAGAAGTTTTAAACTAATGCTCCACGTATATACGTTGCATTAGCGAGAGCATTTTGGGGCATAAAGGCCATTTTTGCATTGTTATAAGCCCTAGGCTTAATCACCTCTCTGGTTGCTTGAAAGCCGATTCTTACCAGCATGCTCTTGCTGATCCAGCTCCTATATAAAAAAATGAAAAGAAGGAAGAGTACGTTCGTTGTCTCTGCACAGAATGGTGGTCCTGTGATTATTCAATGACGTCTCTCTAATAGCATCCATCTGGTCCTTGGTCAGCATTTTAAACCTTGAAATGGTCTCTATCGTTGTCCTGAGCTGCTAATCCTATCCTTTCATAAGTTCTGTGTCCCTTATGGCTTTCTTTTAGTCTGGCATTCCTCAATTCTATCTCTGTCTTAAGTTTGTCCATCCTCTTTTTTAGTTCCTCACAGTCCTTTCATGTTTGGAAATTACATCCAGAGAAGTTGAAATTTTGGCAACTGTCAAGGGGTAAAGTCATCTTTAAAAAGTGATAAACCAAATGTCTCTTTTCTCAGCAAGCAAAACACTAGATCGGAGTATTCTCAGCAGCTCGGTGTCCTACTTCCTGACAAAGGAAGCAAACCCCGTGACACAAGCTCCCAGATTTAGTCGTAGCTGGCAGAGCAAGTGTTACTGTCACTGGACTTATTGTTTGTCTCCATGCCAGGTTATTTATCCAGTCCTGCCGAGTCGTCCTTGAAAAAGGTCCATGCGGTTGTTTTTGACTATCCCTGTGCACTTGGACCCTCATTACAGACAGTTGCGCGTGTGCGTCCTCATCGCTTAGGTTGAGTACTAATGTGGTCGTGAGTGGGTCCGGATTTGAACTGATCTCTCCATTAAGCAGGAAATCATTTTTTTGAACGTTGTTTTTTAAAGGAGCTTGATTCCGACTTTTGAGTCCTTCTGGCAAATCAGTTACTTCTGAGATTCTCGTCTTTGGTGTGGAGTTTAAATACACGGCACGTTGAGCATGCATGGCTTAAGCAGGCCGATATCATCAATTCAGGTCCTTTAGGCTTATGGGCCTAATATAAGCTTATGGGCTTTTGTTACTCCGGTAGAAGATTTCGGTAAGCCTCATCGACCAAAGTCTTTTCAGACAGAGAGAATTTTAATTTTGAGGCAACGCACTGGAAGTTGGTTAAGAAAACAAAGACTTTCTCAGTCTTTCCTCAAGTCCGGGCATATACGTTGTTAACAGCAGCCTGTTGGGGTGGGTAGTTTTAAACTGTGAAGGGTTGTTGGGAATAGAGAGAGTCACTTTCTAATAAGTCAAAACGATCCTTTAGGCTTAACAACGATGGTGGTATCACAGCCAATGCTGTGGGAGTGGTAGAATCGTCGTTTTTTCAGGTCTGGATCGTCGTAACTGTGTGGGGGCTGTGCAGTGATCCTTAGAGACCAGGGAGGTCTAGTCACCCGGGTGATTAATATACATATATATTATAAAATAACGATGACCAAATATATTTAACTATTCTATCCTCGTCTGGGTAGTTTTGTGTCGGCTCGGTGACCGCCCCTGGGCCAAGATGCCTTTAGATCCTGGAGGGGTGACAGCACTTGGGCCACACTGCAGATAAGGAGTTTTGGCCCTTCCTAGGGCTCTGGAAAAGTGACGGGGAAGTGGGTGGGAATTTGGCCTTGTGGGGCAAAAGCACTAGAATTGCTTAGGGTGGTCCTAACCCATTGGGTAGGATCACCTCTTATCGTTTCGAGAGGGTGTGGTGCAGAAGTTTCGAAAACGTCTTCCAGGAACTGTGTGGCTACGTCCCGAGTGGATTTCCTAAGAAGAAACTCTTGAGAAGTTACCACTTCGTAGCCTTGTGACAGACAGTCATCTATTCACTGACCAAGGGTCAATTGTCTCCACTTTTGGTTGAGAGGTGAAGAGGTCATGAGTTTTTAGCTCAGACGAAGTAAGAACGAAGGAGAGAAGAGTAGAGAGGTAGAAGTAAAGTGACAGACGAGCTTAACGTACAGTGATGTTTATCGAATATGTATATTTTTCTACCACTGCTTTATATGAAGACACTTGGAAAAAATAAGATACATGCTATACACAATATTGCACGATCAAAGTTGATTGCTCTTGGATCATTGCGCAGTCCTTTTTATGTACTATAAGTAACTTTTTTACTAGCAGTGTTCTCTAAAAACTGGTAGTTGCTACCAAGAGAGTGATAGGTTGTACTTTTAGGTACAAAGTTTGAGATTGGGGCTGCGTGCGACATTTTACAATAAAATTTATTTAAAATGATTGAATTTAATTAATAATAATTATTTTGTTAACTAATAATCAATAAAATAATACCCCGGATGATAAAAAAAGTCCTAAAGTAGACTTTTTTTATGGTTCCTTCTACTACCTTGCATCTTAAAAGACTCACAAAACGCGGTCCAGTTCAAGAAGTCCTGTTTATTGGTCCTTAACCAGCGCGGAGCCCGTTTGAGCAGGCCACACGGTAGAAATCTCAAGAGAGCTCGGTTGCTTATGTCCATGCTATCCTGACAGTTATCTAGGTAATCTAGGAAATCCTTGGGATCTTCTTCACGTTCTTCATCTGTGTAACGTAAGGCCTGACTCTGGAGAGGTTTAACTGCTTTCGCTTGGGTGGCTTCTTCTCTATGGTCACCCTGCGGTCCTTGGCCCTCATGGTTGACAGTGTGAGTTAGGGACTCTCGTCCATTTGCGCGATTCTCTGCCAAGTTTTGTGATCGAATTCTGACATACCTCGGTGTCTGGTCTTGGGTCTGTTGGCGGGGAGACCGACTCTGACATCCCGCGTCCTGGGTCAACTGAAGAGGTTTAGGGTGCCAATCTTTCTCGGCAGTTCCTCTACCCATAGAATTGCCTACCTGGTTAGTAGCTTGACTTGTCTGGTGAACTCTCGCGCGATCCACCAATGGTAGCTTTTCACAGCTTGAGTCATCACTTGTTTCAAAGTGGTCTTTGTCCTGTGGTTTGAGATGACTTGGGAGCATATTGTTTCATTAAAGCCAAATTCCCTCATCTTTTGGATCCTCCTACGTTCCTGTGGGTCTGGCTGATGCAAAAAAGTTTTGTTTAGTAAGAAGGTCCTTTGAATTCTACCTCAACTCCCTACTGTTTTTAATTTGTCCACGTCCGACTTCTTGCATCGCTACTTTAGGGCAGGATCACTCTTTCCGCTTTCTGACAGCCATCAAGCGGCGTGGTACTAAAATAGTCGTACTTGGCTTATTCTTTTAAAACGGGGATTCACTGGCTTCAGCAGACACTTTAAGATTTCTTCAGGATGGTACTGATGGAATCATAGTGAATGCAGCGATCCCTGCATATAGCAAGCCCTGCCTTTTAAACTGGGACTCTATTAGTTCAGGAATTTTCAAGTCCTGCACTACTGTTGTATTATGATGCATGTAATAATACTCCATTTTTATACGTATTAAAATCCTATCATCTATTCATCGTGGCTTAAGAAACTGCGTCTAGTAATGGTTTAGAGGTATAAGAACCTCATAATATGGACTAATAACACTTCCACCGTGAAAGGGAGTCGTCATTGGCCTAGTTATGGTCTACGTAGTTGTGGTCAAGGTAGCGGTCACACAAGAGGTATCAGTTAGTACCGGATAGTATTCTCCAGCTATGCCACACCAGTCAAGCGATGCTACCGTACCTGCCAGTCTTAGTCCTTGTACCACCATCTAACGCCTAATACTACTCTCCGGTCTACTAACTCTAACCTTCACCAAAGTTCAGTGACTCAGTGGACCAGCTTAATTAGCATGGTCACACGGCTCACGTATGTCTGGGTAGGGAGACTCAGAGATCCGCGTTTTATCTGCAAGATCGACCTGACTTACGTATGTCTTATACATATTGCACTAGTCCAGGGGACGTAACTGGGAATGCTAACTAATTAATGCTGGGAAATAAAGTAAACGCACTATAACAGGATGTCAAATCCTCGGCCAACCCTAGTGAGCTACTTGGTCAATCGGAACTTCAGCGAGTTATTAACCAAGCTTACAGTCTATTACGCGCAACTGTCGGTGCTAGTATACTCTCACGCTAAATACAACAAAAGTTTACGAGAAAAATAATTATTTTCCTGTAGTGTATTATTCTTACTAGTCCTCTGCATAACCTGCACAAGTATCTAGCTACTGAGACTAGTCCTACATGAAACACCACGCACCACTAACACTAACTCACTCAAATACGTTATACACTTATTCAGAAAAAACTACCAGGTCCCGCGCATCTCCTTAAAAGCAATAACATTTTGTAACACTGCTTCTTTACCTGAAAATAAAAAAGAGCCGTCCACGCCGCGTTGAAGAATTTTGATCACGTACGTCACCTATGTCTCTTGTTACACCTTGGGTTTCTCCTCCTAAAAAAGAGAGAATACTGTGGGAGTCCTCCTATTCTGCGAGAGCAACTGTTACATTAACACTAACAAACACCTCTAACTAATCCTTTATTCAATCACTTATCACTAATACACAGTATATTTTTACACTACACAACACAAGGGCTACTTTTGTAGTCCTCTACCTACAGATCTCATCGTCTTGTAAAAACACAGCAGCTGCTAGAATCACGCACTAACCCTTCTTCTTTTAACACTCTACGCACCTTCACGACAACTCTTCTTCTCTCTTTCTCTCTCTCTCTCTTTCTCTCTCTCTCTCTCTCTACTCTTGCAACGAAAATCCGCAAAAATAACCGAAACTTTTACTGCTCACACTTAGGCGTACAGCTTGAGACACTTCTCGAGACTAACTCGCTATCTCTCGCGTAAGCAATGGCTGCCACTGTTATTGCTGTCACGTATCTTTTCGGGTAGTCACTTTAGACATAGCAGCTACTATGTGCTCCGGTAGTCGTGTTCGCATTTTTTTTGTCTTATCTTGCTGATGCTACAGTATCTGTACAGCTCAGCTGGATTTTGATTGGCGTCCTATTCTTCTCTTGGCATCTATACAGCTCTCAAAAAGTAAACCTATTTAGAAAAGCTTTAAATTAATGCTTCAAGCATGAACTTTGCATTAGCGAGAGCATTTTGGGGATTGCTGGCCATTTTTCCATCATAACAATATAAATTTACGTAAGTTGTAACACGTTAGCCAGGGATTGCAACTAACGTGTGTGGTTATTATGACTTTAACTGTAATGCTGTTATTTACGTTGTGCCATACAACGTTTAGTTAACGAGATTGGGAAAGGACCGGGTACAGCCAGTATTGTGCAATACCAATTGCAGCAATAGATAATACGCACGAAAGTTGAAAAATTAAAATGTGCATCAATTAAAGAGATTAGAATTTTTAACAGCTTTGGCTTGTGCACTTACATTATTATAATATAAGATTAAAAAATTGACCACTAAAAGGGGTTACGAAGTACAGCAGTGTAAGTTTGAACAGCGATTTCCGCTACAACTGACTAACGACGTCTATACTTGACAATGTATGTGCGAGGACATGGCAAAAAAACTTCTTTTTTTTACCAGGAGATTTTAGGGGCGCAATGGAGATTGGAACATAGTATGGAAGTGACATTTTAATTATTTTTTCGTATTTATCTCTTCGATAAGTCAGTGTATGGGCTTGAAAGTTTTTTCCAAGATTGTTTAACACTTTTGACATAATTTCACGCAATTTAAACATTTAACTTTAGATTCTTGTATAATAGCAAGGGCTCTGGACACGATTTTGACCACTTACAGCAGAATCACTAATATACATTCAAAATTTTTGCACATTAGTTGTTTCGTAACAGTTTTGAAAAAATAATATTATGTAACAGTAAGAAGACCACTTTTTTGAACAGACTTCTGCAACCATTACAACATATATTTATTTCTACCTACAAGAAATATTATGTAAAGATGCAGAGAATAAAAAACAAAAACTGATACTATAAAAGCAATCATTTATGTACTTGATGAATCTCACCGGGTCCAGCAGCAGGCTTGAGCCAGGACTATTAATTAGGGTTTTTCTGATTGTAGGATACGCAGAGTACTGAAACCTGATAATTAAACCTTATTGTATTAAGCAATTGTATGTTAATGCCATAATAGTAAGTTGTAAGTGATTAAACAAAGGTCCAATAAAAGTATCACTCATATGCTGTCATATGCTTTAACTTTGCGTCCTAATATTCATAAACAATGTTACAAAGATTAAAATAAAAAGAAAATTTTCTTGATCTTATTGGTCATACAACAATTCATTCATTTTTTCTTAATTTGCAAATTAGTTCCAGTAACACAATAAAATTAAAACCGTTATTTTGTTTTATCAAATGAATAAGCTCTTAAGCAATTGATTAAGGTAAAAAGAGTTTTTAGTGAAAAATTATCAGTTCTTATGAAATTAATTGGCTCCATTTTGACGATAAAATATATAAAAATACAAATGTAATGTAAACAAATGTAAACCTAATTATGAATGGTAAAGGACGCTTATCTACCATTACCCAAAAATTTTTTTATAATATTCTTAATTTTTTGAGTTCTTTTAATTGCCCGCAAAAACTTTCAGTACCCATCTGGTGGATCGTTTTAATTTTTAAATGATGATAAAGGACCCAATACTAGACAACTCTACACAGTTTTGAGGTTGATTGACCAAGAAAATATAATAATTATGAAAATTTAGCACTGAAATTATTGGACAGCATAGATAAAATACTTAAATTTATAGAGATAAAAATAAAAATGATTGCCTTCTAAAGTTTAATCACCTTTAAGAATTCACAAACATAACTTTCTTATCTCTAAAGTCGATTACCTAATTTATTTTGATTTTTGCGCATGTGTAGATTACAAAATTTTACTTTTGCGTTCGTGCAGATGACATAAATACTGTGTTCGAGTGTTGGTGTTTAGTCAAATATTGTGTCCTTTACCTTACAACCTCCACATAACTTATACTACATTTGAATCGATTTTGAGCAAACTATACTCTTGGTCACTAGATAACGACATTAGTTTTTAAAATACCACAATAGGGGGTAAGAGAAGTTAAACAGGTATGTAATGACTATGCAGAAAGAGCTTTATTGTTTTTTTATTCAACGTAATTATAGGATAATTAAAGGGCTATGAATCTTTTTTATAATTAAATTAAGTATCCAAGTAGTGAAAGAAAGGGTGTTTTTACAATGCAAGTAATCCACAAAGTTTATATCTCATTAAATAAACTAAAATCTAATTTCACTGACACAAACATTTTAACGGATCGCAATTTTCTGTAAGGTAAAAGTACCCGTACGTGAACACTTCCTAAAATTGTACCAGTAGATTGAACGATTGAACAGCTTGAATAAACTTTTCTTAATTTAAGTGGATAAAAAAAATGTTTCTGATATCCTTAAATCGTTCTTTAGATAAAACAGAATTTCTATTTTTGTAAGTCTTTATACTCAACGAGAAAAAAATTATTTATTCGTGCAACTTGTATGAGGTGGCTTGTGAGACTCTTTAGGTACTGGAACCATTAGCTTTTACCTATGCCCAGTACTCGAACACATAAAAACGATTGAAATCACTGTTATACAATAATAATAGTACGTCAAGCCAGTCGTCACAGTTTTTATAATATGTTACCAATGAAATTAGAAAGAAATTTTTCGCTTTAGTTATTGCAATACATGATGAAAATAGAAATCAGTAGAAGGCAGCTAACATAACCTCTCTCCCATTTAATTAACATGGGATGTTCAAGTACTCGGTCAAAAATACGTATTGGTACCAATATCTGAACACGCAGTTCATCTACTAGGTCATTGATAAAAAAACTTTAAAGTTAAGTTATTAATTGTATACGCAACCTAGAAAAACTTTTTTGTTTTCTTTTGATAGGAAAAAATATTAACTTACTTGCTTAATGACTGATTTATTGTTATGCAATTCAGAAATTCGATAAAAAATGCGAAAGCAAAGACTTTATGGAAAAAGTGCTCACGTACTGGTACTTTTACCATAATTATGTAAAACTTGAAAACAAAATTGCTCTATTAATGTGGTTATTACATCCCTTCTTAGCTTTTCTCACATCTCTATTAAAAAATTTATTCGAAAAATGGCCCAGACGTTTTGTTTTATAGGGCATTATCCATTGATCCAATTATGCGATTGCAATAACTGTTCTTTGATAAAAACGAAATGGACGTTTTTTTTTGTTTTCTGCAATTTACAGCTTTTCACATAGCAACTTTTTTTTTAAACTGTTCAAAATTATATAGGCCTTAGCTTTTACAGTTATTATTTTTTGAAGAACGACTTTCACAACAATCACAAATCAAGAAATGTCCTTAAATTTTGAATGTGTATCTATTTAATTCCTAAAACAAAATTTAACAGTTTGTTGAATGGTTTTGGTTTTTTTCTTCTTTGAACAGTCACTGTCACATAAATTCTTACATAAAAAGGTATTTGAGGATTTTATTTGTATATAAACTTGCTTGCAAAGTCCACCTAAAGTTCTTAAATGCCACGTTCTACTGACATTTTTTTGAAACTTAGTAAATAAATAACGGGATTCTTAAACTATTTGCTATTTCTTGTAGGTATTTTTATGCTGTAGCATTTGTACGTTTGATGTTTCAATAATATCCATCGAAAAAACCTTTCGTACTATAAACGTCCTAAAACGACGTTCACTGGCTTATAATTCTACTTTTTTCTGAATGAAATGGCACTAACAAATACTTTTAAAAAGAAATTTACTCATTTTTATGGTTGTAACATACGCAATTTGAAATTACTGTGAGTGAGCGTATGTGGTAGGTGGAACCATAACGTTTTAGACCATATTAATGTAGAGAATTGTTTAGAAATAATGATAAGGTTCGATAAAAGCGCACAGTCTTTCACCAGCCAGCTTGGCTGCACGTCGTCCCTTGGTCTTACTTTAAACTATTTTTGTCTAAAATAAATGTTTAATATAATTGTTTATTAATGCAATATTAAATCATTCATTTCAAATTATATCCAACCATTGGATAGTCATACTTGAACAGTAACTATATAACCTTAATCACACTACCGACAATCGTTTAAAATATTGATCCATCGACGGTATGTTTCTATTGATGTATTGCGTGGCATAGAAGTATAACTTTATACTTAGATACCCAAGCCCCCGCTGATAACTGGCTTTTTTTAACTGTAGATAATTAAGCAAGCTTTAGAAGATCAATTAGAAAATTGGCCTATGAACGTTTAATTCTAGTGGTCCGTTTGGTGCTGGCGCATATACTGAATTGATGCTCTTGGAGTCAACATTAATAAATGGTAAGAGCGTTTACCGAGTGTTCGAAGACCTGACTCAAGGGTCTCTGATATTTTTTCATGTAGTAACCATCTTTTCTAAAGCTTGTTTACAAAATACATTATAATTTTGAATTGTCTTGGTTGAATAATGATATACTTGTGGGATAGAATTAGCGCTTTAAGTGAAAAGCCTTTGACCTCGAAAATTCTGACTAACGCGAAAAAAAAGATAGTTGTTTCAATGCATAGTAACAAACTGTCACAGAATTAAACTAGTAAAAACTTCATTAAAGGACCTGAAAACATGGCAAAAATGGTTAGTTAATATGTTTTACGTCAAGAAGGAAACCAAAGAACTGCACATAAAAAAGTATGATGTAAAAAAAATGGGCCATGTCCATAAAAATAAAATGAGCCACATTTGATCCATATGGGCTTAGCCGTTCATTTGCAAATTGCCAAAAACTGCCAATAATAGAAACAGTTAACTGTGGGTGCTTAGGTACCCCAGCATACAGTTATACTTACTGGAAATCAAATGACAGATAAATGCAATTGTTACTATAAAAAAACCTTCTATAGAAAGATATTTTTTACGAAGATGGTGCAATTATCATTGGAATAAGTATACTTACATTTATGGGATAGAAATTAAGAAATACGTAGGCTAACCAATACAAGACTACGGCTTTCATCAAAATTATCGATGATTTTTATAAAAGAACTTTCAACCACCTACGCTGGGTACATCTTTTACTTCACGCTTGCTTTGGTAGTGTTACGTGCCAGTGAATGTCTCATTCAGACATTCATGAGACACTGATTTTTTGACAGATCTTATTGAAATATTCTGCGTATATTTAAAATAAATATATTTATCGAAAATTGCAGCTGGTTTAACTACACCCTTTTTTTAACGTTTCCATTGAAAAAATCTTAATCATTTATGTTGTAGCAGTATCAAATAATCACGTGAGTGAAGCATTTATTATGAAACCTTCGTATTATTTTTTAATGAAAATTAATTGTAGATAAGACTATTAAACTTTCTAATACATCTAAAAATTGATTTTTTCAACAACAAACGTAGCATAATATAATTAGTTTTTCAACCCAGAAAATTATAACTACCTCAAAAAAAGTAAAGGGGATGTTTTAATGCATGGTAACTAATTGACACAGTTAACTCAATTACTAAAAATGTCAGCAAAAGCCCCAAAAAATGGCAAATATGGCCCAAACATGTTTTTGGCATTTGAAAAAAATGAAAGAGTTACATGTTAAAAAAATGTTGTGGAAAAAAATGTGCAATTTTAAAACAACCAAAACAAGTGGCGTAAGATAAGAATCAATTCAGCTATTTTACCACAAATCACAAAAAATGGTCATTTTAAGTCGTTTTTCGAACATCAATAACTCTCGTTCTATACAATATTAAGCTGATTCCAGTGACCAAAGAGCCAAAAGCCGTTTTTTGCAATCGATGTTGAAGATATTTCTAACTGGTAAAAATAAACGGTGATCATGGTAGTTGTAGAGTAAATACACACGAAGCAAAATACGTTTGAAAATTGTACGTATGTGGGCAATTAACTTTTTTACGGCAATTTTTCGAGAGGATATTTTTTTGGTGTTTGCTGTGGTTTGAGAAAAGTTAAAAACCAATCAAGCTGAAATTTCGTGTGTACGTTGAAAACTATAATCCACTTCATGTGACGTATCTTAAGCTCTTAATATTATTAAGGATGCGAGTTATTGAATTTTGAAAAAATTACTCCAAATGACAATTTTTTTGTGATTTGTAAAAAAACGGCTAAATCGGCTTGAACCGAACGCAGCTTATGCCTTAGGAGCCATCGCATCAGCAATATATTTGTTTTTAAATTTGAAAGTCCATTGGCGACTATAAAAGATTATCTAATCAGTGGTTATAAGCCGTTTACTCAGTTATATAGTAGACTTAGAGAGAAATTTTCTAATAATTATTTCAAAGATGAGTGCATTTCTAAATATAAAACTTTGAAAAATAATAAAAATGCTGCCTCCTACTTAAGAAGGTTAAATACAATCTTTCAGATGGGTGGCAAAGTGTGGTCAAGGGTGTGGAAAGCTCACATTATTACCGATAGAACGTAATACAGCTTATTCCTCCGGAATGCATGCATCCATCTTATCAACCTAACCAATGTTTTTATTTTTATTTAAGAAAATTGTCATTTTCTGTCTGATTAGTATGAATACTGATAAAAATTAGAGGATCGTATGAATCCGTAGTATTTGGAGTATTGAAAGTTATTTTTTGTCAATTTTTTTAACTATTATAACTAAGGTATGTTACTTCAAGGTTCAAAATTGTTTCCGTAACAGCCCATGTTAAATTGTTCATATTTCGTTTTGAGATATTTAAATAACAATATGGCTGAGATCGCCCAAAAAAGTACTTTTTTTTATACAACCCATACAATGAATGAAAAACTAAGTTAGTGCCCCCAACTAACGTCGATGATATGTATCCAACCTCCTTAAAAAAATTACCTTTAAAAGGAAGCAAACGTAGTGTAAAAAAGCTAAATAATGTATGCCAAGACACAAGGTGAAAAACAGTGAAAATACAAAAAAGAGTACTGTACAATCGTCATTTTTGAAATGTAGAAGTAACTGGATAGCAGTTACGTACTATAGGGCCAGTGTACAGTTATCCAACTTTTTAAGAATTCATACATTTTTACTCAGTAAATGAAAATGAATCGATTACTTGCATCAAAATAAAACTTGAAGATATTTAAAATACAACGATTTTTTTGAAATTTTTAAATTATCCAATGACATTTTGGCACTGTACATAACATTTTTGTTGCATTAAAACAAAAATTTTTTCGCTTGACTTAAGTACTTTAAAAAATTGTGGTAAAAAAAAAATTTTTAATATTTACTCAGATTTTAAAATTCTTATATTGAATAGTGTGTACTCACTATAACTTGGCTATCTTCTATTATATTAAGTGACCATCAAGTCATCTGTAATCCAGCTGGGTCAATTTGATTTTATGAACAAAGTTAATCAAACTGCAGTGTAAGCAATTATTTTTATTCACAACTTGATCATTATCTTAAGGTACTGTAGAGATTACTTTTTAGTCAATATTTTTAAGGTTAAATTTACATACTCTCTGCTAAGGTATTCTCAATATAATTATTTTAAAAATGCTGTACAAATAATAAAGGTAAGATTGAACAAAAATTTTACTAAAATATTACTTGATAATTCAGTCATTGTATTGCAGATGAGATAAAGGAAAAAGTATTTTGTTGTCATAACTTCTGATTGTTCAGCTTTTATCAAACTAATTATTGTTTCTGAAGCATTCGTGATTAACAATAATGCAGGACGTTTTAATATTAAATACATGGCTCCTTCTAATTTATTACATGATGTATAATGTATACCATTCAGTAAAAATATTGCTACACCATACCCCCTGCTGGTTAGTTTTTATTTGAGAGTCAATTTTTAAAAGCATCAGGCTTATACATAGCAACTTAAAGTTTCAAATGACTTTTATATTTTCCTGAAATTTAATTAATTTTTAGAAACAATGGGGCAAGCCAAAGTCTGTCACAACATACAAAAGTAAGATCCATCCATCACTTTATCAAGTTGAGAGAGACACTAGTTACCAAAAAATTGTATTGAATGAGAGAAGTGTAACAAATAAAAAAAGGACATTTACCGAAATAATGTCAGTTTCTGACTTGTTTGAACTACCATCAAAAAATAAGTCTAGAACTTTGCAAGATTTATTTAGTAGTATTTGAATAAAAACATTTTTTTGTTTTGATGTATTTGGCCGTAGTTAACACTGAGATACACATAAATGTGGAAATAACTTAAAAAACTGCTGGCACATAGACTGATAACACTGGGACATCCCACGTAATTTGCTTAATATTTATTAAGATAAACCACAGAGTTTCATTCTAAAATTAGAAAAAATGAATATGCAGTGATCTTTAAACATCGAGCAGTATACCTACTTCTGCAAACACCTCATGTACAACTTATTTCATTTGAAACGATTTGCTGTCGCGAAACTCGAACAACGTGCGCAATCTCGAAACAATTTTATAAAGCACTCATCTCAAAACATCAGTTTGCACTACAATAATTAAGAATGAGAACCATTAACAGTTTTAGTGTTCTTTACCAAGTATATCCTTTAAAAAATATTATACACCATTTCGATAGCAACTTGTACCTAATGTCAGATCCAAGAAATCAGCAGTTTTAACCTTTAAGTACTCTATAGTTATTGCACCATGACTGGGCTCATATCAATCAAGAGTAATTAGATTAACCTCTGATGAGTTGTTCAGATCGTCAATCTGACATGTCTCTCTTAAATGCAAGAGTATAAGAACTCCTTGCATATACCAATATTCGCCTCTTCTCTTTCACCAAGTGCTCTAACGTGAGTGCAGAAGTTAGAGAGTGAGCTCTGTTGCGCCTTTCAAGCGAATGTATGGCTTAATTCGTTGATTAAATTGTGTCAAAAAATCTCGAGCAAACTAGGCCACTGTAGACTCGTTTAAAAAGTGGATTAAAGAGAAACAAAAAGGAAAGGACCGTCGACTTAGAGACTGACGTTAAAAGCAGCAGCCTAATTATAATTATCGTTATGAGTACTCTTGTGTAGAATTCGAATCATCGTTGCGATCATCTTTGTAAGATCTTGCGACTGCGTGCGCACAAGCAGCGGCTTATCAACAATTATGGAAGTATGTTAAAAAAAACCATTAATTGTTCAAACACCATAAATACAAACTTAAAAATTTTTAATGTATTTTATTTGTAATATCAATTATTTTCGGCTTCATCAAATTCATTAAATTAATAAATAAGACATAAATTTTTGTCAAACAAATTAACTTTCTTTATTCAAATATTTTAAGATCTAAAATTTTAACTGATAGAAACATTATTTCAGCTTTCATAAATAAATTAAATATCAAGCAAAAGTAAGCAGATAATGTATGACAAAGACCTTTAAAAGGACGTGACATAAAGAGACAAACACAATACGCTGCTACTGCTTTATGTTAGTTAGAAATTCAAGCAGTAGATCACGACCAGCTTAGCGTAAAACCCGCTAAGACCACCCTGTACACACCATATGGTGAAATCTAATATCACTACGCTGAGTGAAGGATTTAAAAGAAAAGTATACTTCAACTAAGAAAAAATAAGGCCTTTTTGCTGATGGATGGTTCTTAACGAACAAAAATCAAATTTGTTTCATTGTAGAACAAATCTATGAGTTCCGCCCTTTACTTAGAAGTTAAGACGTTACAACACTGTATAGGTGAACTGGTTTTAATGAAAAAAAAAACAAAAAAACAAAAAAATCGAATGGTATAATCTATCCTTTGAGAGCTTATTGCTTATAAAATGGTTATGAGTTTAATTTTTTTTTTTAATTCACACAATTCAAACTACATTTAAATTGAAAGCTGGTATTACAACTGCAAGGAATAAAAAAAAATCGGAAGTTATTACGATTTTTTTGATATAAGAACTACAAATCAACAGAGGAGAATAAATTCTAACTTATCATGAATTTATTTCAAAACAGAAGAATCATGAATTTCTAATTCCTACTAAAGAAAATTTTATGGCTATCTTGATTTAACTTGATCCTCATACTAGTGCACAATGAGCAGTGGTAGAAAAGTTGGTTTTTAAGGAAAATAAACTTTACTCTGGGCTTTTAAGTGAATTATTGACACAATTGCTATGAACCGAATTCGATTTTTTAAATTGGAGTTTATTTTTTAGATACTTTTATGCGTTTCTACAATTTCTCTTTACCCAAAGATAAAAAACTGGATGAAAAGTTAATATTAACAGCACGGGGCTGCATTTCTCAAAATTGCAAGGATTGTAAAAGAGGAAGGTCTGTGAGGTTAAATAAAAATTTGAATGTATCGAATGCTAAAATAAACGAGTCATGACATGTGTTTGTTAGATTCCATGTGTGTTGTAATGGACGACAAATACTTAAGCACTGTTTGCGCTCGTTTAGACTGTATGAGGAACAAACGCCAGAGAAAGAGAAAGGAAAAACAAGCGTCTTGATATGCACGAGACGCTCTTGGTCATGAAGCCAGAAGAGATCAGGTATAAGTTCAGTTGACACGTGTGTCCTTGCCCGCTAAGCATTCGCAATCGCCTCATTAGTGTCTCACCTCTCACACCTAGAATCCAACGATGTATCACTGAGGTATTGGGTCAAGAGTTCTTGTCGGAAAACCATCCGCTTGACCAATAGAGTAAACTAAAGGTACAAAAAGCCAGGTCAGTGCAATACATGCGTGAAAAGCGTATTTGATGCGTAAGCTCTTTCTGTGCCCAGTAGAATTATTATGTGCCGTCAGCTCCAAAAGGAAAACTTTCCTCGGCCGTAAGCGCCCTGTTGTTAGTGTGATCAAGTGACTCACATACACACATAAAAACATGCTTTTGTATCAGTGCAATTAATTGATTTTATTTTTGTGTGTCCCGCATAATCACCATTGTGAGAGCATGCTGAGCTAGACCAGGGCTGAGCTGGCCCCTCAGCAAGCAAACGTCAACGAGAGAAAGTGAACTCACTGTCCACGTTGTAACGCGAGTGTGTCTCTGTGTACTAAGAGAAGTATTTGCTAATAATTAACATGATATGTTAACCATAAATTTATGCATCATATGAATTCTATGTGGTGATGTCTAACGCAGTGCAGGTTCAACGTAAATATGGCATGTTAATATGACCATACAGTCTGTGTCAGTCAAAATTTAAAAAGTTGTAAAGAACATGTAAGCTTATTTTCTGTCAACATACTGGTACGTTGACAGGAAACAAATTCGTCTCTCAATTTTGGTACCTAGGAAGCACAGTCCTGGTCAAAGTATTTCCAATCGTTATAAGTTATTGATCAGAGCCGTCAGCGAGTATAAACAACCCATTGTAATAGATGAATTGTTTAGACTTTGTTAATCTTATAGGGCAGAATAAAAAACTTGAATCACTTGGTGTTAAGTAAGAACAAGAAAAATATTTTCCTTGAGTGTGGATTAAACGCACAAACTTCTGTTTACTAAACAGTTACTCTACCACTTGAGCTACCGAGGAGCCGCAAATTCACTTGCACCGTAGGCTTGGATAAGTTCTCATTCCTAATTAGAGCTGTTTTAACCCTAAGCTCAATTTTTAATAGGTATATCAGAAAATAATTCTGGTGCTTAAAGAGAATAAAATTTCTTACTTCTCTACAAGCGTTAACATCATTTTCTAATATACCTATTAAAAATTGAGCTTGGAGTGAAATCAGCTCAAGTTAAGAACAAAAACTCATCCAAACCTACGGTGCGAGTGAGTGTATGGCTCCTTGGTAGCTCAAAAAGCCTTTGCCTTGTAAATTTATATACTTATTTTTACTACAATTCCACCCATAGAGATATTATCATGGATCGAGCAATCCAGCTATAATCACGTCCAGTTCATTGAGAGAGGAAGAAAATTTCAGTGGTCTCTGCAGTGTCGTATACACCACTTATAGTGAGGATGTAAGGATCACTGTGTGTGGCAGATGCGAGCTCGATGTTGGAGATGTTATCAGAGTAGGGAGTTCTTTCAAAATAATCGATTGAAGCGAGTACTTTCATACGTCACGTTATGTTTATACTACGTACTATTTTTAGTTATACTTCTATAGGCATGTTATGCATGATGGAAAATAAACGATTTCAGATAAGTAACCTTAAGAAAAAGTATGACGAAAGTAGATGTTGCATGTTACTCCTCCTTTGACCTACTTTCCTAGCCGTACCATTGAACTCCAGCTGCACAACACCATACATTTTTTATTTTATTAAATTTCTATTCTTATTCTTCCAACGAATTCTGAAAAAAAAAAAAAAAAAAAAAAAAATGATTTCTGAATAGATTAAAGCCTCCAACCACCTGCACCCTAGTTGAAGTCCTCACCCACTTAGTGGGATTGAATTAGGTTTTTGGCAATAAAAATTCAGACCAGTGCGAAAAAAATTTGTTGTAGAAAAATGCACAATGCCAATCAATTGTAATAAAATCCAACAAAAAATATTTTCAACTACAGCTTCAAAAAAAATGGCAAAAATGGTAAGTCACTGTTCTTAGCGATGGAACTGTACAACAAGCTTTGGAAGAAATATATAAAAGTATATGTGGCAAAAAGACGAACAAAATAAGCTGTAATCAATCTTAATTAGTTCAGTGATTTCCCCGCGAAATGCAGAGAACCCATTTTTTTAAGCTAACATTGAAAAATTAATAACACTATTTTGCATTAACATTAGGAGCTATAATTTAACAGAGTTTAAGTTTTAGTATTCGACAACAACTACACCAAATTTTAGCAAGATCATATAGATAGATTCTGCAAACCGCAGCATAATGCAAAAAAAGGTACTGCGGCAAAACGGCCCAAAAAAAATTGTTTATGACATTGGATGCAATTTTTTTGTTAGATCAGATTTTTTAATACTTACTCTACAACTTACTGAAGTATCAAAGTCTTCTTCAATGCAGAAGTTGGTTAAAAAATGATAAACCACATAGATATATTATGCACATGGCAGCACCGCTGCATAAACCACGTTTACTTTCTAAAGCTCGACTCCAGTGTTATTGATCAAGTACGTTAAAACTGCAAGTGATCTTAAAAATAACGAAATCTTAAAAACGAATAACGAACTTTCACCCTGTTAAAAAAATTTAATACTTTGGTAAGTTATAGAGTAAGTATTAAAGAATATGATCCCACAAAAAAATTGCGTATAACGTTGTAAACAACTTTTTTTAGGCCGTTTTGCCAAAATACCTCTTTTTGCATTTAGCTGAGGCTTTCAAAAATTATCTTTCTGATCTTGCTATAATTTGGTGTGGTTATTGAAGAATTCTCAAGCAACAGCTCAGCTCTGAATGTTTATGCAAAATAGAGCTATTGATTTTTTAATATTAGCTTAAAAAACAAGGTTTTTTGCATTTTGCGGGGAAACCGCTAAAGCAATTGAAGTTGGCTGAAAATGTTTTGTTCGTCTTTTTGCCCCGCATACTTATACATTCTTTTCTTAAGGCTGTTGTTCGTTTCCAACGCTCAAAGCAGTGTTGTACCATTTTTGCCATTTTTTTAAGCCATATACTATTTTTTGTTCTATTGTATGACAGTCGATTGGCATTGTTTAATTCTCTATAATATATTTTTTAGCACTCATCTGAATTTCATAAAAAATTACCGACATTGTAGCTAATTCGATCCCACGCATTCTGTTGTGAGCAATCCCTACTTTGGAAATTTGATTACGGCATACTATCATTCGTAACCTATTATTAATATAAATATTTATTTACTGTATAGTAATTTATTTAGTTAAGTTATAAATCAGAACAATTAATACTTTTCTTGATAGCAGTATTTTTGCAGATATACGTTTTTTTCGATAGCTTAAAAATTATTATGCTTCTTTTGCAAAGCGGTTTTCTATGTATAAATGAATACTCATCTACTTATTATTAGTTTGTTACTTGAACGATAAATAAACGATTGTTTGTACGATTTTCTTAATATTATCCATAATTTTCAAAAATTAAAGAAAATTCTTGTACTGTATAAATACAATAATTGCGTTTTATTCTGTTACAATTGTACCAGTAAAAAGTTCAGAGAGAGGAGAAGAGAGAAGCGCAAATATTTGCAACAACACTGGCAGCTTTTTTTCTCATATGGATAAACTTGCTACTCGCGTGTACACATACTTAACGTCCTCTTCTTTCCTGTGTTATTAAAAAAAAAGAACTTATATATCTATTTAAAAATGCAACACGGTTATCTTAAAGTAATCTTCCATTAAAAAAGTTGGGAGGTTTCTACAAACTATAAAAATGCGACTTCACTTGACTTTTTCAAATGGTTACATGTTACATGGCAATTTTTTAAACTGATAAAAAAGGATGTAGTTAAACGATATACAATTTTTTGGAAATTTCTTACGCTATTTTGGATATATGTTTCATGTGAATGTGGTCTAGAAAAAAAGGTTTCAGCGTATCTGACAGATGTGAGCATCACGTTAGTAATGTCATCAGCGTAGGTAGTAGGTAGTTGTTTGAAATCATCGAAAAAGTTGATAAAAGCACATAGTCTTGTACTAGTCAGCCTATATACTGTTGATATTGTAAAGTGCCGTAATATGTTGCTTCTAACTGTTAATGTGTTGAATATTGAAATATTTATTGAAACCCTGCTCAATGAAAGTAGGTTTACTTATTTCCGTATTAATAGCACCACCTTCGTACTTAATATTGTTTCATAGAAAATATTTTTATACTCACAAGTATATTGTTTGCCATACAATTTTGTATAAGTATAACTTTATATGTGGGTATCAAACCACCCACCGTTAATAGGTTTTTTCATCTACTTTACTTATTTTTTATGGTTATTTATTTATTAAATATAACAAAATTCATTTAAACCGCACCCAATGAACATACTTGTTAAAACGATCTTTGCACCACCTTCATATGCAATATTATTTTATAGATATAGTATTGTACATCCCTGGTTTGTATACATTAATAGTTGTGTGTGAATGAATTTAATCATTTTTTTAAGAGAAGTATAAGATAATATCTAAATAGCTATAAAAATTAACTTTCTGTCTCTTTGCACAAGGCATTTACATTTACATTTACATATTTCTCCTATTGATCTCTCACTAACACAAACACTTGAAATAATATGAATGCAAAACATTTTTTAATCGATCGAATTTTTGTGCCATTTTGTAACGCGTCACATGGTGACACATAATTTTTTGATATTTTATTTTGAGAATTTTGAGTGGACCCGTTTTGATTTTAGTGTTTGTTGACTCTTATTTCACTCTTAAGGTTTCGTGCCCATAATAATTTTTGTTATATTTTATAATATGAATCACGTATAACCATCTACAAATCATAAAGAAACGTGTTAGTTACCCTAAGAAAAAGAATTTTGTTACTTTTTTCCAAGATTTAAGTCTGGGACCTCCACATGTCAATTAGATCATCAGTCATCAGTCCATTACGCCACAGTACCACTTCATTCTCGTTGCATAAATAGAGTAGATATACCAACTGCCCCTTCGCATATAATGTGTAGTTGACAGAAAGAGAAAGAGAAAGAAGGAGAGCATGCACGTCTTACACGCTACATTATATAAACTACTAGCTTTTTTTTTTTTTATCACTTGTAGGCTTAGACATGGTTTTCTTTAACACAAGCACAGTGTTTATAAAGCCATTGATGCCCCTAAGTTATGACCAGATGTTTATACGTATAAGTACGAGGGCCAACTTGGTCACACCTATGATCACGTAAGCAAAGCGTCAGAAAAACAGTTAATTGACCCACGAGAACTAATAGCACAGATGAAACGGTGAGACTTGAACGGTCACCCATGCAAGTATTAACTGCATCAAATGTTGCTTATCCTCGGAGATCGACGGAACTGCAACTCTACCATGGCGCCACCGTGATCAGTGTATATATATATANATTTTATATATATATATATGTATACTAATAGCTGTCGAGAGAGCATGCGGCAGTGGGGGGAGGAGCAACAATTAATGAGGCAAAAAAAGTGTGACGCTTTCCTCTGCTTTTGACTAGCGAGGGCTCTACATAAAAAGCTTTTCTTCAAAAACTTATAGGTATACGGGTGGTGCACTCTCTTAAAGCCATATATTATCAAGCCTCTGGGCCCTTAACCCAATGTTAGAGTAGAATGGAATGGATTGTTAATCGGAGTGGAAGAAATAAAGTACGGTCTTTGGTGTTGACTTTACTTAATAGTGGCCTATTCGCTAATACAGGCAAGCGTGCAAGTCTCTCACTCAACACGTGACTAGAGACTCACCTGGTAGGAAGTAGTACGTAAACTATGCAAAACAAAAGTATAAGCTAGGGAATTTGCAATAAGTAAAGAGAGACGTGTGATCATCCTTCATACTAACAATCTATAAACATTTATTTATTGCTATACATTAAAGTCACATTACAATCAACAAACGTTGACTGAATTTTTGGGTTGCCATACTTAGCACCTAAGATTGTGTTGATAAAACACAAGAGTGTCTTTAGTTTTCGTAAAATTTGGCATTTAGTCATTTTATTTGTAGGAATGAGACCGCCTATTCATTAATCGAATAGGTCATAACAGCAATTAAAAGTACGTAACAAATACAAAATATGAATGTAAACATCACATTAATTTAAATGTATGTTCTATTGCGTTCAGTTAACTACGATCTGACTAAAATTTATTTTCGTAGCTATAGGTAGATATATATATATTTATATATATATATATCATACTGTAACATGTAAATATATGTATAGATAGTTTATCATACATATTGACCTACAATCAGTGGTATTGAACTTTAAAGTTCTCTTACATATTTGGTTCAGATTTTTTATATAATTGCAGCTCCGTTATTTGTAATCCATTACACATAAAGGTCACCTCAGAATTTTCTATTTAAACTAACATCAGAAATCATGAGTGATTTTTCTCTTCAGCTTAGGTATTAAATTTGTTCATAAGGATGGTATTAAGTTTTACTGGAACGCCATGGGTTATAATCTGGCGCAACTTGTACATTCCAAAGTGAAAATAAGTAACTCTTTCTTTTTATCACTATTGTATGTGCTTCCTTTATTGAGGATATTATTATATAAGTCAGTTTAATACAAGTGTTATACAAAATTATGCTGCACACGAATAAACCTACTATTTTCTTGGCTTTGATCTCATAATTTTTCGAAGTTGATGAATTATTTGAAAAAAAATTTTTTGTGGGTAATGTTAGATGAAAATTGCAAATTGAAAAAAGTTTTTAATTTAACACATGAAGTGCAGCTAAACTTTTTTTTTGTTTAAAGAAGATGTATATTCATGAAAATTTCATACAACACAAACACAAGTTTTTTAAGACTTCTTGACATGACAAGTGGCTCATATTACTCCAATCAATAATAGTTCCTGAAGTGTGTATACCTTTAATAAGATTTTGAAGGACTTTTTGTTACTTACGGGTTTTAATTAAGTCTCTGTTGTCATAAGTAAAGAATCTAACTTAGCTACGCATTTTACCGTTGAAAAATTTTTTTTTAGTATTAGAGAAATGATAAGGATAAGAATACTGTTATAATTTTCTAGAATATCTGTAGTTGATAATGGAATTGATGTTTTTATATTGAAGCGTGAATTAATAGCTGTTATTTTATTTCAGAAAAGCTACATTAAAATGAAAGAATTAGTTCAGGAGTTAAAATCTGTTGTTGAAAAGATAGTGGAAGGTGGTGGAAAAAAATCAAAAGAAAAACATGTTAATAAAGGAAAACTTTTTGTCAGAGATCGAATCAATCTTCTACTTGATCCTGGCTCACCGTTTTTGGAATTTTCTCAACTTGCTGGATACCAAATGTATGGTGATGAGGAAGTCCCTGCAGGTGGAATCATCACTGGAATAGGAAGAGTACAAGGGTAATTAAGTTATATTTTAACTAAATAAAGTTTTTACAATACAGATGTTTCCAAATATCACAACATATTGAAGATGAACTATTAGTCTTCCAAAAATGTGTAATCCACGTCCAAAAAATTTTAAAGCAAAGAAAATGATAATCAATAATAAAATTTATTTCAACACTAGTACCAACCATAAAATAAGTAAAAAAAATATGTGTGCATAGTCGAAAAGCTTACTTAAACACGCTTATGAGAATATTTACACAAAAGGTTCTTCACTAATCCTGTCAAAAATTGTTTTTCTATTTGTTTCCATGAAAGTAGTTCTAAGAAAACTTCCAATTTTTATACAAAAAGCTTAGTTCACTTATTTTTTGGTCTCTAACAAACGTATTAGGGTAACAACAAAAGGTTGTGGAAAAAAAGTGAACAGAACTCTAAGGTCTAAGTTTCAAAATTTATACGTATAAGTGCATCCGTAAAATTATGAAAAAAAGAGTCACACCTTGATATTATAGATAAATTATATTTATTAAATATAACAAAATTCATTTAAACCGCACCCAATGAACATACTTGTTAAAACGATCTTTGCACCACCTTCATATGCAATATTATTTTATAGATATAGTATTGTACATCCCTGGTTTGTATACATTAATAGTTGTGTGTGAATGAATTTAATCATTTTTTTAAGAGAAGTATAAGATAATATCTAAATAGCTATAAAAATTAACTTTCTGTCTCTTTGCACAAGGCATTTACATTTACATTTACATATTTCTCCTATTGATCTCTCACTAACACAAACACTTGAAATAATATGAATGCAAAACATTTTTTAATCGATCGAATTTTTGTGCCATTTTGTAACGCGTCACATGGTGACACATAATTTTTTGATATTTTATTTTGAGAATTTTGAGTGGACCCGTTTTGATTTTAGTGTTTGTTGACTCTTATTTCACTCTTAAGGTTTCGTGCCCATAATAATTTTTGTTATATTTTATAATATGAATCACGTATAACCATCTACAAATCATAAAGAAACGTGTTAGTTACCCTAAGAAAAAGAATTTTGTTACTTTTTTCCAAGATTTAAGTCTGGGACCTCCACATGTCAATTAGATCATCAGTCATCAGTCCATTACGCCACAGTACCACTTCATTCTCGTTGCATAAATAGAGTAGATATACCAACTGCCCCTTCGCATATAATGTGTAGTTGACAGAAAGAGAAAGAGAAAGAAGGAGAGCATGCACGTCTTACACGCTACATTATATAAACTACTAGCTTTTTTTTTTTTTATCACTTGTAGGCTTAGACATGGTTTTCTTTAACACAAGCACAGTGTTTATAAAGCCATTGATGCCCCTAAGTTATGACCAGATGTTTATACGTATAAGTACGAGGGCCAACTTGGTCACACCTATGATCACGTAAGCAAAGCGTCAGAAAAACAGTTAATTGACCCACGAGAACTAATAGCACAGATGAAACGGTGAGACTTGAACGGTCACCCATGCAAGTATTAACTGCATCAAATGTTGCTTATCCTCGGAGATCGACGGAACTGCAACTCTACCATGGCGCCACCGTGATCAGTGTATATATATATATA